>JAKTQN010000013.1:0-498425 GCA_030558845.1 Kodamaea laetipori
GGTAGAAGCTCTACAGAGTCTAAGGAGACTAAGAGAAGTATTTAGCCAGCTAGCACAGATAATACCTACCTATACGTGTAATACTTATTGATCTTCCTTCAATCGACATCATTATATAACAATGGTAAAGGAAGCCCCCGTGGCCTAATTGGTTAGGGTGTTATTTTCCGGTGATAATGATTGCGGGTTCGAGTCCCGCCGGGGGCTAGGCTTTAAGTTTTACTTTTTGGAATACGAATTAATGTTGTGTTGTTTTTACAACTACTCTCTATTATGAGACCAATTCAAGTAGTTCTTATAACAGCTGTGTGCAGCGACGACTCAACTCTGAAATTTTTTTGAACATGGTCTACTTCTGGGGTACTTGGGAATTCAAGAGTAGCCTCACCATTTCCAATGAGGATCTTCAATTTAACAGCTTTCATTTTTCGTATTTCACGTGATTAGGTCTTGTACCCTAATCACTTTTCTGCAGTACCCAACTCTCTCTACGTGCAGGCAACGAAAAATTTTGTCGCACCTATCGAGTTTTCATAGAGAAAATTTAATCAAAAGCTTCCTTTGAACTTCTAATAGAGTAATACAGCAAAATGGCCAAGATCAGTCAAGGTAAGTAACCTTCAAAGGGAAACAAACGGGCTCTCATGCAACGTGTGGAACGTCTCACACTGGCGTATGGTGATTGTTGAAGTTGTGGATTCATGGACGAATGAGCATCGCCAGTTTGACAACACACAACAGAGTGAAAAGTTTGACAGCATGTTGAATGTATCAATAAGTGGAAGAAGATAACCATGAGACACCCTGTACCATCACATTAAGCAAGTACTAACAATTATAGACGTTTCCTCCTCTCGTTCTAAAGCTAGAAAGGCTTACTTCAACGCTTCTTCTGAAGAGAGAAGAGAGTTGATGTCCGCTCCATTGTCTAAGGAGTTGAGAGAACAATACAAGATTAAGGCTTTGCCAATCAGAAAAGATGACGAAGTCCGTGTCGTCAGAGGTTCCAAGAAGGACTCTGAGGGTAAGGTCAACTCTGTCTACAGATTGAAGTACGCCGTCCAAATTGAGAAGGTCCAAAAGGAGAAGTCCAGCGGTGCTTCCATCCCAATCAACATTCACCCATCCAAGGTTGTCATCACCAAGTTGCACTTGGACAAGGACAGAAAGGCTTTGATTCAAAGAAAGGGTGGTAACGTCGAGTAAACGATCATATGTATTGGTTTATATCTTTAATATGAAATGTACTATGTGAAAGTGTAAGAATCGAAAGATTACAGTGGTGAATTTAAGTGAAGAAATTTAACGAACTAAGTAAAGTGAAGAATTATTTGGTTCAATAGTAGAGGTAGATATTGTATAATTTGGTTGGAATTTAAGGTGAAGAGGAGCAGCAGTGTTTGTATGTGGGCTCTCGGTGCCAAGATTGACTAAAGGATCGACTGAAGGATCGACTGAAGGGTAGACTGGCGGAATGAGTGAAGGCATCCTGAGATGCCATTTTGTGATTATGTAATCAGCCTAGTAGGGCAGTATTTATACTAATGGCATCTTAAGCCAGTACCGATGGGGAACTGTTATTGGTGCGTTTTTACTAGTCACACTTCGCAAATGTCTCCCAAGTATTGATCACAATTTAACGAAAACACATTACAGGAAACTCTTCCTGAGTTGCAGGTGAAAGTTTTAAGTTGTGCTTTTAAAGCGACAGATGTGTGGTGGTAGCAGACACATATAGTTGGACTTTCCAAGTGATCACACAAACTGGGAAGGTGTGGTTCTAAGATTCAATTTCAACGGGACTAAAAAATCTGTCAAATATTAGGGTGTAGGTATTTAAATTTGCAGCCATTGAGAACATTATCATAACTGGGGTTGGAGGGGAAGGTGTTCAGTGAGACAGGCACAATAAATTAGAATACGTTTATGATGGAACTGAAGCAATACACACTAGTTCAGTATATATGTGTGATCCATACTACACAATTGTGAGGAAGTGTGGTAATTGACAAGAAATACATCTTCAATAGAAAACCTAAATCTTTGAGATACTTAAAACTAGGATTATGTTGTGGTTACCCAAGCGATTAAGATATCTTAAGAGCTAATAACTCAGGTTTGAGATTTATCAAGTCCTTGCACTATTTTAATGGTCCAGATACTCGATAATATGGTTGTACCTCCTTCCCCCACATTTACACTTTTGTAATCTCTAACTCTCACAAGTTACGTTACACTCACACGGGCTTATTTTCCTTTCCGCTTAGCACTTACATTGTCCCAGTTACTTACTGGACATAAAGCTCATAACTCCGATCCAGAACACTACAATCCAGTACACTCTTTTGCACCTAAATACGAAAATCTGTTCAGAAGGTAAACAGATGACCACCAACCTTCTCCTCAAAATTTACTATTCCATCACATTCGCTGACTCTAGTGTACAGCTCTACTACTCGCAACCCCATCAGTCACATCCCTCCTACTCACAGCCCACCTCCCACTCACAACCCCACCACTCCAGCACCAAACCTACCGAACCACGATCGAAGCATTACATAATCAACTAATCTTAAAACAACTTGGGGTACAAAAAAATTAGGGTTATCATCATGTCGGCTATACAATCGGATGACGAGTACGAGCTCACCGATGGATTCGGTGCTGCTCCCATTGCTGAAGTGAAGAAAACAGAGATTTTGAGTGTGCCACCGGTCACCAGCAGAAGAACGAGTTCTGCAAGAAGAGGTAGCGACGCAGGCAACACCAAGGACTTGGTACACAAGGAGATTGACGGAACGTCGCTCGGTGGAGGACAGTTGTACCTGACTGAGTCTGGTCGTTTGTTCCATGCGGGTAAGATCTGTATTGTGTTGGCGGGGCTCCCAGGTAGAGGAAAGACGCATTTGAGTGTCTCGTTGACACGGTACTTGCGGTGGTTAGGAGTCAACACGCACTCGTTCCATTTGGGTGACTACAGAAGAAAGCATGCGGAGGACGACTTGACCGACGACTTGTTCATGCCCACTCCAAACTCGGCCAAAGCAGATGCATTCAGAAAGACCATTGTGAAGCAATGCGTGGATGATATTCTCAAGTTTTTCACGAACGATAAGGGTCAGGTTGCGATTTACGATGCAGTCAATGCCTTGCCCGAGTACAGAGTGGACTTGCAAAAATACTTTACCGACATGAACATCCAGGTGTTGTTTATCGAGAGTTTGGTAGACAACGACTTGATTATCCTGAAGAATATGAAGGAAGCAGCAGAACTGTCTCCCGACTATGCAAACTGGGATTATGAAAAGGCCTACAAAGATTACAGCGATCGTATTAAGTTGCTCACTCCATACTATATAGAAATGGGCGAGAAGGACACCCAGTTGTCGTACATCAAATTTATCAACTTTGGTGAACGCATAGAATTGCACAACTCCAATTATGGTTACTTGATCAATAAGGTTGTCTTCTACTTGATGAACTCGAGAATCAAAAATGGTTCTGTTTTCTTTGCTCGTTGTTACAAGAACTCGATTGACTATGCGGCCGATCCGCCATTGGACAAGGAAGGTGTCGAATACTCCGAGAGATTGGCTGCCACCTTGTTTGACCACTTGAAGTTACAAGGAAAGACATATTTGGATGATAGTGATAGCGGTACAACCAGCGGAGCGGTGAGCACAAGCAGTAGCTCGACTAACCTTGCGAGATCTGCGTCTAAGCGGTCGACTGAGGAAAGACACCCAGCTGCCGGAGTCGACGGCGTGGATAAGGACTCGCTTGTGGTGTGGACGTCTGTTAAGAAGAGGTCTATCGAAACGGCCAAGATCTTCCGTTCGAAGAAACCCGTCATCAACACAAGAAGCCGTATCCAATTGTCGCAGAAAAACCCCGGTGTGGTAGGCAACCTCAGCGACGACGAAATTGCGCAAAAGTTCCCGGTTGAGTACGAGCAGTACTTGAAAGATCCGTACCACTACAGATTTTCGAGATCGGAATCATACCACGACTTGGCCATCAAGATCGAACCGCTTATTTTGGAGATGGAGAGAATGTCGGGCGATATTTTGATTATTGCTGATGAGACGGTGTTGAAGGTTTTGTATGGATACTTGATGTCGTTCCTGTGTTACGATATTCCTACGCTAAACTTTCAGAATGATGAGATTATCGAGGTCAAGTTTAATGCGTACTATAATACGGCGGAGAAGATTCCTTTGAAGTGAGGATAAGATGAACCTGTGAACGAGTGGGTAATATTTTGGAATTGGCTACGAATCATTGTATTTAAGGATCTTCTCAATGATCTCTGATTGCATAATAAGGATTCGTGCTCTGAAGAATTGTTTGCATATTAAAGTATCATTACTGATGATGGTGTGCTCTCTAAGGTGTTTTGCATTTTAAAGTACTTCTTGCTGGAATTAAAGTGTCATTTCGTTAATATTAAGTGTCATTCCACTAATATTAATCATTTAACTGATGTTAAAGAGCATTTCACTAATATTAATTTTTTTCTGAATGCGTACTAAGAGCATCTTCACCAAGTTCTACAGACTATTGCACATATAATCATTGTCAGAATCATTTTTCATAAATCAACAATTCATTATCACCAATTCTTCCCATACACTTCTCACTGAACACACATTAAAGAGAAAATCACCCCCGAGTTCCTTCCTAAAACATTTAAATGTTTTGTAGTTTTCAGATTGACTTTTTCTTTAATTCGCGACTTTGTAAAATACATGTACACTTAAGTATGAGTTCACCAACAGCATCGTATACTTCCCCGGACAAACAGCAGGAATTCACTGTGGGCGAAGGGCCACACACCACCAACGGAAAAACAACTCAAATCTCTGACGTAGTGTTGAAAGCCGGTGGCGTTGACAGAGACAAGCCCAGCGATGCAAGCAACACCTATTTGGGCAACTTGAGGGCTGAACTTACCACACTCCAGGACAATGTGAATGTATTTCTCACAGAACGTATGGCTGGAAAGAAGTATGACGATGATATTGAGAGAAGGATTTTAGATGAGGGTGTTGATGAAGATAGTGATTAAAAGTGATGATGAACTGAATGTTGATTACTGTTGATAGAGTTTATTGGTTAAAATGATTTATTAATTTATGATATTTATGATAAAGGTACTTGTATGATTGAAATAGGTTGTAAAATGGCATTATCTCTTCACAAGCAGTTGCATGTTATCTATGGTCTTTTCCAAAGTGGTCTGCAAATAATCCTGTTTAATCAACAAACCCTTTTTAGTTTCGGCAAAGGTCGATTCATCTTCCTTGATCTCCAGCAAGTACGACTTCACCGGCTTCGCCACAAAGGTCTTTCCAATTCCCTTGTATACTATTTCGTTATTCTCTATGTCGCATACTTTGTTCAAACTCGACGTAGTATAGTTAATCAACTGCAAGTTTGTTTCTACTCTGCTGAGTTGAAGCTGGCACATGGATAACTCAGCCTTACTCTTGTTGAGCTGGTTATCCATTTCTATCAAAAGCTTCTGCAATGCCTCTGGATTAAGGGACATGGTATATAGTTTGCTGAAATATAATTTGCGCTGAAAAATTTAAATCAAGAACATGCTTAGATTTGGTAGACTCTCAATAAGATGCTATTCCAAGGGCAAGGGTACGCTCCAGACGGTGATTCCGGAAGGGGCAACCTTGGGGTCCGATAAAACCATAGAAAACAACCTCAAGACTGAAACCAACAAACT
Organism: Kodamaea laetipori; assembly: GCA_030558845.1. NCBI lineage: Eukaryota > Fungi > Ascomycota > Pichiomycetes > Serinales > Debaryomycetaceae > Kodamaea > Kodamaea laetipori. The sequence goes on from JAKTQN010000013.1 coordinate 5,741, forward strand.
TTCCAAGTCGATGACAAAGTTCTGGGAGAAGGTAGGGGTGCAACAGGACGAATCGAGCGGGAAGTACGACGTTCAATTGGACGGGAAAACGTTGAAAACGCCATTGGGGTTCAATTTGAGCTTGCCACAAGCCAAAAAGGATTTGGCACACTTGATCAGTCACGAATGGTCCAATTTGTCAGATCTCAAGATCAAGACCACCAATTTGCCATTGACATCCGTGGCTGCCCGGTCGATTGACTTGAAGGAAGCAAACAAGGATGGGGCTGATGAGGAAATGGCTGCAAAAGTGGGCAATTTGGACGACATCCGGGTTAGTTTGTTGAAGTACTTGGACACAGATACATGCTTGGTTTTTGCACCCAAGGACGAGTACGAAGGTAAGTTCCGCAAGAGACAGGACGAATTGTACTTGCCATTAATCAAAGAGTTTGAGGACTACTTTACAGAGTACGCTAAGAAGCACACCAACTTCTTGCAGGATGGCCAGAGGGTGGAATTGGAACACTTGGACTGTGAAACTGACGGATTGAGAGGTAACAAGCAATCTTTGTTGACGCAGAACGTCGTGTACCACTGGTTGAAGCTGTTGCCTATCTACGACTTGGTTGCTTTGGAAAAAGCAATTTTGACTTCCAAGTCGTTCTTAGTTGGAGCAGCATTGTTGAGGTCTAATGTCAGTGATGCTACTAACCAGGAGAAATTGTATCAGCTTAATAAATTAGGGGAGGAGGAGTATTATTTCAAGACGATTGCTGAGCTCATTGAGATGGCTAATTTGGAGACTATATTTCAAACTGCTGAATGGGGGGAAGTAGAGGATACACATGATGTTGATAAGGAAGATTGGGTTAGGAATATGACTGCTGCAGCTTTGTTGTGTCATTGAATGTATAAAGATTTTATGGTGATGTTTCATGAGTTACAGGTTAAATGTTCTTTATAGTTCATGATATTTATGAGTGAATAACAGCCCATTATATAGTGAGTAAAGGTTTTACGATTAACTGTAATTAGGAAGCTTGAGGAAGCAAAGGATATGTGAATCAAAAACCAAATGACACAACCCCTCACCCTCAAACTTTATATATATGTCAATGATAAAGAACAATCCCTGTAATTAAATCTTATTTCTGTGCAATGGCTGCAACTCCAAATAAGAAAATTTGCAGGATTTAAGCGAATTATAAAAAAATTGATAAATAAAGGGCCAACTTACATTACATTCAAATTAAATATATCAAATGCTCTCGACCATTCTATTCGGATTTATAGGTATCCAATGTTTAGTATTTCTTCATATTGTTTCAAGATTCAGGTTGTTCGCATACAACTCATTAAAAGTCTTTAATCTTATGATGATTTAGAACTTTATTACCTCCACTCAGCCTCTTGACTTCCGTTCAACCTTACTCTATAGAGCTGTTTGACAATTCATCATAATCATCACACATTTTATAGTATAATTATTCCACACTTTGGAGCCTACCAATTTGCAACCTCACCTTGAGCAAAGCTTCAACTATTAAAAAAACTACTCAAGTGGAATAAGAATAAGTCCCTATAAACTAGCCTCCACAATCAACACCCATTCACTTTTCCACCTTCCCGTCCACAACTCGCTTCACTCTATGTCTATCATTCAATTCCATCAATCATATCCGGGTAACCTAAAACTACAAATATCCCTAATTGTACAGCTCTTGTCAACTCTACACCAAGTCCCCCACCCCTATTCCCCGTAGTTAAACCGTCCCATATTCCTTCCACAACCCTCTCACGCAAATCCCCACTTAAAAAACACTTTACATCTCCATCAATCTGCTCTTATCCAACACATTTCCCGGTATCGTTTTTCCAGACGCGTTTTCGAAACTAGCTTCAAAATTTTTGATAACACTACTAATAACGAACCCTTACCAAGCGTCCGGTAACAACAAACAGAGAGAACCCGCATTTTACTTCATAACCTTTTGTCCTGCGACGGCCACTGTATTAATATATTTCATGATAACGTCTGAGGGTGCAAAATGGGCACGGATCTGAACACTACGCAGCAGAGTGCAAGCGTCGCATGCGAGGACCTGGCCGAAGACAGGCCAGCTGACCAAATCATGGCCGAGGAGCGGGATACTGTTATGGAATCTACTGGAGTCGAGGCCGGTGAGGCTGAGAACTATAAAAACGGAGCCAAAGAGGTGATTAACAACAGTGAACACACAGAGATGTCTGGCAGCGATCAACCAGAAGAACATGCCGAGTCGGATCGACAACACACCGAGATAAACCAACGAGATGAACACACTGAGATGGACCGACCTACTGAACAAACGGAGATGGACCGGACTGGAGAACATACCGAAATGGACCGCACTGGAGAACATGCTGAGGTAGAAAACTTGGCGCCAGGCCTGACGCCCAGACGAGTCAAGGTGTATTTACTCCAGGGAGAAGACTGGCTCGACAACGGAACCGGATACTGCATTGGAGAAGTCGACTCGTCGTCGAACATACCATACTTTTTGGTGAGAAATGAACTCAACTCTGAGGAGATAATATTGAAGCTGCATCTTGAAGGTTCGATACAGTACCAACGACAGCAGGAAACACTCATAGTGTGGACAGATCTTTCTGGAAAAGACTTGGCCCTACTGTTTCAGGAGTCGGAGGGTTGCAACGACTTGTGTGAATTCATAATAAAGGTGCAACAGGAGCTGTTGAGTCCCGAAATCTCCTTGTATTATGTGATACCGAACTTCTCGGATGAGCCCGACATGAATGGCGAGGGCACCAGCAGGAATAACAGTAATGACATCACAGAATTGATCACGGGTCCTATCACGTACCCACCAGACCCTACAACTCGAAACTTAGAGGAAATAGTAGATTTATTCAACCAGAACTCAAACTCAAAGTTCACAAGACTGAGCCTACTGAGCTTCGTCATACGAGAAGCGTACATACCCAAGTTAGTTGAGCTTTTCAAGACTTTGGAAGAGGAATCTCTGGAACTGAATCTAAAGTACATGTACACACTCAGTGACATCATCAAGTCGATACTTTTGTTCAACGAATCGCCCTTGATTGAACACATACTAGACTCGGACGACTTGATCTGGGGCACCATCAGCATCTTGGAATACGATTCCAACTACCCAAAGTTTAAGGCAGTGTACAGAGATTCGTACAAACAAAACTCATTCAAACTGATTATAGACATACCCCCCGCGTACGTGACTATGTTCAAGAAGGACTTCCATCTCAATTTCTTGAAGGATGTTGTGTTGGCTCGTTTTTTGGACGATGCGTGTTTCAACTTGTTGTCGTCTTTGATATACATCAACCAAGTTGAAATCATCGAGTTTTTGAAAAAGGAGGAGTTCTTGAAGCAGTTGTTCAGCTTGTACGACGACCATATAGAAAATGGCCACCAGAATGGGTCTACAAATGGGCATGCAAACGAGTTGGATGAGTCTAGACGAAACGGAGTCAAAATGTTACACCAGTACGTCCTTATAGCCAAAAATCTTCAGTCGTTTCAAAAACTAGAGTTTTTCGCGAGCTTGGTGAAGAATGGGTTGTTACGAATGCTCAACTTTGCCTTGAAAGATTCTCAAAATAGAGTCAGAGTCTTGGGAATAGAACTTATTGTTATTATTATCGAGCAAGACGTCTCATTGGTGAATTCAATAGACAATGAGGACGCCATTGACAACCTGGACCCCCCATTGAATCCAATTTTGAACGAGGAGGCTGCAGCTGCAGCCTATCAAGCTGAATCTATAATTGAAGATGAAAACGAACGAAAGCACGATGAAGATGACGACACTTTTGTTGAGTCCAAGAGACTCAAATTGAAACTCTCAGATGACATGACTCTAATAACAATTTTGACTGGCTTGCTCTTAGAAGACAAAAGCCCAGGATTGAAGATACAGGCTTTTGAAGCTTTAAGAATATTGCTTGACGCCAATATAGCATCGTCAGCGGGGACCTCCGCCACATCATCAACTGCTAATGGAGAGGACCAAGAGAATTCGAATGGTGAAGGCATTTCCAGTGGCAGTGGGGATGATTTCAATGACATCAACACCAACAACTACTTCCGAGCTTTCTACTCTAAAGTTGCACCGAAATTATTCGATACCTTGATACAGCTTTCAAATGCGAGTGACGATACAGCGTATGAGGAAACTATAATGAGCGATGTTCTCTTGTATCAACAGCTCTGTGACTTGATATCATACTGCACCAAGGAACACGAGGTAAACATCTCTCGTCCATTCTTCTTGGAAACAAACATTTTATTGGGAGTTGCTAAGTTGTTACGATTGAACGTTAAGATCATCCTCAAGTTGAGCGCCATCCGGTGCCTCAAGAATATAATATTGTTGAACGACAACTTGTACACGCGGTACATTATCAAGAATGGGCTTCTTGAATATTTCTTCACGTTTTTCGAGGAGCACAAGGACGACAACAACTTGCCCAACTCGACGTGTTTAGACTTTCTTGAAGTGCAAATAAAGAACTGCGATTCAAGTATTTGCTTCAAGCGGCACAACTACAAATCTCTTGTCAGTCACATATACTTAAACTTTAGAGATTTCATCGAAAACAAGATTAGTTATGCGACTACTGGTAAGGATTTGATCCAGCTTGTGGAGAATGATTTTTATGAGAACGAGCTCGGTGACTCAGACAAAAGCCATGATGATATTATTGATGATTCAGATGAAGAGTTGGATCAGAACGGAGACAGCATGCACGCATCAGACGAGTTGAAAAACGGAGATCCAGTCTTTAATTCCTCCTCAACTGAATTGAAGTACAAGTCACCCACGAGTTTGTTTGAGAACATAGACCATGATTTGAAGAAGAGGCACCTTGAAGAGATGGACCAAGATGTATATCCAAGGAAGAATCCATCAGTAACGCGAAAGAGCTGATCCGATTAATGAGAGCAGGTTGAAGAGTTGGACCAAAATAGGATATTAGAGCTTGATTTTCGCCAAAGAAGGAATTTCAAGAAAGAAGTATACTTCGGTAGCAAGATTTTGATCAGAATCGTTGGTTACGAGAGTAGGCGGTTTGGGGGGACCGAAAATCGGCTACAAGAAATACTTGATCTTTTCACAACAAGGTGAGAGTAGCTCAACTCAAATAAGCATTGGATTTCATATATCTATTTAGTATGTAGAACAACAGGGAAAACTATAAACTCAATGCTGAATACATGAACTAGAAACACGTCATAGATAGAGCAGCTGAAAACGCATTAGAGTAGCTAATTCGTATTTTTTTCACGGGAAGGGTCTTCAAAATTTTGGTGCTCCAATCGGCAGTAAAAGTTATAATTTTCACCTGCATTTTACCCGAGCTTATACCGAATTGCGGGGGATTCAGAAATATATAAGGGTTGGGATATCGTTCTTTCTAAACCATAACTATAATGTCAACATTAGATCAAACATTTGTAACCCAGGGTAACTGGAAGGCGGACTTATTCAAAGGAAAGGTTGTGTTTGTCACAGGGGGAGCAGGATCCATCTGCAAAGTGCAGACTGAGGCGATGATTCTCCTTGGAGCAAACGCTGCGATTATCGGGAGAAACACCCAGAAGACCGAGGAAGCAGCAGTTGAGCTCAGGAAGTTACGTCCTGGTGCCAAGGTTGTTGCCTGCGGCAACATTGATGTTCGTGAAGTCAGCTCGATAGTCAAAGCTGTTGAAAAGACGGTGGCCGAGCTTGGCAGAATCGACTTTGTCATTGCCGGTGCCGCTGGTAACTTTGTTAGTGACTTCAACCATCTCTCATCGAATGCGTTCAAGAGTGTGGTACTGATTGACTTGTTAGGGTCGTTCAACACGGTCAAAGCGACTTTTGAAGAGTTGCGCAAGAATAAGGGTGCGATCATTTTCGTCAGTGCCACTTTGCACTACTACGGTGTTCCCTTCCAGATCCATGTTGGAGCAGCAAAGGCTGGTGTTGATGCGTTGCTGAATGCATTGGCTGTGGAATTGGGTCCCTTAGGTATCAGATCCAATTGTATTGCTCCAGGTGCAATTGCTGGAACAGAGGGAATGGACAGATTGTCGGACGACCACCAGAAGTTGGCTACACAGATTCCTTTGCAGAGATTGGGGACGAAGCGTGATATTGCTGAGGCTACGGTTTGGTTGTTTTCGCCAGCCGCGAGTTACGTGAATGGGTATATACATGTTGTTGATGGTGCTCACTGGCATATGGGTAATACTAGGGAATACCCTGTGATTATCAAGATGTTGAATGAGGATGTGGAGCTGAAGTTGTGATTCAAACAAGATGTTAGTGACATTTTGAGATTTGAGAGATAAGATGATGTTGATATGTCGAGAGATCTTAAGAGACTTAAGATCATGTGAGAATTAATATCGAATGAATAAAGAGATTACTGATCGTAAAAAAAGATTACGGATGAATTTAGCACTTTGGCTGCAAATTTAGATAATTCCTCAACCCTGAAAATTACTGGCAGTTAAGTTCAGTATTTACCAACCAACAGTATATTATATACCTAGACGAAACCAACCCACTAGCTCACCCACCAGCTTACCCACTATCGCAGCACCGTACCCACCCACTCAATAGCGCACTTGCACGGCTTATTTGTTCTTCAATTCGCGACTCCTAATCAGTCGACTTTTTTTCCAACTGAACAACAAACCAAAAACATATATTTATATACTACATCCACATTATGTCCATCGACCCAGAAACACGTAGAAAGTTATTAAGCTTGCAGAAGGTGGGTGAGAACAAAAAGTGTTTCGACTGTGGAGCCCCAAACCCGCAATGGTGTTCCCCAAAATTCGGCATCTTCATTTGCTTGGAGTGTGCTGGTATCCACAGAGGGTTGGGCGTCCACATTTCGTTCGTTAGATCTATTACCATGGACCAGTTGAAGCCAGAGGAGACTTTGAGAATGGAGAAGGGTGGAAACGAGAGAATCAGAACGTATTTTGTCGAAAACGGCATCGACCTCAGTTTGCCTGCTAAGGCTAAGTACGACAACTACGTTGCCGAAGATTACAAGGAGTTGTTGACGTGTGATGTTGAAGATAGAGAGTACGTTCCAAAGGACCACTCTGGTGAGACTTTGCCCTCTGCCAGCGGAACCAGTGCTGCCCCAGCAGCCAGCGCAGCAACCGCATCACCACAAGAACCTATTCAGTCACGTAGAGGCAACCTCGAGAAGAGCCGCAACGAAGCATACTTTGCTGAATTAGGATCTAAGAACGAGCTGAGACCAGACCACTTACCTCCATCGCAGGGTGGAAAGTATGGTGGATTTGGAAACACCCCTGCTCCAACAAGCAACAATACGGCTGGCGGCTCATTCTCAAGCTTTACCTTTGACAACTTGCAGTCGGACCCATTAGGTACTCTCTCCAAGGGTTGGGGATTGTTTTCGTCAACGGTTGCCAAGTCTGTGTCCGAGGTCAACGAGTCTGTGATCAAACCAAGTATCAACCAGATCAATGAGAGTGAGATTGGAAGTGAGGCCAAAAGAGCAATGGCACAGTTTGGTCAGAAAATGCAGGAAACAGGTAAGTATGGTCAGGAAACTTTCCAAACATTTACTCACGATATCAATGAAAAGGGATTCAACAACAAGTTCAATCTGTTGTTTGATGGTTTAAATGTTGGAGGTCCAAAGGGATACGAACCTGCACCAACTGGAGAAATACAGCCTGCGTTTGGGTTTTCGAAGCCTAACGAGAAGACCAAGTTGGAGGGTTTGTCTGGGGGAAAGAAGGAAGATGAGGACAAGTGGGATGATTTTTAGATGTATGTTAATGTATTGATTTGATAAAGAACGGAAGAAAGAAAGGGCGAAGTGAGTGTGAATAAGTAGAGTAATGAATAAGCTGTAAGTAATGAATGAGCTTTGAGTAGTGGATGAGTAGTGAGTGAGTTCACAACTGAGATAATAAAGATGGGTACATAAAGTATTTCAACACAATAAAAACGTCATTCTTGTCTGTTTTAACACTTAAAACATACCTTATTGATACCTTTCTTCCATTAAATATAGTATCGCCATGTCAAACTCCTGATTGTTCAAGAACCAGTAGGCAATGTGTTTATCTTAAATTAAGCTTTAGCCTTTCTGACACTTTTGAGCATCTTGAAAGCTTTCAATCTTATACTTCCATAAATAGGTATAGCAAAACTTATTTATTGGAAGTACTGAGAGCAGACTGAAGGAATACAAGGCGATCGTAAATAACTCTCAAGTGTTTAAACTACTTGGTCTCGAACCCTTAAGTGTAATTTATTGATTACCCAAATAATTCAATAGTAATAAATATTCAACACCCATCATAATGCACTATTATATATCACATCCCTTATATAACAAACCCCTTTTTCTCTCCTCTCATGCTCACATAATGCAAATACTCATCCTCAAACGTGCTGTAACAGTGAAAGTACGAGTCTTTGACCAGGAAGAATCTCACCACGGTCCAACTCAAAACCCAGTCAACCAAGCCTACATCACGCGCAAGCAGTGTTAAGGTAAAGTACACGAGGCCCAAAAGCGTGCCAACCATGAGCCCAACACATACTTGCTGAATGGTGTGATACAACAAGTAAACCCGTGAGAGAGCAACCAATATCGACATCACAAAAAGTACACCACATCCGAAGTAGCGTTCTCTCTGTTTCATGCTCTGCATTCTAAACAAAAAGATGCAGATGAAGTATGCCGCGAGGAAACCCATAAACTGGGAGTGGGCCAGCGGCATGCCGTACGACAAGCTGTACGAGCCGGATCCAAAGTCCTTATGGAAGTCTGGCCTTGGCTGTTTAATTATCCTCTTGACCACCTTGTTCAAAATCTCCCCGGTGAGATGCCCACCTACAACAACAACAGGCTCGATTTCACGGCAGATCAAGAACCAAGACGTGTAGAACACCATGATGTATATGGGCAAGAGGGAAAAGTGAACAGCCACGATAGCAAACGCATCTTTGGGGTCGTACAAGATGTACGTGTGGTCAAATGGTACTGGTTCGTATACTGACATATTATTTGACACCAGTCTATTCTTAACTTATTATAATCTAGTTATCTTGCTATGACTTTCTTGTTGCTAAGTTACTAGGTGTACGAATCTCCACTTGATGCTCAAACTTGTCTTCCAAACCGTCTCTTATATAACAAACATTGATACATAAAAAAAATTTCGCAACTTTAACCAAGAAGTGTCCCTATTTCATCCAAGAAGTACTTCCCACCGGGCACCTCAAATATCCTGATTTATACATTCTACGAAATCGTAATGACATCCATCGACCGTTTGGTTCATTGTTCAAGGCTCATTTTATCCTATCTGCCAAATCGTATTGTCATCCATCGACCGTTTCGTGAATAGATATCAACACTCTAATCTAAATTCCAGTAGCAAAACAATGCCCACACGTTTGGCAATTACGCGGTTGAACTGGCTACATAGGCCGTGATGGGAATTATACCGGGGGTAGCTTGAAGTAGTGACTAGTTGCAGCTTAACGCTGCATTCGGATGTAATTGAGTGTGTAATTGAGTGTGTAATTAGAAGATCATAAGGTTTCTGTGAGTTTTCTTAAATAATCTCCTTTTACCATTTTGAGGAGGCACATATGGCACTGTGGGGCAAAATGTAACTAATCGACTGGCTGGTGAATGTAGAATAGAGTGTTGTAGAGTAAATTCTGTTTGTAAGTGGAATCTTGTGAAAATTCCGTGGCTGCAAAAAAATAGAGATCGATTTGAGTTTGAAGTGTCTCTGAACGGCTGGAAGGTTACGGTTTATGGTCTGCCCCTCTAAACTCCAAGAGCTTAACGATATTCTAAATATATTCGTAGAATCGATTCTATTCCTTTATTGGTTACGATACAACAATGGGCCTACACCCCACTGAAGGATAATTAAGAGATATTGTATATTGTGTCTTGCGACGAGAGATTATGAGAGTTGTATACACGATAAATATGAGAATGGATGATATGTATGAGAGGTGGATATAGAGGATGAAAAATGTGAGAAGTAGGAGGGCAGTAATGGAGAGAAAAGGGTCGTGTCTTGCCCTTACAACGCAATCTGCCTCTTTTGCTGGTCTCTAGCCCAGCGAGCGGCTTCCTTGGTCTTGGAGTCAAAGTACTGGTTGGCTCTGGTTGCCTTAATGAACTCGGTGACCCAGGGCTGCGTGTATGCCAGCTTGAAGTCGCCCTGAGGATACATGTAGGCCAAATCTCCAATGAGGCCAGTGGCCGAACGGCACACAGACTCCAACGAGTTCAACTCTATGTCCAGTGCGACCAACAGTAAGAACAGGAAGATGGAGTTCACATAGGGGTAGATTACTTGAGGTTGTTCGGCGAGTCCGCCGACAATTCCGACAAAGCAATCTAAGACGGCCTCACGCACGCTCAACACGTACTGGATCAGGTCCAAGTTGGAGGGGTCTTCTGGTTCGATGTTCATCGCCTGCACGCAAATCTGCATGACGAATTCTACGTACGGGTGGAACAGTGGCCCGATTGCAGTGGCAACGTCTCCAAAGCACGATAAGATGGCTGGGCGCAAGTCCTTGCGCACCTCGGCGTTGTTCAAGTTTGTACCCAAAATGTTCATAAGTCCGTCCAAGTAGTTAGTGTGCGAGACAATCAGCACGCCGAGAGACTGTGACAAGTCGGCCACAAGTCCCACTGCGGTGTTGCATGTAGGCAGGTCTGTGTTTTGCAAGGCCCGTGTCAAGTACGGAACAAATGTATCCATGTACTTGAGGAACCCTTCACCGATTGCGCTGGCCACGGCAGAGATGGCAATGAAAATGTCTTCTTCGATGAGGGCATTGGCCTCCTGGGAGTCCAACAATTTGAGGAACATCAGCATCAAATTGTCCAGGGCTCCCGCCACGTCTGGGCCCAATCTACGGACACTGTTGGTCAAGAGCGACAAGATGTTTGTCTGCAATTCCTCCAAGTTACCTCTGTCTTCGGTGCTGGCAACTTGCAGTTGCATCTCGATGGTCGACTCTAAGCGTGACAACGCTTCTGTGGCAACATTCTGCACTATAGGCATGGTGTCATCGGCACTGAAAGTGACAAAAGCGGACAAGGCTTCGTACGCCAGTGCTCTACAGCTGAATTCATTGTCTCTGCGGCCACTCAAGTCGATCAAAATCGGCACTATAGTTGGATAGTATTGCGACATGACGCTGGTCTGGCTGAGACTGGCTTCTGGGCACAACTTCTCGAGCAAGTTAATCAAGGTCCAACAACAGTTAGTGGCTACCTTGGGGTGTTCGCCCAACCCAGACACAATGGCCTCCAACAACCCTTGCAACTGGTTCTGCACGTCGATAGCGTCCACGACCTGGTCGGCAATACGGCCCAAGCACCATGCGACCGTTTCCTTCACCTGCAACACGGGGTCCTTAATCAACAGCAAGATTGGTGGCAACGCCTGCACAATCACCAGTTTGAGGGACTCAGTCTCTGGGCCTTCCAAGATGGACCCGAACGCCATAACACTCGCTTCTCTGTTGCGCCACGACTCCTGGTTGTTGATGTTAGCAGCGACAAAATGCACCGTTGGCTCGACAATGTAGTTGCCCACATTCTGCGCAAACAACAGCAAGCACGCACCAGCCGCCATAGCCACGGACCAGTCATCGTCCTCTGGATCCTCATTCTGTCTCGTGAGTAAGGTGAGCAAAGTGGGCAACACCTCGCGGAGCGCAGCCAACGCAAAGTTGTAGCATACAAATTCAGGGTAGCTGTTCAACTCAGCGGCGGGCAATCCCAGCTCGAGTCTTCTGTACGCAATGTCCAATTCTTCCTCGCACACCGACAGCCAGAACTCAACAGACATACAGGCCACCTTTTCGTCGGCGCTACGCATTCCGCTCACAGTGAGCATGTAAAGTGCGTTTTCCATGTAATGAGACATGAAACGGTAGTACAAGGACATGATTCTGGCAAGACATCCGAACGCGCTAGCCTGCAACTCGCTGTCGTCGGCTTGCGTGGCCTCGCAAACCACCTGCATGATGTAGTTACGCTCTCCTTCCTTCTCAAAGTTTGACTTGATGAACTCGAGGGAGTTGTACAACGAGTTGAGCGCCGCCAACCGCACCACCTTCAGTGGCTCGGACATCTGGACACCCTGCACGATCGCAATCAAGATCCCGTTAGCCTGTGCCAAAATCGCTTCGTTGTTGGGGTCTGCAGTCTCGCAAATGTACCCAATGGCCAAGAGCGACGCGCGCTTGACGTTTACTGCGTTTTCAGTTTTGGTGTTCTCGATAATCTTAGGAATCAACTCTTTCCACTCGCCGCGTGGCAACTCAATGTCGGCAATGGCAGCAACCAACTGCGCCGCGCTCGCGGCGACCCTGTCGTCGGCCGTGCCCAAAGCGCGGAGAGCAGTATCCTTGATCTTAGTCTTGACATCTTCGGGCAAGTTGATCCACCTCTGGTGCTGTGCAAACCTCAGCTTTTCGTCCTTCGAGGTCAACTGGTTCTTCAATCCAATCCCTGCCAACATCCTCACCTCCGTCTTGGCGCCCTCGTTGGCTAAAGCCTCAGTGAGCAAGTTGATAAACTCTCCAAAATGACTGTTAGCCGCCTCCGTCAACTGCGCCTCAGCAGCAGTTCGCTTGTTGGGGTCGTTGTGCAACAACGCATCCTCCAATATTTGAAGAATATCCATCCTGGTCTTGTTTATCCTCAGCCGTATGTAAACCTCTATCTATGCACTTTGGAACTCTTGTTTTTATTACAAGCACGATCGTTCTTGTTCTGTTACGTGGGTTCTCAGCCTCCTGTCGCTTGGTTTGAAAAGCAATCGGATGGTTCTATGCCTGGTATCTGGTGGCTTCTTTAAAGTTTTTTTTGGGCGCCATTTTTCTCTAGTTTGGTAGCGTCCCAATTAAGCTTTGGAGGATGGGGGTTAAATGCTGAGAGTGTTACTTGGGTAGGGCTGAGAGGCAACAGATCATCAATTACACAGTCAGTCTAGACTAAAATTCCACCTACACCTACACCACTAATAACACTACATTACTTGCTCTACAAATTAAAATTACCCTTGAAATTAGTAAATTGATGTAAATGTTAAATTTCTCTGCTTTTTCATCCGTTCTCTACCATTGCTCTTTGACATTCGTTATGGCGTTTCTTTTGTTGGAAAAGAAGAGTTACGGTGAGTGCTTGGTGCTGATGACCGGACAACCAACGTTTTACGGAGCCAGACGCGTTCGGGACCTGGTGTAAAATAGCTCTAACTTATGATGCCCTGTTGAATTTGCCTTCTGAGATTTTGTGATCACTTTTCATGTGCTCGTGTAGTGGTGATCCGCACCTTTGTGGACTAGGCACTTTACTATGCTGTGCCTTGCGGTATTCCTGGGATTAGAAAAGTAGACGGCTATAGGCTTTGCATTTTCTTAAAATATTCATCCAGCCAAGGAATCTCTTAACGTTGCATGTATTTTGGTGCAAATTGCCTTCACCTTTTTATGCCATTTTTTGCACCCATTTTAAATGGGACTAGAGTGACCTTGATTTCAGGGGCGTGATTTGTTCAGGCGTGAATTTCAGGTGTTATATGTGTGCCTTCTGTTCAGATGGTTTATTGTTTGTCATTCGAAAGAACTATTGAATTTTGCTGTTTTATGCTGTTTGTCGTACCATGAGTATCTCTGGTTAGTCGTTTGTCATACCAGGTATCACTGTTTTACGTTATTTGAATCATGTAGCACTGTTTTAAAGTTTGTCGTGTCAGGTATCACTGTTAAGCAGTTTGTTGTATGTTTTACGTCGTTTTTCGTATCAAGTATCACCGTTTTACTTCGCTTGCCGTATCAGAAATATCACTGTTTTACTCCGTTTGTACTTCCCAACTCTTACATCTCAATTTGCTCTAAGCTCAACTCTACATTTCTGTATTTATGAGTTTTGTGAACTCCAACTTTACTTCACTCTATGCAAATTATTCTTCACTCATATGCATTGAGATTACGAGCTGCCGATACCAACTATTCTTGTTTACGTGGTGTGCAGTGGTGTACATTGTGAATCGAGTTTGTCATTTCACTCATTCGCAAGAACCCATTCAATAGAACGAACTTCTTGTCAAGGCAACAGTAGCGCTGTTAAATCATCTGAGCTGATAAGTGTGTATAAATTTACCCCGTCTATAAATATACTTGGTGTTGAGATGAAGAAAGTTGCAGAGTAGTAACTGGTGAGAGAAACAGTGGTGAGATGTGATGGGTGCGAGTGAAATTGTGAGTGGGTGTTGTGAAACATTGGTGAGTTGTTAATGGGATCAGGTAAAACAATGGTGAGATATTGAGCGTTAATAAAACAATAGTGAGTTGTGAAGTGCCTAACAATGTGCGTTGTAAATGAGAGTGAGTTTAAGTTATCGGCTAGTGATTGAGAAAAGACTAGATTGAATAGAAGTATTCCCATCACCCCTTCAAATAAAGATTGAATATAATCAAAGTGAATAACATCTTTTGATTGAACGTTTCACCAATCAAATAAAAATTGGACTATTGCCCATGCAAGCTACAAGACACCAGACCCAACTGACATGAGAGTGGATAGTATGAATTTGCCAATTTTGACTAATCTCACCTAATAGTGAATTGAAATTGAAGTACAATCAATCAAATAGACATTTTAAAAATTCACATTCGGTCTGTGCTGGGACTAGATTTGAGTTTATTATGTCTTAATTGATCTAAAACTGGTTTCACATCATAGAATAGTACCGTTTCATTTACAGTAACTCACAATCACCACTCATATTCACCACTAAAAGGCACCACTCACAGTCATCACTGACTACATAATCCAGTAGCAAAAATAATAAGAGTGTATTTTACACACTAAGATCCCACGAACCTCACCAAGATTACATTTGATATTGCTCCTTTTATACCACCCTAGAGCGATATACAGTAATAGGCATATGCCGTACAGACATCGATAGTGAAGAGTTTAGGTAGAAAATAAAGTGGCTGCAAAATAATTTTACTTGGTAAAGCAAAAAAAATGAAAGAGTACTGAGCTACAATAAGTACACTACAATGGGCTCAAGCTCTAAATTAAGAGAATACAATTACGCTAACACTCAGCTGAACCAAGAGTCATCCAAATTCACCTCAAAACAGCTCATAAAACACTCATATGAACAAGAGAACCAAAACTTTTCTATCTGATCACATAAAAACTTGAATTTCAACTACACAACCAAAATAATCATATGGATAAACAAAATATAAATGAATTAAGAGATCAACCAAATATCCAATAAACACCCGTCTAACGAGCACGCACATCTGTCAAAGTGTCATCTCTCTCGATGTCTCCATGGACATCGTCATCCTCGTAGTGCGATTTGTCGTCGTCGCCTGCGCTCTGCATCGACAGGGCTGTAGTATTTTCCGAGTTGTTGAATGCGCTCGATGGTCCAGCAATCTTTTTCTGCTTGTCCAGCTCCAACTTCTTCATCAACAACTTTTCCTTGGCCTTCAACTCTGCTGCCTTCTGTTCCAACAACGCAGCACGGTTGGCCAACTCCTTCGCGCTCGCCATTTCCATTTCTTCCAACTTTTGCTGTCTCTCCAAGATACGCTCGTGTCTGATCACGTACGGAACTGTTTCGGACATCTGTCTCAACTGGTTGCGCTGTGGGCCGATCGACAACCTCTTGAACGCAGAGTTGTTAGGGTGGAGATTGCGTGGTGGTGGTAAGTCTGTCTTGCTGCCGTTGTTGTGATTGTTTTGGTAGGTTGGTGGGTGGTCGGACAAGCTGGTGCTGGACTCGTTCACAGGACGGAACAGTGGGCTGTCCTTCAACTTGGGCAGTGGCATTTCGTTGGAGTTTTCGTCTTCCAACAACATCAGTCTTGGTTTCTTAGTGGAGTCGCCAGACAAGACCGACGAGTTGTCGTCGCCATTGGCCACATTTCTGGAAGACCCATTCTTGTTCGAAATCAGCGCCAAGTTGGACAACGATGGCATGGCACTTGGTCCAGTAATGGCACTGTGCGAGATTTGTGTGTTGACGGTGCTGTTGGCATACTGGCTGGTGGTGTCGGCGTTCTGTGTCTGGTTGTGGTGCTCGACAGAGTCGTGGAACTCGCTGTTTTCGTCAAAGTACTCTTCCTCCTCGTCTTGGAAGTTCTTGTTGACACCAGTCACCTTGGACAAACGCTCGGTTCTGTAGGTTTCATACAAAAAGTCGTGTGTCAAGTCCTTCAAGTCTTGCAAGTGGGACCCTAATATCACGCTCTTGACCACTGGGAAGTCACTGTAGCGCGGGTCGTTGATGTCGACAAGACCCCATGGGTACTGTCTGGCCTTTACGATTCTCGTCTTGCCCAGTTTGGCGTCCTTGACTTCGTACTCCTTCTCCGAAGCTATCACGGCAAACGGCTGCAATTGTGCCAAGAACTTGGATTCCTGAATCAAGTCCTGGTCGTCGTCCTCGTCGTACTCGTTCAAGTAGTTGTCAAACTGGAACACAGGCACGTTGAAACGTTCAATGTCCACCTTGATCTGCGCCTTGAAACGCTTCAACTCGGCTTCCGTGAACGAGTCGGCCTTACCGATGATGGGGATGATGTTGACGTACTTAGACAAGCGTTTCATGCACTGGATATCGATTTCACGCAAGCCGTGGCCCGTGGGCATGATGAAATAGAGCAAGACGTGCACACGGGTGTCGACGAAACGAGGGTTTCTCTTGATACGTGTCTCTTCAGCCAACACCAAGTCGAACTGTTGCTTCAAGTAGTTTTCAATCTCGACAAAGCACAACTCGTTGTTCAAGTTCTCACCAAATCCAGGAGTATCGATGATATTCAACAACAACTTCAAATTCTCGTCATCAATCAGCTCCACCTTTGTCTCGGTCAAGGCAATGCCTGGTTCTTCGTGAACTTGCAGTGGGTTGAACTCGTGTCTCGTCAAAATGGCGGTATTGGGCAACGCGACGCTTTTGGACGAAGTGAACGTCAATGTCTTGGTCTCGCCGTCTGAGAGCCCGCTGTTCAACGGCTCGTACCGGTGTGTCAACACCAGCTTGTTTAAGAGCGAGTTGACAAACGTCGTCTTGCCGGTACCCAGCTCGCCCACAACCATGAAGGTGAACTTGATACCCTTTTTGGCATCTTTCCTATAGTTGATCATCGGCGAGCTGTGGTGGCTCTGGCTGACGGTGGGGGGATCGTATGAAAACAGGTCCATTGGAGACTACTGGCGATGGAATCTGCGTAATTGGTAGATGTTTGTGAGCCAAACTTTTTTTTTGATTTGTTTTGATCTGTTCAAGCTGAAAAAAAAATGGCGTTGCGTGGCAGGAAAGTGTCTCTCTTTGCTGGAGGTTTTCTGAACAGGGTACTGTTGGTGCCAAAGATGCGGAGGCCGTCAGGTAAACAAATGATAACTTTTCAACTTTGAATCGTGTATTCTAGACTCGTGTCGATCTGGCAAAAAACTCAACGTTTTCGTAATTTTTCTGTTTTGGTTTTTGCAAACGAGAGGATTAAGTGTGCTGTTCAAGCGTTAGGAGGTCTAAGAGTGCTGCAGAGTAGTCGATACAGGACTATCTTCGTCAGTGGGAGTGTGATTTCGAAAATCAAAATAGTGCTACAAGTGCTGGGGAAAAAGTAGACAATAAGCGAAGTTTAGTGTGGAGTTGTAATTGGTGAGGTGTTCTCTGCCCCTTGGCTTTTGGTTATGGAACGCGTAGATAAGTGTAACAAAACCCTGAGTGCGAATTTAGTTTTGATGCGAGGTTTCGCCTGTGTTGAGCAAACCTATCTGCGGTGGCCGGTTGCGGCTGTGGTGCGGCTAGTAGTCTATCTATATGCAAAGTATGCGTCGTGTGGATCTCCAATTCTTGTTATTCTCTAGAGTTAGTATGGGATAAAATTACGGACTCTGGGTATTTGACGACGCAATGACGATTTGCGTGAAAATGTGTCATGAACTTTGTTCCACCGGAATGTCTAAACTAGTGATACGAAGAAGTTAAGACTAATCTAATGGTGCTTAGGCTCTAGTGTGTAAGAGGATGGTTGCAAAAATAGTCACGTGATAACTCACGTCAGGGTTCCCACCTACTCAACCAATACAACCAGTTAATCAGTACAATTAATATAATTAATATAATTAATGTAATCAACACAACTAAGTTGCCTCTCTATCGTGACAGTATTATTTAATTTATGAACATTTCTCATTAAATACAGTTTAAATTAAATTATTTAATTAAATCAATTCTCCTTTGCACCAAAATATTAACATTCAATTATAATGTACAAAAATACCTTTACTCTGTTGCAACAAAACTTGCAAAGAAACATCACAATCACTGAAGTCACTTTGAAGTCACATTGAAAACTTTACATCCCTAAATATTTAGCAACCAACATCACACCATATTTTTACATCTTTTTCCCCATACTTTTTTCACCAATACAATCGCAACACCATGCTAAAAACACTCTCCGCAAAAGCAGCAGCGCAACTAGATGTCGAACTTATGTCTACAGGAGCCTTCTCGATTGACCAGCTAATGGAACTAGCAGGTTTGGCAGTGGCAAAAGCGGTGTATACTGAGTATCCTTCTGCTAAAAAAAAGATAGTGGTACTTGTGGGCCCAGGAAACAACGGAGGTGATGGTTTAGTCGCCGCTCGCCATCTCAAGCTTTGGGGCCTCCATCCAGTATTATACTACCCTAAGCAACCATCAAAGCCTCTCTATCAGAATTTGCTCCAGCAGTGTCGAGACTTGCTGATTGATGAATTGGATGGGCTTGATCTGGCAAAATCGGCAGTAAGCTCCAGTTCCTTGGTGATAGACGCTCTTTTTGGGTTTCTGTTCAAACCTCCAGTGAGAGAACCGTTTGGTGAGTTGATCCAATATTTGTCTTCTCCAGAAAACTCTGTCCCTCCAATTGTATCTGTAGATATCCCGCTGGGATGGGATGTTGACTCAGGTCCAACAGAAACAAGCTTGAAGCCTCAAATGTTGGTTAGTTTAACTGCACCAAAACCTTGTTCGTCTCAATTCTCCGGTGTTCACTACTTGGGTGGTAGATTTATCAATGACAAGATTGCTGAGAAGTATGGGATAGAGGATTTGATTGCGCGTTATAAGGGACTGGATTCCATAGTGAAACTTTGATTTAATTACTGAAAGAGGACTAAGCTTGATTGCAATAAGGGATAGGACAGTAAGACTTTCATACTTTCAATATACTCCAATAAATAACGAAATTTATTGATAAATTCATGAACTTTTATATATGCTATGCTATTTTATGTATGCTGATTTCTTACCAGAATGCGTTCTAGTGGGCTTGTCGCCAAATATAGAAGACGACCCTTCTTGCTTGTACGAGTTAAAAGTGGTGCCTGATGAAAATCTTTGGGCATCGTGACCTTTCGATTGTGCAACCAGCCCTGAACTGGTTACCGCTCGAGGTTTCGGTTTCCCGGCAACCATAAACTTGGAGTAAGAGTAGTCCGACCCCGAGCCATCAAGACAGAAGCTGAATGGCCGTTGTCTTGCGTACTCCTTCATTTCACTCTTGGACTCTGTGAGAGACACCTTAGTTGCTGTGGTGCCACCAGTGGCACCACTGGTGACGGTCTTTGAAGAGTGCATTGACAAGCGCAGGTCGTTTGGCGAAGAGTGCGATCTGTTCGAGATTTGCGACATAGACTGTACCAGTCGATGCGCGGCGTGTTTGTTGTTTTGGTAGCTCTTCATGTTGCGTCTGCTTTTGGGGATATTCAAGACGGGCTCGTCTCTGGAGTGCAGTTCTGTGCGCTCTGAGCTCCCCAGCTCTTTCAAGATGTCCTGCGGTTGCACAGGATTTAAAGGCACTGGTATTGGCGCAGACTGCTGTGGTGGGAAAGATTCTGGTGATTCTGTTGTCTGGTAACGTGACGACGACTCTGACTGTTCTGGAGATTTGGTTGATTGTGAACTGACTGGGACTGAGCGCTCAGGATATTGGTATGCGCTCGCTGGCCTGTGTGTAAAGTGTTGCGGCTGGTATTGTTCTGGTGACTTTGAAAGGTCGGAAAGTGAGTGGTCTGGAATTCGAATCGACTGACCTGCTGAAAGGTCTGAAGCTGAATACACTGAAGACGATTGCGTGGGCCCTGGAGCTATAGGTAAATCTTTATACTTTCCAGAGGATCCACTCAGAGGTACTTCCAATACAGTGGAAACGCTTGACTTGGCTTGTTTCACGATAGATCCACTTGGTTGCAATTGTTTCACAATGGATCCGCTTGGATGTACTTGCTTCACAATAGAACCACTAGGGTGCACTTGATTCAGGAAAGACTCAGCAGAGTCATATCCTTGTATACCTGACGAGCTAGAAGTTGCAGCCAATTGGACCTCACTCACAGCATCATCATCTTCATCATAGTAGTCATTGCTGAATAAACTATCCTCATAAGGTCCAGAAATACCCAAAACGTTGAGCAATGGATCGCTCAGAGAATACAGCGAAGTATCCTTTTCCTTTTCACGTTCAATGCCCAAGTAGTAGTCAGAGACGGGGTTTTCTTGTTTCCTCAAAGAAAAATCAGATGATTTATGACTTCTCAAAGAATAATCAGACACTTTATGGCGGAATGATTGCTCAGACACTATATCACCCAAGGAGTATTCAGAGGCTGGAGCTTCGAGTTTGCTCACAGAATAGTCAGATTCTTCATCTTCAGGGTCCCCCAAAGAGTAATCTGATCCCTGGTCCTCGAGATCTTTCAGCAAAATTGAAGAAGATTCAGATGAATACTTGTACCTGTTAACAACCTGTAAAATGCCATTTGCAATGAAGCTCGGAGTATGTTTAAGCAGTCTATAATACTCCTCGTCATTACTCTCAGTATCGCTCTCAGTGTAGCTTTCGGTATATTGGCCACTTGTGTATGCCAGGGACATGTCAGACATCAGTGAAGTAACACCTCGAGAGTCGTACGTCAAATCCAGGAAAAGACTGTCATCGTCATCATCGACAATGACGTGGGTTGGTTGTTTATGCGGTTTGTAGTTGTTGCTGCGCTGAATGTGGTACAAGTTATCTTCCATCTTCTTGGTGCGTTGGTGTGCGTGCCTGATTTTATCTATAGCCTCAGTTGGTGTTGGAGCTGGTGGGTCTATAGAGTCAACTGTGAAAACAGTCGAAGGAGACAGTGGTGTATTTGAAGTCTCTGAAACCACAATGTGGTGCTCAATATCAGGTGAAGTACGAGCTGTGTTCTCAGGTGGAGGAGGTTGCAGATTGCTTTTAAAGCTGTCAGTGGGGGAGTATTGTCTAGCAGGATCAGCCTCCAGTTGTGGGTACTCCGAATCGAAATCATAGTACTTTTGAACATATTCGTTCTCTTGGTAAGTGGGGGTATGAGAATCTTGGTGAATATTGGAGTCTTTGTGCTTCGAATCCACAGCAGTAGGGTAGACGTGGTAATCATTTCCATGCCCCAGAGAGTAACGAAGGGTTTGTTCTCGAGCAGAGAATCCTCCTTGAGACGATGGAGCTGCAGAGGAGTAGTTGGTGGACGACTCATCTTCAATGTGCAGAATGCGAACTGGCTCGCCCTCAAGGGGAATATTCATGTTGGAGTAGGCGTGTTCGTCGGAAACTATTGGAAACATTCGTACAGGCGCAGCCAATTGGATTCCTTCCTGAGGACCGTGGTGGCTGTAGGAGTTAGCGGGCTGGTCAAAGACAGGGTGCTCAAAGTTATTCCCATTGGGAGGCTCAGCAAATACAGGCAGTGGGCCGTCGACTGCAGGTAGGTCATTCTCATCGTAGCCAAGATCAAAGTCCAAATCTGCCAGAGGCAGCAGGCCTTGCAGCAGCTTTTTCCATTTCAGCTTGTCAGGTTTGAACTTATCAAGTGTCTTTTCGAATTTCAGTACTTCTGGTTTCTGAACTTTTTGAGATTTGCTAGACTTCCTTTGAAGTGTCTTTGGCTTCTTTTCGATTTTTGATTCTTTTCTGAAGGGCTTCACAGGCTTTGCATTTTGAGTCTTTACAGTATTCTCATACTTTTGAGGCTTCTCAACTGGCTGTTTCAACTTTTTAGGTTTCTCAATTGTAGGCTCATTAACTGGCTTGGGCTTCTCAGTCTTGGAATTCTCAGCCTCATCTTTATCTTTATTTTTAGAAAACGATGCTGGTCTAAAAACGTTTTTGTACATGTCTAATGATGTAAACATGGAAACTGCTCTCTGATTGACTCTAATGACCTTGGAGGCACCTCCTCTACTCTTCTTGACTATCAAATCCTTCTCAGGCACCCTAGGTGATGTTGAAGGGTCCATGAATCTGACATCTTTTGTAATTGTAGGTTTATAATTGTTGATAGGAATGACGTTAGGAGATGATTCGTGGTTCTTTGGTGGTACCTTTGGAGACATTGCATTGTCTTTTGGAGGTACTTTTGGAGAAGTTTTATGGTCCTTTGGCGGCACCTTTGGAGATCCATCCTTAGGAGGGACTTTAGGTGTATACATATCACCCATTGAGGACTTTGGTGTGACTACCCTTGGTTGGACCCTGGATCCACTCAGTTCTACCCTGGATCCGGACTCCAAAGCCATGAAGGCCATTCTGATGGTTTTTGTCCATTCGTCATCGTGAGCGTCTCTAGGCTCAACCAGCGCTTCCTTATTCGAGGGGATGAATGAATGTCTACCTATTTTCGCATTATAAGCCTTCTCCAGAGGGTCAGGTGGGAGTGCCTTGAAAGCCAGCGATGCGGAGGTGGGAAATACAGGCATACTGGTGACTCTCCGTTCTCTGCTCCGTACCTTTGGCATATAGTTTTGTTGGTGGAACAAGGAAGGAATGTCGTCGTCTTCAAGATGTCCTGGTCTGTGGGACTCTACTGCAAGAGTAAGATCCAAGTCTGATAGCGCCGAAGGTGCCATTGTCGGCATATCCTTCGGCGAAAGTAGCTGTTTGGATGATACTCTCTCTCTCATGTGCCTTCAATTCTGGCTAGTCTAATGATATCTAATCTTGAGCTGCTGCCAGTGTATAAATTCAAAAGTGTAAATACGAATCCAAGTCTATCACTACGCAGCGAAGAAATGTCATTATATATATACCAGCATATATGACAAAGCCTAAAGATTAAAAGTAGTGACAAAGGGGCAAGGTAACTCAATACTGAGTTTGCAGTCAAAACCCTATTAGGACTAATCATTGCTGCGTTCCTAAGAAGCATAGCGGTAATTCTGTGTCGCCTAGTGAACTTCTTTTCCGCTGCGGGAGCTGCCAGTCCCGCTAAAAATTAACGCTTTAGTGCTGGCTGTCGCATGGTGCTGGCTAATGGTTTCCTTCCGTCAGAGATTGTTTTAGTATGACAGAAGAATTCTCAGAAAGAAAGTCAAGGGTGTATTTACGGTGTGCGCCAGGTAGCTAGGGCACCGGCCCTTCTGTG
Organism: Kodamaea laetipori; assembly: GCA_030558845.1. NCBI lineage: Eukaryota > Fungi > Ascomycota > Pichiomycetes > Serinales > Debaryomycetaceae > Kodamaea > Kodamaea laetipori. The sequence goes on from JAKTQN010000013.1 coordinate 29,273, forward strand.
CACTGGAACTTTGATTAAGAGAAGGACTAACCTGTTCACTTACAGATGTGGTTTGGCTGGCTCCCGTTAAATTAGTACGAGGCGAATTATGGGGAAAAAATTATATTTTGGCCAGTAAACTTGTGCTTGCAATTAGGTCCGAATCAAAGCCGGTAGAAGCATACAACCAGCCATCTCGAACGCCGAGAAGCATCGATGAGATTGGATTTATCCTGAATAGGAATTGTGTTAGGAAACTTAGATCTGTTACAAGAGTTTGACGAGTGATATTATTTGAGGGATGAGCGAGTTAGTACAGATCAAGCAGAGGTTATGGAACGGTGCAGTTAATATCAGAGTGATTTGTGACTCGAGCCCTGAATGTGGCAATGCAGAGCCACCGCAATTTCTTGTCAATTGTTATCGTTACTCGTACTTGCCAGTATATTTCCCCCAGCTTGTAGCCTACTTTGAGCTTTCTGCTGCGCAGTTGTCAAGACACAGTGTGTGGTTGGAGTACGAGGGCGTGCCACTCAAGTGGAACTTGCCTGTTGGCGTGCTCTACGACTACTTGTACTTACCTCTGGAAAGTCACAGGACACAAAACGTATGGACCTTAACGCTTAAATACGCTAATTACCCAGCAGACTACATTGTGCCTTTCAACTACACAAACGAAGAGGGCCGCATTGACTATCACAAGTCGCTAGCCGAAATTTTGATCAATCAGTTGAAACAATCGGCCTTTGTGCTCGCGGGAACTGCAAGGCTGGTAATGAACCTTAGTGGCACAGACACCGCGAGCCTAATATCGTCTATTGAGCTGCACAATTTGGCGCAGTATGAGAGTGTGAGTTCTAAAATTGCCAATGTCCCATCGAAGGCCACCCACAAGCTTCCAGTCAAGATATATGTTGCCGGAACAGATAGAGTAATACAGAGACCAATAGCGCTGCCGCAGGACGGTATAAGTTTAAGAAAGGTACTCTCAGAACAGGTGCTGAACTGGTCGACTGGGCGTTACAAGGCCTTTGTGCATGGGATTGATGCGAAAGCATTATTGGAGACTCCGATATTAGAAGTGTGGAACGTATTTAAGCATTTGGATAACTTTTTGTATATAATAGTAGTTGTTGAGGATGAATAAATCTGAGCCTGAAATATATGAATCATACACTTTAATTTAACCACGAAACTGGTAAATATTTTTGGATCAATTTTGGCTGCAAATCTTCAGAATTACAAACTGTTTAAAGCTCCAAACCTTAAATATCACAAACTGTGTGATAATTACTTCCAGTGCGTTCTCTATCACTAAATAGTCTACCATTATAATATACCAACATTACAGCCTTACACCTTCACAGTATGCAATCATTACAACCTTACATCATTTCAATCCTCCATAACAGTCCTCTAATCTATTTTCCTCTAAACACAGCCTGCAACCAGTTACGATACATCTTCAACTGCTTCTTTCTATTCACAAGCAACCTTCTGTCAGTTCCAATTTTCTCTTCAGTGAAAGGCCCGGCCACACAGAAAATCTCCCTCAATTCTTCTTCAGTAAAGAAGTACACCCTGGTACCATCTCCTCTAATGTAAAAGTTGTCGTCAAGTAATCTACCCTTCTTGAATCTCACTTGTGCAAGATCGTATCTGCCATAATCTCTAAAGAGGATTTCACCTCCTGGCTTCAAAACCTTTGCCAAGTTGGACACAGCTTGTTTCCACTGGTCTGGGTGCAATGCCAGGAAAACAAAAACCATGATCACAATATCAGCCGAGTTGGGCTCCATATCTTCCGGAATATTTCCCTCTGGGTTGGCTAAATCCCAAACAGACGAGTAGGCTATACCCTTCTCGTGGTTTGGGAGAAACTCTTCATTCGAGCGAACCAAGTCAACTGCAACTTTGGAGTAGTCACAGCCGAAAATCTTCAAGTTAGGGTTCTTATTCTGACTGAGAACCGGGTAGAATGTGTTTCCAGCACCACAACCAATTTCTAAAATAGTGCACTTTTCCTTGTAGTCCTCAGCTGTGACTTTGTAAAGCAGTGGGAACTCGATCTGCAACCACTTTCTGTCTTTGAAGAAGTTAGACTGGTTGTTCTTGTAGAAAATGTCCCAGTACTTTGCAGGGTTGGCGTTATATAACTTCTTGTCAAAGTCTTTTACTGGGTCGTCGTACTGTTTGGCGATGAGCTCTTCAGCCTGTTTGATCTGCTCTTCACCCCATTCAACGTGATCCCAAGCGTTGTGGTTGAAAACATCATCGTCATTCTCTAAGTAACGTTGGCCGAACGTGAAAGGTGTGTCCTTTCCTATCCTGGTGTCTAAAGGCGGTTTCGTCTCCTTCACTACTGGTTCGCTCATGTTGATATTTGAAAAAAAGATTCAAGCGATGAGATTGATAATGTATGGAGCAGTAAACTAATTTTATGGAAGAAATAATGGAAGTGTTTCCGTTAGTAAATACACGAGCTCACTGTGAATCTACCCTATACATTACAATCTACACTGAGCTGGATATGTAGTTGAGTTTGCATACAAAGTTTCTGATTCAGTGTTGCAGCCAAAAGGCCAAAAAAAGAGGAAAGTTGCAGCATTCTTATACGAATTATCATTGATAAAGTTTACAAGTCAAGCTATCGATATTAAATCTATTATCTAACACGAATCCTCTCTAAAAAGTGAACTTCCCCATCCAGCTCCTGTAATCTTGCAGCAGCCTGTTCACTAGTTAAATCTCTCTGCGGTTCGCCTAACATTTCAAATCCTACACAGAATTTCCTCACAGTAGCAGACCTCAACAAGGGAGGATAAAAATGCATATGGAACCATGAGGCGTTACTTTCAGACTCAGTCGCTGCCAATGGTGCTTGGTGTATCCCCATCGAGTACGGAAAATGAGTGTTGAACAAATTGTCATACTTGATAGTTAACGTTTTAAGTATCATAGCCAAATCTTCTTGTTGCTTAGGCGAAAATTCTACTAAAGAACTCAAATGCTGTTTTGCAATCACCAAGGTTTCAAAAGGCCACAATGCCCAGTAAGGCACAACAACAAGAAAAGAATCATTCTGACACACCAATCTCTCTTTTTCTGCAATTTCTAGTTCCACATAGTCTCCAAGCATATGTGAATTGTGGCACCTGTGATACTCGCTCAAATTCTGAAGCTCATGCTCTACCTCTGTTGGAACCATATCCAAACACCAGGCTTGACCATGTGGATGTGGGTTAGAACACCCCATTGCGCTTCCCTTATTCTCGAAGATCTGCAAATATTTGTAAGGACTCGCCGTTTCCAAAGCTTCCTTCTGTAATGTGTGGTATAATGAAGTCCAGGACTGTATAACTTTCAATATCTCGTCCTTCAGCATTAATGGTAATGATAAGTTGTGTTTAGGACTGAAGCAAATCACATAGCACTTTCCTCGAACACCCTGTGACTTCAACAAGCGGCCTTTCAACGAAGTATCGTGCCCTTCCCCAGCGTATTCTGGCTGTTCCAACTTCACGGGTGGGTAATCGTTTGTGAAGGTGTACGTTGACGTGAATTTTGGGTTGATTTCGCCTGTTGCTCTTATATTCAGAGGGCACAAATAGCACTTAGGGTCGTATTCATGTGGGGTACCCTTTCTGACTTCTTCACTCAGACCCTGCCACGGCCGCTTATATCTATGAGGCGAACAGAGAACATAGTTACCTGCTAGCGGGTTGTGACGACGATGTGAGTGATTGCTTGCACTGAACTCCTGCTTTGGTTTAGCCTCAACTGGTATTATCGGATTCAAGAGATCTCCAAATTTGTTCATGGTTCATCGATGTTGATTTCCAGTTCTATTCAGTTGTTTATGAAGGAGGTGTGGATGTTTCTGAACCGGATTCTTGGTAAGTTGTTGTATTCCTCGAAATTTCTCCCAGGTATTCCAATACAACGTTACATTAATCGTAAAAGTTCCGAAAATTGCCTAACGTTACATATTCCAATTACGGAAGATTAAAATGATAGAAGGTATATATGGATTAATTTGTGACTATTTTCTATAATGTGTACAGGGAAGTTTGACTTGTAAGTCAAATGCAAGTTCATGTGTCGCTCTAAATATCAGTTCTTTACAGTTAGAATCCAGTCTCAAGTAAAGCGCGACGTCTGCAGCTAAATGATTGTTGTGTATAAATTGATGGAACATGGATGTTGAGGAAAAGTGGGAGCATAATAGTTGAGTATAAGTTGAGTTAAGTTATTGGGTACAAGTTTGGTGACCATATTTTGATGGAAGTTGGTTGCCACTATGAAATCCCGTAATTCGACGCTCAACATCAAGGCACGTCTATCGTTATATCACCAACTCTCTAATCTTCTGATCAAATAATACCGATTTAATAGGCATATCCATCGAGTAAAAAGGATCCTTCATCACATAGTCCGCATAATACACGTACAACTGTTTGAATACCTCGTTGGCTAATTCATGCTGCTTGTACAACTCACCTTTACTGGTGGTACTCGACATCCCCTGACTAATATTAGCACCACCAAGTGGCTGTAAATTGTGAACAACAGGATTTGGAGACGTAATCAATATGAACTTTAAGCCGGTCAAGGTCTGGAATATGTACAAATTAAACAAATCAGTCTCAATGCTTTGCAATCCCGATCTGTTGGTGTTTGAGTTTTGCGATTTTCCTGTGGATATAACACTAGAATTCACTGCAGAATTGAACTCAGCTACTGCTTCTGCTGGCAGGTCTGCCGACTCGACAATGGTCGGTGTCAATTTGGATGCAATGGCATGGACACCATGTAACGTACCCGCAAGAACCAAATAATCATTGGCTGTTAATCTGTTCAAGCCAGAGTTCACGTCGTTCTGGTAGATGAGACCACCAGCCTTGTTCAAAATGTATATGGAGTAGATCTTCATGATTTGAAGTTGTGTATAAAAAGTTTTGGTGTGTAAAAAGTTAATGTGCGATCGTGTCAAAAAAGATAGAAAAAAGTAAGCTTCCCCACCAGGACTCGAACCTGGAATCTTCTGGTTCCAGAAGTGGTTACTAATCGTAGCCAGACGCCTTGACCATTGGGCCATGAGGAACGAAGCTCAAAAAAATTAGTTGTTGGGGTGATATGGTTGTGTATAATGTAACTTACAGCAGACAAGCCGCTTCGACAAGAACTGTACTCCTAATCAGCTTATATTACACTACAGGGAACTGAAAAGTTCAATTGTTCTTTTATTCAATGATTTTAATTCTCAAGTGAAAGAATACTTTATAATTGAACCATATGTTTGACCCTTCCTCAATGTAACCTGAGATTCCCATTCTTTATGATGAATAGCATCAATGAATCTACCTGGTTCAATACAGAATCCACACCTAGCTCCAAAACCAACAGTGTCTGTATGGTCTGCAGTGTAGAATTGGAAAGAAGGCTCGGTTGTGGAAATGGTCAACTTGACTTTGGAATCAGGGTGGGTTGCCACACAAATATCCTTCAAATCCAAGCCTCTGGTGTCTATTTGTCCTGGAGCATCAGAAACGACAAAACAGTCGTCGAAAAAAATAGACGAATCGAGCTCAACAGGCTTTCCAGCAGCAAGTTTAGTCAGCTTGACTATAGCACCAGTAGGAATGATTGTTTTAGGGTCTACTTCAAGTTGCTCATCAACACTCAAAACGACCTGAGTCCCATTAGAGTTTTCAGAACCAGTGAGATTGAAGTAGGAGTGGTTGGTTAAGTTTACCACTGTACTATCACCAGAGGCCAAGGTGGCTGCAAATTCAATTTTCAATGCGTCGCTTGTCACCGTATACGTTACTAGAGTGTGCAATTCACCTGGGAACCCATCGTTACCATCTTCGTCTCTGCCCAAGAATTTCACAATAAAGGAATCCTTTGATTTCTCAACCACAGGTCCGAGAAAGTAGCGCTTGTTCAACCCGTTGCTTCCAGAGTGTAAGCAGTGGCCTTGGTGGTTCCTAGTGACCTTGAAATCCTGATTTCCGTTCAAAGTAAACTCACCGTTGGCAATTCTGTTGGCTACACGGCCCACCGTTGCACCAAATAATGGGTTCGAGTCCAACTTGTAGTCTGCACCGTTTTCATAACCACATGCCACCTTTTGGCCTTTGAAGGTAATATCGGTGATCAGGGCTCCGTAGTTGGCAATTCCAACGGTTAAATCGCCAATTGTGAAAGTGTGATCTCTACTCTCTGGGATTTTAGGTGACTCCAAGTAGTCCCAAGTGTAGCCTTCAATTTTATAGCCGTGACTATGCCTCAGAATCCATCTCCAGTAGTCGTTGACAATGTCTTTGTAGTTGAACTTGGGGAGCCAACCAAAGAATTCGCAATTGGTGACGTAACTGCTCTGGTCCGCTTCAAACTTTAAGGGAACTTCAAGTTTACGGCCAACTGCCTTTTCGAAGCCCAACACAATCTCCACAGCTGGTTCGGTTTGAGCTTGCAAACTGAATGCACGACGTAAAGAGTTCTCGTACTCAAACACACTCACATGTGCTCTAGCCACATCCACCACATGAAGAACGTGTCTGTTTGGATCTGTGTGGAGCGTGGTTGTTTTTACACCCAAGGCTGCCTCAGCTAAAACTTTGAACAAGTCATCTTTCTCTCTTTTAAGGTCTCTTCCAATCAATCCTGATGGATGGGCACCGCTTGCGTTTGGATATACTACAGTAGCGAACTTCCACTTTGAGTCTTCGTGGAGTTCCTGCAAAATACTTCCAACCTCACCATTCTCGTTACTGAGAAGTAAGTTGTAAACACTGTGAGCATCCATTACCTTGAGTAAGTTGGACTTTCCATTGCCATCAATTGAGTCTAAGTGGAAAACTCCAATAATAGGAAGTGCCTTGAATACAGCAGACAATTGGTCATAGTCCTTGATGTCTGCGTTGAAAAAAGGAATTGGTTTCTTTACGATAAACTCAACCTGTGAAACGGTGGTAAAGGTAGAAGTAGACAAATTGTCAACTATAGCGACTTTATACCCACTATTAACAAGCTCGATTACAACATGCGAACCGATGTAGCCGGCACCGCCAGTAACTAGAATATACCCCTTTGATTTATCAACTGTCATGATTTGATTACAACTGAAAATTAGTGGATCTGGCTGTAATTTATGGGATCTGAGATTTTATGGGGAAGCTTAAATTTTATGGGGAAAATAAGGGCTTTTAAGATTGCTTCAACAAATCAGGGAACATGGGTATCAGTATACAGGAATTCGGAGTACCTGGGTACAACCCGCCTAGGGGCTTGAACATCTCTGTACTCTCAGTCCGTCACCAAGGTACAATTCAATTGCTTGCTTAACATAGGAAAGAATACTCATTTAGGAAATGCAGCCTTTTATTCGCAAAAGGAGACCTTAAGCCTGGTAGTGAGGAGACCAGGGAGCCACCAACAATGGCTGAGCTAACAGAACAGGATGTCATCACGAAAGTTGGGACAAACTGATCCCCTTAAGTATGGAAGGATTTGCAATCAGATAACCAATTTCTATTTATAATTCCCAAACCTTCTATTAAAGAAAGCATCTTCATTAAATACCTAAACCTTCTATTAAAGAAAGCATCTTCATTAAATGCCTAAATCTTCTATTAAACATTTAATAATCTGTGCACCACAACCCTGGATATGAATATAGGCGGTTCGTTACAGGTTCGGTGTGATGGATTCAAGTCATGGCACCTCGGTCAAATATATCACACCCTGAAAGAATGACAAGACTTAACAATCCAATACATTCCGCCAAGTATAAGGAAAAGCAGCTCATTCCACATAATCACAGTCATTTCTAGTTTATGGTCCAACACAATTGCCCTACAAATTACTGTATGGAATCATAATCGCCCTACAAATTTACATTATGGAATCACCTTACTAAACCACGCGATGTCTTTTGCCCGAAAACTCTAAAATGGATCCTGCCTCTTCCGGCTAAATCTTCCCACTTTTGTTACCACTCCTGGAGAATTTTCTTAGACCCCTGCGACGAAGAATCTACGCTGGACAATGGACCGGGCCACTTACCGAAGTGTGACTAACCCCATACACCTCAAAATCGCAGCCGTACAGCTTCCGTATATCTTACGAGGTTTCAACTCGTTATGGACTGATGGTATCAGCCCAGAAGGCAAAAAAAGAAAATTCGGCGATCTCTGCCCACTAAATCATCTGACTCTTTTTCTTTTGCTAGTGTTTTAAACTCCGGTTTACTCGTGGTGCAGCCTCATGGCCTCATGGAGTAGGCCGATTTTTTTAAGATTTAGGTATTTACCGGAACACCATAGGAAAGAACAGGAAGCAAGGAAAAGGTTGTTTGTATTTATAATTCGTGGTTTGCCTGGGTATTGAACACCATCAACAATGACACTTAACATTCTTCCGTTACTAGATCCAGTGGAGACACCAGTTTGTGTTCGCCACTCACAACAGCCAAGGTATCCACAGGATGTACCTCAGCACAACCCAAACATGTATTTGGACGGGTTCACCATCAACGGCAACCTCAAGTTTATAAAGAAGGTCGGTGCAGGCACCTATGGCCTCATTTACCTTGTACAAGATGTGTACACCAACAAACAGTACGCTGCCAAAATCATATTAAAAGAGGATTCAATGAAGCCTACCAGACAAATTAAGGACCCTACAGCCAACAAAAAGTACATACAGACACAGATATACAACTACTTTGCTTCGCAGCCAGACCACAATGCGACTGCCAGTGAGATTGACTTGGATGTAATCAAGAACGCCGGACTCAGGTGTGCCTTCTTGCGTGAAATTGCGCTCCATTTGGCAGTTCACGAGCACCCTAACGTCGTGAGCATCCACAGCGTCTTGAACTTGGACAATTTGGCCATTGCAATCTTGATGGACTACATGCCACAGGGCGACTTGTTTACCAATATCATCGAAAACCAAATATTTGCCAACCACCACGGCGACAAGCAGTTGATGATGAAGAACGTCATGTTACAATTGATTGACGTGATAGAATACTGCCTGACTAAGAAAATCTACCATTGCGACTTGAAGCCTGAGAATATAATGATCCACTACAATAAGGATTATGTGCGTCCCGAAGATAGCCTGTCTATTGTCGACCACAATGAAATACACATAGTCTTAATTGACTTTGGCTTGGCCATGGACACAGAATGGATTTGCTGCAATGCATGCCGTGGATCCAGCTTCTACATGGCTCCTGAGAGAATCACAAACTTCCTCACAAACGAGATGGTGAAATCAACGATTGACCTCTCACAGTATAAGTCTTTGCCCTGTGGCAGGAACAATGGGGTGAACCTGACAAACTGTCTATACTTGCCTACTCTTGCTGGAGATATATGGTCTTTGGGAGTATTGTTCATCAATATCCTGTGCTCAAGAAACCCATGGCCAATTGCCTCCATTGTCGATAGCGGCAACTCAAGCAATGAGGTCTTCCACAGTTACATGTTGTACAACAACAAAAAAATACTCCGTTCGATATTGCCAATATCTCGCCAATTCAACCATTTGCTCGACAGTATCTACCAATTGAACCCTAACGATAGAATTCCTTTGGCTGACTTGAGACAGCAAATAATGATTTGTGACTTCTTCAATGACCAACCTGAGCATGTTCCGCTTTCAAAATATGACAGCAATTTGTCTGAGGTTTCTGAAGCTGTGATAACACCAACAAACGAGGGTTCATTAGAGGAGTATTATAGATATGATGTTTCAGAGAAGGAACTCAGATCGAGACAGGCGAGTTTTACATTTGTTGAGCATGGATTGGATTCCGGTAATTACGTACGTCCATAGCAAAATTGCATAGATTTTAATATAGTTTTGAAACACGAGCAGCGCGAGTGTGATTTACAATTTGGTAACTTGTAACATCTTTTTAACTTTTTCATGAGCTCAAAATTTTTAGAGACTCAAAAAATACTCGGCAATAAGATTCTAGCATTCCTAAAATTTTGCAACCAAATTTCGTGACGCAAAACGAAATCCCAAAAATTTAGTAACACTAGAATTGTGCTAAACTTTTACGAACCTTTCGAAGGGTCTAAGAACGGTCTAATGGGTTGCCAAACCTCGTATTCAAATGCAAACTTTAGTTCAACAACCCATCTCCGTATTTTTGCAAATTTTAAGGGCCAAGCAGCTACAATAAATCAAAACATATAGACATAAATTCCCAAACTATCGTAAATTATCATAACTAGAGCTTTTCCTCTTCTTCAGAAGAAGTGTGGAGCAAATTTCCACCGTTCTCTTCGTGTTGGCTCTTCAGTTTAACCAATTCTTCGTTAGGCAAAACTGGAATGGTTGGTTGCCAGCTGGCACTTCTCCAAGCTGGAACGTTTTCGGACCACATTTGTCCAATTTCTTCCAAACGCTTGCCCTTGGTTTCAGGGAATCCAACGAAAACGTGAATTGCCATGACAAAACAACACACAGCGTAGATAATGTAAGTCTTCCAAGTAATGTTCTTGAACGAAGAAGGTGTGTACATAGCAATAGCGAAGTTCATAAGCCAATTAGCAGTAGTGGCAACAGCAGCACCTCTTTGTCTGGAAGCAGAGTCACCCCAAACTTCGGAACAGTAAACCCAGATACCCACACCCCACGACAGCGCGAAAGAAACAACGAACAAGTAGCAACAAGCAATGACGGCCTTAGCAGCTGGTTTATGGTTTGGAGGAATTTGAATCTTGACAGTGTCGTCACCATCAAGAGCAGAGATAGGCTTGGAGTAGGTTGCTAACAAACCTGCGACACCGAATTGCCAGGTCATCATCATGATGGCACCGACCATTAACAATGGTCTTCTACCAAACCTATCCATAATGTAAAGGGAAGGAATAGTCATAACGAAGTTTAAAATGTACTGAATGGCAGAGGCAATCAAGTTAGCATTACCTGAGTAACCAGCCATCTTGAAAATGTAGACAATATAGTACATCATAACGTTCATACCAGTCAACTGTTGCCAGACCTGAGCGGAAACGGCAGTGAATGTTCTGACTCTGTACTTCTTGTTGAGCAAGTCGGAGTATCTGAAGCTTCTGTTGCTGTCTTCAATCAAGATTTGTTCCTTAATTTCAGAGATTTCAATCAAGAACTCAGGGTCGTCACGATTGCCTTTAGACTGAATTTCAGCGACAATCTGCTCTGCTTGGTCCCATAAACCACGCTTGGCCAACCATCTAGGGGATTCAGGAATAAAGAAAATACCAATGAACAACATCAAACCAGGCACTATTTGGATGGCCCATGCGATTCTGAAGGATGCAAGACCATTAATGAAATGCAAACCGTAACAGATGAAGAACATGACCAAGATACCAAAAGTAACCGATAACTGGAACAAACCACCAATGAAACCTCTGTGCTTTCTAGGAGCCAACTCGGAACCATAGACTGGAGCAACGGAAGAACCGAAACCAACACCGAAACCAGAAATAATACGCCCAATCATCAACTGTGCTCTGTTCTGAGAAGAGGACTGAATTGCAGCACCAACCATCCAACAAAAGGCACAAAGCAACAATGAAGCCCTTCTTCCAAAAGGTTCAGAAACAAATGTAGAGCCAACAGAACCGAAAACCGAACCCAAAGCCATACACGATGTTATGAAACCTTGAATAACTGAACTAGGGTGGTGGAAATACTTCAAGTATTCATCTTCACCGACAAAGGCAGACATCGATGAAATGTCAAAACCAAACATAGCACCAGAGACACATGAGATAAGAGCGACAATGTAGACATTCTTGATCTTTGGAAACTTGTCTAAAAATTTCCCAAATTTAATGGCTGAACTAGCCAACTTTTCTTCGTAGCCCATAATATATTGTAATAGATAGTGATGAAAATTGCAAAAGGCAGAATATTAACAGCCTTTTATACTTCTGGATTTCTCTATAGAAGCCCGCAGAAAAGTTTTCCCGGACTCACAATAGGCATGTTTTATAAGCCTCCTCTCCATATGCTCCATGTATTTAAATCTGGGGCACCGGAATAATATTGGGTGATAAATAATATCACTAAAAACCTTTACAGATTACAAAAAGAATCGTTCCTTGTAGACTTTTCAATCTTCATGGCTGCTCTCCTGGCAATTAGTTGAGGTGTACTTTACCCTGAAAGTTGCACTCGTAGAAATGAGTAGATGGTGAATACGATGGAACAAGTGGACCAATGTAAATATTATCTGTGAATCAACTGGTTGAATCAGGTCATTACTTGAGCACTGAAGCTTGCTCCACCATCTGGAGAAATATTGTGGAGACAGGTGCCGCTCCTCCTGCAATGACGGGCCAATTTGCAGCCGCTGTTGCCGAACACTTCTTCATAAAAAAAAAAGAAGGAGTATTTGGTGCAGTATCAAACAAAGGAATTTGGCGTACTCAATTACTTTACTAAGCCATTAAAGTACACAGACTAACGATTTTAAGCATCTGATTACCTTCAAAAGTTAGTGTTACATTTGGGTAACCGTCTCGACCGAACGTGTCACGGATTAATTCTGGAAAAATTATCGTTATTGTGTCACAAGGGTTCTTGGAGACAATTACGACTACGACGAAGGAAATCTCCAGAATATGACCGTTAGCAAGTCTTGGCAGCGGAGAATGCCACAAGGGCTAGCTAATGGTCAGCCAGAGAACATAACACTGTAATTGCTTCGATAGGTTACGAATATTAGACAGGTACTGCATCATGAGCATCCGCTGAAATTCCTCGGTGAGGGTAGTACTAAGCCGACATTCTAGTATGCCTCCTGTCTAACCGAGTAATCCGGACAAATTCGCAACTGATGTAGTGTTAGCTGAACGAAATAAGTGCACCCTACAGGCACTTTTTTTTTGCGCCTAGATTTTATTTACGAAGAAGTTGGTAATAGAAGTAGTTAGTAATATAAGTAGTTAGTAATGGAAGTAGTTAGAAGGACTGAACAGAAGTGAGGTTAGGTTCAACTCCTAAGTGACGTCAGGCGATTAAACTCTGACAACACAAAAAACTTGTTGCTTAGGACCGTTGACTCGTTTGACTTTTTATTTTGTTTTCTGTCACAAACAAAGGAGGGGGGCATTCATCATAAGCCATGAGTCTTGTGGTTCGCAACCAGCGTATTTGGTATGAGAAATAAACCCAACAGATAAGTCCCCGCTTGAATCTTTGAGCAACTTACCAAGTTAAACATATTATTTATGTATTTTATAGAATGAAATTTTGAGTTTGAGCTCGCAATTCAAACTGGTGGGGTAATTTAACCCCATACCAGAGCTCGTGTTTTCAGTGTCAAAATTTTGCATATCTATGACGTATAAAGGAAATAGCGGGAGTTTATCGTATCTTTAAAGTTTTAGTTTAACTGGTTTGGGCCCTATTTTTAAATGGCTTAATCTTATTCTCTCCATTCAAGTGACTGTATTTTTGTTGCCCTAGTATTGGAAACACTAAGACTACGTCTTAATGAGGAGACTTTTCCCAGAGGCTTACTGAGTTGTCCCATCATAACTTTAAGCAGTGACTCGCACACGACAACACAAAACTTCATAATTGTCAGGTTATACGCAAACTTGATGATTTTTCCTAAAACCGAGAAAGAGTAGGCTTTTTTTGCCAGTCAGTATCCTAGTTAAACCAGGAGCATCGTAAAGTCTAGAATCAGCTTCCTTTCTAGGAAAGTTTCGAATAATAAGAGGCTACTCTGATTCAATGACTAACTTACCCAGTTTAGTACGAATGACTATGTCTTTTAAAGTATAAATGTTCTTGGGAAGAGCCTCTAACAAACGAACATACGAGAAAAGTGGGTAGAATAAACCTTGTTTTAGTGGATTTAAAATAGTCAAGTCGGAAAATAAGGTCAGGGAAGTGCTAGCAACTGCGCTTGAAATAGGCTGATATCTTGAATCTGACGATCAGGAATTATGGTGATAGTATTTTTGATTGTACGGTGAGAGTGGATATCACCAGACTTAATTTTATGTTAGGGGAGGATCGAGAATAAAAGTTAGTTCAGCAAACAGATACTAAGGCACACTGCATGTATCCTAACCAAACATGCAGCTGCTATGAATGGCTTTGATAGTGGTAACCCCGGGAAGCCAAAATGGTGATACCTTCTGTCTTCGCAAGACTGAGGAGCGTCATAATATGATCCAACAGCAAGATCTCCATGGAAGGTGGAAATTTAAAGCGGTAGGACTCTGGGTCAATAATGTCTTCGAAAAGTAACTCATTTGAGTGAGTATTAGGATATTTAAACTCGTCGTATGGATCTGTTCCCAGTGCCCATTGTAATGTTCTTGTTTTCAATTATACCGGAAAGCTGCTTTCAAATATATTTTATGCTTCTTGAGTGACTTTGTAGTTCCAAAACTTCGATGAATTCACCACCAAAAAGATTTTGCACATCGGTCGTAATAATCATTTCGCAAGCACCTACTCTCCATGATTCTACGATAATTACACTGGGGGAGCAGATTATCACTGAACAAGTAGACTAGCAACCCAGTTTCAAGAAGACCTGCGATCTCTACAATAAGGTCAACAGTTAGTGTTTTCAAAAGTGTGTACAACAAAATCTCATTGATGTCCAGCAATTTATTCTAGGAAATCTTCAAGAGTTTGAGATAAGAAGGTGATTTTGTGTATTTTCTCGTAGAATTTATTTTCAGCCTAATGAAGAAAGGGTACCTTATTGAACCCTTTTGGTTCAAGAATGGTATGAATGGAGAGGAGTAAGACAGCAATGAGCTATAATAACTAAGACAGGTATGAAATTATTCACCCAAGTAACACAGTGAAGCAATGCTCTTAGGTACACAATTTCAAGGTATTTTGACTTTCTATTTTGAAAGCTTTAAGAGGTTTTGGAGCCTGTGTGTAATTAAGAGTTGAATAAACAACATTTCGATTAAAACATAATCTTACCTTTAAACTTGAACAAAATCCACTTTCATAAAGCACGTTATGTTTTTGTATTTACCTAATAACGTTCTCGAGTAGAATTTAAGTGTCAAGTTCTAAAGTATAAGGATATATAGTCACTCATTTTCAATCACTAAAAGAGAACTGCTTGTTCTGAATATTGAATAGTGTACAATCTATCATACACCAACAGTCACAGCTTCGAAACATCACGAATTTTATTTACAAGCTACTGAATCTCGATCAATTCTCTGAGCAGAACTCTTACAAATAAGAACCGACTGTTGAAGATACCATCAAAAGCAACAAAACGGTGGCTTATATGTTCTCCAGCCATTCCATACATTTAAAACAACTATTAAAACACATTGCTCTAATTTTGACTCTTAACTTGTTATAATTTTGAGTGAAACAGAAAACTACCAGTTGGCAGTCGAAAGTATAAAAGGGACAAATTTAGATCAACTTCTCATTCCTCAATACTTGAACCCTGTAGATGAACTCTCACTTACCTTGCTAGACAAATGGTTACGTCTTTAATATTCTGCAAAAACCTTGTCCAATCAGAATTGCTACATTAAAAAAACACTTGATATAATCTACAGTTACACACCACACTTTCACACCTTGAACAACCCCACCTGGATCCAAAAACAAGCCCTTACCTAAACAATAACTCCGACCTCTACCCCGTTTCTGCCTTAAATTTAAAGTGAAAAATTATCGCGATGAGTGGACGGAACTTATTAGGTAATATCTTGAGAAGTTACCGTGTTATGTCCCAAACCAAGAAGATAAAATTGGATACTAAAGCTACGATGAGAATCTGCACACACTCTGGTTCCTTCCACGCCGATGAAGCGTTGGCTGTCTACATGCTCAGAACATTGCCTGAGTTCGCAAACTCTGAATTGGTCAGATCCAGAAACCCAGAAGAATGGGAGAAGAGTGACATTGTTGTCGATGTGGGCGGCAAGTACGACGGTGTCAAGTTCTTTGACCACCACCAGCGTGAGTTCCTGGACACTTTCTCGGACGACTACAAGACCAAGTTGTCGTCGGCCGGTTTGATCTACAAGCACTACGGTAAGAAGATTATTCTGGGATTGTTGGAGTTGGAGGAACAAGACTCCAATGTCGAGCTCTTGTACCAAAAGGTGTACAAGGAGTTCATCGAGTCGTTGGATGCTAACGACAACGGTATAAACAACTTCCCAGCAGAGGTGGAAGAAACCAAGAAGTTCAACGAAAGAAACATCAAGTTGCCAGGTATAATTTCCAAGTTGAACCCAAGCTGGAGATCCAACCCAACCGATGCTGACTTTGATGCTCAGTTCTTGAAGGCCAGTGAATTGATGGGATCTGTCTTCGTTGGTCTTGTTGAGGATTATGGTCAATCTTGGTTGCCTGCCAAGCAGATCGTTGAAGATGCCTTCAACTCTAGACACAAGGTGCACAAGAGTGGTGAAATTATGGTTTTGGAAAACTACTGCCCATGGATATCACACTTGTACAGTGTTGAGAAGGAAAACTCTGCTGAGGGTGAAGTCAAGTTTGTTCTTTTCAAGGACTCGAGCTCTAAGTGGCGCGTATCTACTGTCTCGGTTGCCCCTGGTTCTTTTGACTTCAGATTGGGCTTGCCTGAGGAGTTGAGAGGCTTGAGAGACGAGCAATTGTCTGAAAAGGCTGGTATTGAAGGATGTATTTTTATTCATGCATCTGGTTTCATTGGGGGTGCCAACACTAGAGAAGCTGTTTACAAGTTGGCAACTTTGGCCTTAGAAAAGTAGTATTTGTAATAAAATTGTGAGATTTGTGCACTATGTAAATTTTGGCTGCAATTTTCTTAATTCCTTTTGTTAATTTTAGGAATTCCTAAAATGTATTCAATTTATTGAAGCCCAGAATTATCAGTTAAATCTCTTAATTAACGATAAAACCAAGACTTTTTTATTATTATTCCATTGCCCACGTTCACCCACGTTCCCTAATGTTCTCCAACGTTCACCAAGTATCACCCAACTGCCAGCTGGTGGTAGGTCTTCTGTAGATAGTCCAGTAGGATTGTTATCTCAAACTAGAGACCTGATTTACAAAGACGTTTAATTCATAGAAAAATCAAAGTAGATTCGAAATAATACTTCAAGTTTAACTCTTCACAAAATTTAGTGTTTTCTAATTACGCAGGGTGGGGCTGTGCTTTTTTTTGGTATATATTTTGCAGCTCTTCGCAATTTTTCAAAAAGATAAAGAAGCATAACAGAGCTTAGTTTCACCGTTTACTACCCCAGCTGAATTCCAACTGAATTTAGCTATTTATCTTTTAAAAAATACTTTCACCTGAGACAAGAATCATCGAAAATGGTCCGTCTACTCGTCCAAAAGTTGAAGTTCAAGGCAGTCAAAAATCGTTTACACTGCTTTTAAGTGTTTCCGATACAACTGATGCGTACCGCTTGCCCATTAACAAGGTGGAAAAGTTGTTTGAAACATCCACATCTAAGGGTTTGTCTGAGTTAGAAATCAAAGCTAGAAGTGATAAGTATGGATTGAACAACTTGGGGAAAGAGCACACCATCTCTTTCACCAAGATTTTGGCCCACCAGGTCTTCAACGCGATGGTTTTGGTGTTGATTATCTCCTTAGTTATTGCCTTAGCAATCAAAGATTGGATCTCTGGGGGTGTCATTGGGTTTGTTGTTTTCATAAACATCTTTGTTGGGTTTATCCAAGAGTTGAAGGCAGAGAAAACCATGGGCTCTTTAAAGTCCTTGAGCTCGCCCACTGCTAGAGTTTTGCGCGAAGGCAACGAGTTGAATGTAGATGCTGAGACTGTCGTTCCGGGCGATATCGTCCACATAAGTGTTGGTGATACTATCCCCGCTGACTTGCGTTTGATCGAAACCATGAACTTGGAGACAGATGAAGCGTTGCTCACCGGTGAGTCTCTTCCAGTATCGAAGAACCACCAAGATGTTTACGGCGATTTAGATGTTCCAGTTCCTGTCGGAGATCGTTTGAATATGGCTTTTAGTTCTTCCATTGTTTCAAAAGGAAGAGGTACTGGAATTGTCGTTGCTACTGGGTTGCAAACTGAAATAGGAAAGATTGCGGACTCTTTGAACTCTGATGACTCGAAATTAGTGGTCAAAGTCGACAAATCATTGCCACACGGGCCTCTAGACTACCTTAAGGCCGCAGGTAAAACCATATTGAATGTTTTCAATAACGTTTTGGGAACAAACGTAGGTACTCCTCTCCAGAGGAAGTTGTCATGGTTAGCTATCTGGTTGTTTTGGGTCGCAGTCTTATTTGCAATTGTCGTTATGGGTTCACAGCTGATGCGTGTTAATAAGAATGTTGCCATATATGCTATTTGCGTCGCTCTTCTGATGATTCCTTCGAGTTTGGTGGTGGTTTTAACAATCACAATGGCAATCGGCGCACAGGTTATGGTGACAAAGAATGTTATTGTACGTAAATTGGACTCCCTTGAAGCATTGGGTGGCATTAACGATATCTGCTCAGACAAAACAGGTACCTTGACAATGGGCAAAATGATTGCTAGAAAGGTCTGGGTTCCTAGTGTGGGTACTTATATCGTTCGCAACTCAAATGAACCATTCAACCCCACGCAAGGCGACTTGGCTTTCAGCGACCTTTCACCTCAAATAATCAAAGAGACCGACGACGAAACTGACTTCATTCCCTCGTTGCCGCTGCTGCTGTTGTTTGACAAGTGGTTGCAAACCGCCACCTTGGCAAACATCGCGTCGGTCAAGTGTACAAACGATGTCTGGGAAGCTAATGGAGATGCTACAGAGATAGCAATCAACATTTTCACAACTAGAATGGGAACGAGCCGTGAGAGCGTTGTAGACGAACTCAAATTATCACACATTGCAGAGTTTCCCTTTGACTCCTCAATCAAGAGAATGTCAGTCATTTACAAAAACCACCAGAAAACGGTTGTTCATACAAAAGGAGCGGTTGAAAGAGTTCTTTCAACTTGCAAGTTTTGGTACCAGAATGGCGAACTCTGTGAGATGACGGACGAAGATAAAAAGGTGGTTGACGAAAATATGAGTGTATTATCTTCTGAAGGATTGCGTGTGCTTGCCTTTGCCCAACGTGAAATCAGCTTGGCTAAAGAGGATGTTGCAAACCGTGAACAGGTTGAGTCGAATTTGACCTTTTTAGGGCTTGTTGGTATATACGATCCCCCAAGACCGGAAACAGCAGGGTCCGTTAAATTGTGCCATCGTGCTGGAATCAACGTACACATGTTAACAGGAGACCACCCAGGTACTGCTCGAGCCATTGCTCAAGAAGTCGGTATTTTGCCGCATAACTTGTACCACTATTCTTCTGAGGTTGTCAAGGCTATGGTTATGACTGCACCCGAGTTTGACTCGTTGCTGGACCTGGAAATTGATAACTTACCTGTGTTACCACTAGTAATTGCGCGGTGTGCTCCCCAAACCAAGGTTCGCATGATTGAAGCATTACACAGAAGAGGGAAGTATGTGGCGATGACAGGTGACGGTGTCAACGACTCTCCGTCGCTTAAAAAAGCGGACGTTGGTATTGCCATGGGACTCAATGGCTCTGATGTCGCGAAAGACGCAGCAGACATTGTTTTGACAGACGACAATTTTGCATCCATTTTGAATGCGATCGAAGAGGGCCGTAGAATGTCCTCCAATATCCAAAAGTTCGTCTTACAATTGCTTGCTGAGAACGTTGCACAAGCCTTGTACTTGATGATTGGATTGGCTTTTATCGACAGAGATGGATTCTCTGTGTTTCCTTTGGCACCAGTCGAGGTTTTGTGGATCATCGTTGTCACCTCTTGCTTCCCAGCCATGGGTCTTGGGCAAGAGAAGGCCAGCGACGACATTTTGGAACAGGCTCCTAACTCGTCCATCTTCACCTGGGAAGTCCTCATCGATATGTTCGCCTACGGTACCTGGATGGCAGCCTGTTGTCTTGCGTGCTTTGTGATTATTGTTTACGGTGTCGGAGACGGTAACCTAGGCACAGACTGTAACTCCAGCTCGAGCCACGCTTGCCTGCTCGTTTTCCGAGGCAGATCAGGCGCATTTGCAGCTTTTACCTGGTGCGCATTGCTCTTGGCCTGGGAGTGCATCCACATGAAGCTCTCATTCTTCAAAATGAGACCGGAGTCTGAGCTTCTGTGGCACACGCAGTTGGCACAGGACTTGTGGGAGAACAAGTTCTTGTTCTGGTCTATTTTGGGAGGCTTCGTTTCCGTGTTTCCCGTGGTGTACATTCCTGTCATCAACGACAAGGTCTTTTTGCACGGCCCAATAGGCTACGAATGGGGGTTGGCGGTAGCCTTTACCTTACTTTTCCTTGCAGGCACTGAAGCTTGGAAATGGTTCAAGAGAGTATACTACAGAAAGGTTTCGGTTAAGAATCCAGAGTATGAGTTGGAAAGAAACGATCCTTTCCAAAAGTATGCAAGTTTTTCAAGATCCAACACTATGAAAGTTTAATTTTATTTACTATCTTTTTATCTTTATTACCTTTTTTATTTATCTTCCTTGAGGTTTTTATGGGTTCGAGTCCCATTACACTCATGAGAGTTTTCCTCAATCAACATTACTCTTACAAAGCGTAGATTGTAACCGCGTTACCAGATTGGAAAAGTTTATGTTCGCATTTAATTTCCCTATAGAGATTCGCGAACTCCGCAAATACGCACACTGGAACCAACACTTGAAGGCAACCAACAATGGGTTGCCATGGCAAGAAGTGATTGAGGCCCCTATGTAGCTGGTACCTTATCAGTAGGCTATCTTCTATTGCCCAGCCCAACACTTCATAGTGCTGACTAACTTGCACATTCCGTAGATTGAGACCCATTTCTTGAAAAAGCGCATTTGCGCGTCCCCACCAAAATAGGAATTTTGGCAGCTTATCTTTTGCCTACCAAAAATCCGGGGCATAAATAGCGGTGAAAATCCCACGAAACTTGAAACCACGAATTTCAAGGATGTCATTCTCAGATTTTGTTGCTGCCGATTTCGGCTCGAACTACGAAGATAAGGCCAAGTATGAGGCCGAATGGTTGCCAAAGGTCGAGGCGTACAGAAAACGTTTGGCTGACGGTGTTGATTCAAAGTACGCGGTTGAATTACCCGACTCAATTGACAAGTTGGTAGCTGCCAAGTTCAACCCATTGAAGCATCTTTATGACGCCAAGTTGTTGACCCCAGAGGAGTTCAAGATCACTGATAGCAGTGCAACCGACTTGCTTGCACGTATTGCCAAGGGCTCGGTAAGCTCTGTGGAGGTTTACAAGGCATTTGCTAAAAGAGCAATAATTGCACACCAATTCACCAACTGTGCTATGGAGCTTTTCACCGACGAAGGATTGAAGAGAGCAGAGTACTTGGATTCGTACTTGAAGGAGCACGGTAAGACAATTGGGCCATTGCACGGATTGCCAATGTCACTTAAGGAGCACAACAATTACAAGGGCAGAATCACACACGGTGGATACGTCTCTTTTATCGACAATGTTGTCCCTGAGCATTCTGTGACTGTCCAAGGTTTGGAAGATTTAGGATGTGTTTTCTACGTTAGAACTAACCAGCCCCAAACATTGATGCATTTGGACTCGCAAAACAATTTCACAGGGTTGTCACATAACCCACACAACATGAAGTTGTCGCTGGGTGGCTCTTCGTCTGGTGAAGGTGCTCTTGTTGGGTTTGGTGGCAGTGTAGTTGGTTTGGGTTCCGACATTGGTGGCTCCATTAGAGCCCCAGCCGCTTACTCTGGTTGCCATGGATTGAGACCTACGCAAAAGAGACTCAGTACGGGTGGTACTGTGAGTGGTGGTGCCGGCCAGGAGTCTGTTCTTGGTGTTGTCGGGCCTTTAGCCAGATCGGTCAACGACATTGAGTTGTGGATGGACGCTACTTTGAACGGCGCAAAGCCATGGTTGAAGGACGGAAACGTGGTTGCATTGCCATGGAGAAAGGTGGAAAAGCCCGACCCTAAGGACTTGACCATCGGTGTTATGTGGGACGACTTGGTTGTCAGACCAACACCTCCAATCACTAGAGGTTTGAAGCACACTGTTGAGAAGTTGGAGGCTGCTGGTGCCAAAATAGTCGAGTTCAAGCCAATCAAAACCCAATTGGCTTTTGAGACCGTCTGCAAAATGTACACCTGTGATGGTAACCAGAGACAACGTGAGTATTTGAGTGGCAGTGGCGAGCCATTGGCCAAGTTGACCAAGTGGTCGCTTAACTACGGCTCGGGAGACAAGCCATTGAGTGTCTACGAAAACCGTCAATTGAACTCCATCAGAGATGCGTTGAAGAACGAGTACACCAAGTTCCTTGTGGACAACAAGATCGACGTCATCTTGTGCCCCACCTACAATAATGTTGCACCAATCTCTGAAGAGGTGTACAACTGGTCGTACACCGCACTCTTCAACATCTTGGACTTCCCCAGTATTGCTGTGCAGACTGGCTTGTACCAGGATCCAAAGGTGGATGTGTGGACCGAGGAGGACAAGAAGCATGAATACAGAAGCAAGCTTGAAGAACTTGAAGACAAGGGCTACGATCCAGAGGAGTTTGTTGGCGCCCCAATTGCTGTGCAATTGGCTGGAAGAAGATACTTTGATGAGGAAGTCGTTGCTGCTGCTAGAACTGTTGTTGATGTTTTGGGTGTTGACTTATTTAAACAGTATCAGTAGATTATAGATTATGAATGGGAATACCTTATGACTGATAGGAGGTAAATACTAATATTATGAGCTTCTTTGATTATTCTAGTCTTTCTAATATTTACTCTAAGTTATTTGAATTTTGCTTATAAGTTAAAATGAATTCTCATACAAGTAATTGTTAATTTTATGTTTTATGCTAATTTTAAATACGTGCTATATTACAATTTAGAGTTTACGCGTATCTTATAGTTAATTTGAAACTCAGAGCTTGTTTTAATTAGTTTATCAAGTTTATCTCATTTTTGAGTATCTAATATACTCTAAAATTTAGAGATTATTTTGCTAGTGTCGTCTCATTTTTCACTTATACTCTACATTTAACATATACCACCTCACTACTTCTTGAGCTTACATAACTCTAACTACATCAGTCTATTCCAGACCATAAGTTCGTGTAAATTCCTCCCCCTATTCAAATCTCCTCGCATCACAATTCAACTATCACCTCTGCTCAATAATCACCTACTATCAAGATCTCCAAAAAACAAAATCAAAAAATCATTTCACGCACTACTCAATGGACTTTGACGACGATGATCTCTACGACTACGCCTCCGGTGGCGAAGGCGAGGTATTCAATGAAGATGAACTCAACGATGAGGAGTATGATAAGTTGTACGAAATGCTCCCCAAACTCAAAAAGCTGTTGGCTAGCTACAACGACCAAATCCCAGAATTGGACTTGAAGGAAGCATTGTACTACAACTACTACGAATTGGACCCGACAATAGAAGAATTGAAGTCTAAGCACAAGAAAAGTATGTATATTTTGTTCATTAGGTTATGTCGACCCGTATCTCCACTGCCGAATTCACCCCTTCCACTTATTGCTACTTTTTTTCTCAGTACAAGTTTTTCAAAGTGGCGATAAATTCGTAAAAGGACATTAGAAAGTTGTCGAAAGAGAGAGATTGCAATGTCGAAGTTAGCGTTATTGGCTAAGCAGAGGGCTCAGGCACGTTCCGCAGCGACCTTACCTACAGAAACTGCGGAGCCTGAACCAATACCGAGTGCTTCAGTGGGCCTTTCTTCAGTACCAAAGGGATCAAAATTGGCTGCATTGGCCCAAGCAAGAGCATTACGAAGAGCACAAGAAGAAGGGAAACCAATTGTGCTGAATCCTGGGCAGAATGTACAGGGAAATTCGGTAGTGCTGGATAGAGCAATTAGACTGAATAATACAATAGTGCTGGATGCAACTAGACTGAATAGTACACAGAAGGAGTCTCAAATACAAACTCCAATACAGCCAAAGAAACCCACGCTATCGATTCCCTTGCAATTGGACAACTCGTTGATTCAAGCCCCGACAAAAGATGTTTCATTGGTGTTGTTCAAAAGACTGCTCGAGTCTACAGATGACGAAAATAGAGCTAAGAGAAGGCGACATGACTGCGACTTATTCCACCCACTTACTAACATAGAACTCAATATAGAAAAGATAGAGCAGGCTAAACAGAATTTTAGTGGCCCCTCCCCAGACGATAAAATCTTGAATGCACAGAAACAGGCCTTTGAAGATGGAATGGGCAAGTTGAAGATTTCTGAGAAACCAGTGAAGAAGACGACAGCAAAACCTAAGGCGCTCAATTTGAGCGATCCAAAGTACCTGAAACCCCACAAGTCGTTTGTGGTTATGGGGCATGTCGATGCTGGAAAGTCCACATTAATGGGTAGAATTCTTTTTGACTACGGTATTGTCGATGCAAAGACTGTTAATAAGTTGGTCAAGGAGTCTGAAAAGGCTGGCAAAGGGTCTTTTGCATTGGCTTGGATCATGGACCAAACCGCTGAAGAAAGAGAACACGGTGTTACTGTAGATATTTGTGCCACTGACTTTGAAACCAGTAAGGTAAGGTTCACAGCAATTGACTCGCCTGGTCACAAGGATTTCGTACCGCAGATGATTGGTGGTGTTTCACAAGCCGACTTTGCTGTTTTGGTTGTTGATTCGATCACCGGTGCATTTGAATCTGGGTTTTCTATGGATGGACAGACAAAGGAGCACACGATATTAGCACACAACTTGGGCATTGAAAAGTTGTGCGTCGTGGTTAACAAACTCGACAAAGAATCCTGGAACCAGGAAAGATTCGAATACATCAAATCTCAGTTGACTGAATACTTGTCACAAGAAGCGGGTTTCCTTCCTGAAAACTTATCCTTTATCCCTATATCTGGCTTGACAGGCAACAATGTTGTCAACAGGGACGATAAAATTGAGGAGTTTAAATGGTACAAGGGCCCAACTTTGGGTGGGTTTCTCGAGAACATCGATGTTGGCTCCAGCACTGAGGGCTTAGAATCTGAAGAGTTTATTTTTGCCGTTCATGATGCTTTCAAAGACAAGGGAGAGATCAAGGTGAGTGGTAAAGTCACTTCTGGTGCAGTTCGTGTCGGCGAGACAATAGAAAGCTTGCCCAGTCAAGTATCCTTACAAGTACAAAGTATCAAGACTTCTGGGAACTCTGCTGACTTTGCAATCAGAGGTGAATTGGTTCAGTTATCGTTCAAAGCAAACCAAGTCCAGAATGACAATGTTGAACCATTTAGAACCGGTGATCTTGTGACGAAACCGGGCTCCGACATCAAGTGTGTAAAGAAGTTGACTGTGAAAATTAACTTGTTCAACATGAACAAACCATTGTTAGTCGGGACGCCAATTGTCTTGTTCAGGAATAACAGTCAGGTACCAGCTAGAATCACCAAGTTGATAGAAGTTATATCTGACAAGAAGAAAAAGAAGAAGTTGTTACATTTGGTGTCTAAACAGAGTGCGCTTGTTGAGATAGATATTGACGACAAATTGCTCCCTGTGACCAAGTTTAAAGACAACAAGTTATTGGGTAAAGTGGTTATTAGGAGAGAAGGACAGACTATTGGTGCAGGGAAAATTGAAGATTTTTAAGGCTACTATGTATGCTAAGTATCTTTTAATTGTATTACTACCAGGAAATATAATCTATAAGCAAAAGTAAAAATGCCAAAATTAAAGACAACGTTACCAATAAGTTAGCACTTCTCTTGTTTTTCTTGGTGGCGCTATTCAATTGCTTGTTTCCCATCTGGATATCTACCTCGACTTGCGAGTGATTGTCTAGCAAAGTATCTATCTGTTCACTTTGAGTTTCCAACTGAAAAGCTAATTCATTCTGCATATTCATGATATCGACCATAGTGGTGTGCAATTTTTCAACCAGCTTTAACTGTGTTTGTTTTAGGTTGAGGAATTCTTGATTCTCCTCCTCCAATACTTGGATTTGCTGCTGCGACATCTGCTGTGGTTCTTCGAGATCTTCATTGTAAGATTGGTCAATATCGATATCATTCAAATTTTCCAACTTGTCATCCAAATCTTCTTCTAAGTTTTGGAAGTTGAGTAAATTGAGCTGCTTCTCCCTCTCCATTCTTTTTCTTTGCATTAAGTCAAACTGTTTACTCACAGTGTTTAAATTGTTGTTTAGGCTTTTCAAGATTTGTGTCCTGTGGGCTGCAATTGTATTTTGGAATAATTCGTATTCAGAAACGAAATCAGCATCGTCGCCAGATATCGTAGTGAACCATTTGTCAAACATCGATTTCTTACTGGACAGCGCCTTTTTAACTAGTTCCTGTCGTTTGTTCTCATATTCTTGTATGAATTTTAACCTCTCGAACAACTGTTGAATTTTATATCTGAACTCCTCATCAATCTTATTCTTGTCCTCCATGGTTAAACCATTCTTATTACCACCGGATGGCTCATCATTAACTGATAAGTATGGAGATTTGACTTGTCCAATAAAGTTAGCCAACTCAACGAGTGACTGGTGGAACTCCACCGTTTCTTTCGTAAACTTATCTCCAACATCATAATGAGTCTTCTGCTTTTTAGCGTTGGTGTGGGATGTATCGAATTCGTTCTTTGTTCCCTTCCCGAGCTCAGATTGCACAATCTGAACACATTGCTCAAATAGTGGTGTTAAATCTGTCATCGATAAATATAATTACAACAGTAATTTGATTGATTTGCTGTTTGATTTTTCTCTGCCAGAAACGGAAACTTCTATACACCGAAGTAGAATTTTTACTACCATGTTTTATAATATCCCCAATTCCTAAGCACTAGGAGGGTAATGTCAGTGTTGAAGTCTGTTGCTTTGTAATACGACTTATCTTAATGTCTAAGGTCTTAAACAAATCTTATTTAATTCACTAAGTTAAATATAAACTCGTAACCTCTAATCCTCCGGCTTAGGCTTCTCTTTCAAAACTTAGCTGCTCTCGAAATCTACGGATTTCGACACACTTAAATATTCTGTCAGCCTCGTTATCTACCAATCCGAGCTAATCTCTTATCTTCCCGAGACATTCACTTAGTGTTCGCTAGTGTTCACTTTAGTGTTCACTTAGCGTTCACGTGTTCTGTATCATGAGTAAGAATTGCTCAGATTATGGAACATTATCCCCTCTCTAAATAGGGTCCCACTCCAAGGTAATCGACTTCAACATTCCAAGTCGATGGGAGCGTCTTAGCAATTTTGTCTCCAACCATTTGTGCAAATGTTTGGGTAAGCGTCTTTTGCAAAGCGGGATCAACCGTCTTTGTAAACCACAGTTCGTCAACAGGGATTGCATGTCCTGGTCTGCAATTCATGAATGTTACATCCAAGGTCTTATTGACAGGATCGTAACCCAAGATTCCATTGATCTGGTTAGCTCTGAGCTTCATTGAACCTAACAACTTTGGGTTGGGTGGAGCATCGAATACTTCACTCGTAGGGAAGTGGTATGGTCTAAAGTGTCTAATGTTGATCACTCTGTCTTTCTTGTTCATCGCAGGTAAGTCAACTTCAAAACAATTTGGATTGATTCTGTTCTTTCCATGTCCATCGTCCTTATACGCGTGTCCTACTAACTGGAATGGTCCATAGTACACATCGGTCATCTTCTTGTACTTGACTGACGAAAATTGAGCGTCACGATGTAATAAAATCCATTGTTTGACGTGATATTTAGGAGGTTTCTTCCCCATGTTAAATTTGATCCCCATATTGTCCTGGTGACGTTCGAGAGTATCACGAACTTGGTCACGAACTCGTTCAATATGCTTGAGCAAATCCTCAGCAGAAGAATGTGAGTCTTCAATGGTCGAAAAATATAACTTAGCAGGGTCTCTTGGTAATCTACCAAAGACTGCCTGAAAAGGTGTCATTCCAATAGCTTTGGAATGAGTCGTATTGATCGCAAATTGTGCGATTCTCAAAAACGAGGACCAAAATGCGCGATGTTGATTGCAGAACATGTTCAATGTTTGAATCAATTGCTTATTCTTGGCTTCAACTTGTCCATTCGTTTCAGGGTGATTCGTAGAAGTAGTACGAAATTCAATCTGATAATATTGGATAACAGTCTGGAAAAGTCTGTTCATAAACTTAAAATCTTTATCAGACTTAATAAGATCAGGTAAACCAAACATACTGAAAACATTATCAATTAATAACTTTGCAGTAATATAGGCGTCACATTTCTTGTGGGTAGGGATACAGATTGTGTATTTTGTAAACGCACAAACAACAACCAAAATACAATCAAATCCATCATCCGTAGTAGGTAACCCAGTAATAAAGTCAAGATGAATAGTAGAAAAGGCATCTTTAGGAACTTCACTAGGCATCAAAAACCCATCAGTTTCCGTGAAAAGTCTCTTTCTACGTTGACACGCGTCACACTCTCTAGTGACAGCTTTAAGCGTGTCTAACAACTTAAAAATGTACATCCGACGACGAATGTCGTAGAACATCTTTTCAATTCCAGGATGTCCAAATTCATGGATCTCCTTGACCATCCTGAAGGCCAAGGTTTGTGGGATAGCAACACATCCCTTATAATATAATAAATCAT
Organism: Kodamaea laetipori; assembly: GCA_030558845.1. NCBI lineage: Eukaryota > Fungi > Ascomycota > Pichiomycetes > Serinales > Debaryomycetaceae > Kodamaea > Kodamaea laetipori. The sequence continues at coordinate 57,888 of JAKTQN010000013.1, forward strand.
CTTCTAACCTGTACTTAGCAAGTTTCGTCTTGTAAGCTTCGGGAATCTCAGAAGGATCTCCCTTGAGGTATTTGACAATATCCTTATACTCTTTATCGTTGTCATATTCCAGGCGAATCTCATCGAGTCTGGAATCAGCAAAACCATGTGTATGGATCGCGTCAAGAGAAACGTGTCTAGTTAAAACATCAGCAAGGTAGTTATCAGTACCCTTGATATATTCAATAGATACGTTTGCTTCTTGTAAGGCAGTAATCCAACGGATAATTCTGTCGTTCTCTGGTGGGTTTGGTGACGATAAAATCAAACTCAAACTCTGATGGTCCAGGAAAGCAATCGTTTTCAGACCAGTAATGTATTGGCGAAACTTTGAAGCAGCAACGACAATAGCTAAAAGTTCTTTCTGTCTGATTGGATAGTTCTTCTCAGCATCCTTCAATTGTCTTGAGAAGATATCAATTGGTCCATGCTCAGTCTTATCATCTAAAAGTTGAAATAATAAACCACCAATGGCATCCTTACTCGCATCAGAGCGGATGATAAAAAGGTTCTTGTTACCAGGGATAGGACCTTTAATAATTTCAGAATTCAATAAAGCGTTCTTAAGTTGGTCAAAATGAGTAACAAGTTCTTTGGGGAATGGAGTCCTAGTCTTCGAAGTAGCCCAAGCATATAAAGGCGCGGAAATCTTAGCAAACATTGGGACAAATCCGCGAAAGTAGTTGAAAAATCCTAAAGCGGAATGCATGCCTTTCTTAGTCTCTGGACAAACTAACTTCTGAATACTCTCCATTTGGTTATCAGGGATAGTAACACCCTGACTCAGGATTTCATATCCTAAAAACTTAACTTTATCAGCCAAAAATATACACTTTGACGGTTTAAGTTTCAATTCATACTTGGCGAAACGTTTAAAAACTTCACGAAGTATTTTCAAGTGTTCGCTCTTGGTGTTAGAGTAAATCAAAAGATCATCAATGTAGTTGACAACTCCATCAATGCCATCAAGTATCTCCCTTACAAAGGTCTGTAAAGCGGCGGGAGACGTTTTAGCTCCGAACGGGACCAGCGAATATTGGTACTTCCGTCCTAACGCATAAAACGCAGTATACCGTCTCGAGCCAGGTTCCAACTTAATTTGGTGAAAGCTACTAGTCATGTCAAGCGACGAGTAGTAACTGTAACCCGAACATTGGCGAATGATCGTATTGATCAACGGCATTTCAAAATACTGATCTAAGGTCTGTTTGTTAAGCAACCTGTAGTCAGTACACAAACGAAAACTTCCATCTTGCTTCTTTACGAACAATAAAGGAGCATTATAGTAACGTTCTCTAGAGTTTTCAATAATTCCAGCTTTCAACATAGCTGAAATCTGTTTCTTCAATTCCTCTATCTCAGGTGCGGATAAAGGGTACTGTGCAGCCATGGCAGGTTTAGCTCCAGGCTCAACAGTAATTTCGTGGTCAAGTCCCGGTCTGGACTCCACGGTGCTTTCCAATTTCTCTGCAAATACAGGAAATTCCAGCGTCAATTGTAAAATGTCCTCGTCCTCAGACTGGATCATTTCTTTGTTCGAAGGGTGAACGTCGTCGTTCAACGAAAGGTTCTCAATCCTAATGTGGAATACACCAGTTTGAGCTTTCTTCTTTAAAGCGACATTAAATTCCTCCCCCGACACATGGGAATGACCCTCGCTACCAACACCAGCGATAGTCAACTTAGCCCAATCAATGTCCTTGAAATTCTTTCTGATAAAACCCAAGCCCAAAACAATAGGTTTCATATAATTTTCAATGACAATAAAGTCGTGAGTGTACGACTTGTTGTTGATTCTGAATTGGATCGATGCCCATTTCGTAGTCAACTGTTGGTGTGCACCAGTGACCGTGACTGGTGGCATTGTTCTAATGTCTTTTTCATGAACATACTTAATGTCAATACAGTCCGACATGGCACCACTGTCCACGTGAGCAAGTACCGTGTCTTTAAATCCAACGAGATTAACAGGTACCTGAAACTGCTCAAATTCAACTGGGAGAATATACTCCTCAACGGGTGTGGCCTTAACCCCCTCGATCTCCTCGGTTTCCCAGTGAGCGAAGTTAGCGATTCTCTTCTGGAACTTAGGCGTCTTAGGTTTGGTCTCTAAGCGCGCGAGGTGCAAAGGATCCATCCGTTCAATGTCAGAGACGTTCGTCTCGGTAACTATCATCTGTAAGTTACTCAAGTGCAGTCTCGGTCCCAGGTTGTAATAATTTCTGGAACCCCGTCCTCCTGATCTGTTCTTTTGAGGACAGTCAGCAGCACGGTGGCCTTGCTGGTCACAAGTGAAACATCTAATGCTTTGTCTCGCTTGTGCTTTACCAGCGTCAATTCGGTCAATGTCCATTGGAACTGGAGCATTGTCCTTAGGATAATACGAATTAGAATTTCTCTTCTGGTGAGAGTCGTAATTCTGTCCGAATCCATTTCTTTGATTGTGGTTTCTATTGTTATTGAATCCACCATTGCCATACGAACCATGATTTTGGTTACGATGGTCATAATTATAGTTGTTTCCTCCGTTGTTGGAAGGTCTATAATTGTTGTTCTTACCGTTCTTGCCGTTGTTTTTATTGTTACCCGGCTGACCTGAAGAACCCGATCTGTTGTCCTTCTTTTTCGCATAAATTTGTGCGACCTCTTTTTCTTTAGAAGTAAGGTACAGCATTGCGTTAGCGAGTTTCTCCTTAAAGTAAGGAAACAATTTATCTTCAGTCAATTCAAGTTCTTCGCCATACACCGATTCTTGAGTCTTGAATCTAAAATAATCGTTAAGAAGAACTTCAGTGTCTGCTAAAAGACCGTTCTTGTAGTGCGAGAATACCATCTTAGCATCGTACTTCTGTTCAAAGAATCCAAGATGTGTTGTCATCTTTTTAACTCTAGCGTTGTAGTCGGCGACAGATTCTCTGTTACCTTGTCTCAACGTAGCAAGGTCACTCCAAATAAGACCCAAACTCTCTTGTGGAGCAAATTCTGCTATAAACTTTCTCCGGATTTCCACATATCCAGGAGGGTTCCGTGGTAACGGATTAGTATCTGGAAATTCAGTATACCACCAATCGTAAGCATTACCTTTCATGTATCTGATAAAGAACATACAAACCACAAAAGGGTCAAGAACATCATCAACTTCCTGACATCTGATCTCGTAAGAAGCCATCAACGCCTCAAATTCTCTAAGGAACTTCAGTGCCCTATAAGGTAAATCAGCATCATAACTGTTGCCTCTTTGTCCATCAAATGACAATTTGGGAACACTCTTTAAGTCATCAAAGTTAAATCCATGGTTGTTTCTGAAACCGATTTCGTTGCGTTTTTCTTCCTCGGTAAATACCTTTTTTACTGGTACGTCCGACATGTTACACAAAAGTTTCTTTTTCCTTTTTTTCTTGATTCCTATTGGTTCAGCTTTTTCGTAATTATACTTCAATAGTTGTTGTCGTTATAAACTATCTTCAACACTTGGAACTTGCACGTAATCAGTCCGTCGATTAACTTCACAGTATCGTGTAACTAATAAGTCCGTCTATTAGTTCACCAGCGGCGCTACCAAATGTTTTATAATATCCCCAATTCCTAAGCACTAGGAGGGTAATGTCAGTGTTGAAGTCTGTTGCTTTGTAATACGACTTATCTTAATGTCTAAGGTCTTAAACAAATCTTATTTAATTCACTAAGTTAAATATAAACTCGTAACCTCTAATCCTCCGGCTTAGGCTTCTCTTTCAAAACTTAGCTGCTCTCGAAATCTACGGATTTCGACACACTTAAATATTCTGTCAGCCTCGTTATCTACCAATCCGAGCTAATCTCTTATCTTCCCGAGACATTCACTTAGTGTTCGCTAGTGTTCACTTTAGTGTTCACTTAGCGTTCACGTGTTCTGTATCATGAGTAAGAATTGCTCAGATTATGGAACATACCAACGAAATAACTCTTGGTGGCCAAGCTGGCTAAGGCGCGAGACTGTAATGAGTACCTCAAAGTAATCTTGAGATCGGGTGTTCGACTCACCCCCAGGAGATTTTTTTTTTGCAATAAATTTATATTATTCCAATGCCCGCACAACGTGTGTAATCTGCTGTGTAAGTGATTTGGGGCCTTTTGAGTGGTAGTGCAATGCATACCCCTGTTCTTATCCAAAGATCGGCACTTAATTAACTTAATTACAGTTTGGCAAATACTTAGAAGCACACGTGCAGATTGCTCAGGCACAAAATCAATTTCACTTCTTTTTTGACACAATTTTGATTAGAAGGGCTAGCTACCCCGTGCTTCGAGAGGCACTAAGCAATCAATTCCCCCGTGCCAATAGAGGCTTTGACCAATTCGGAGAGTTGTTCGCAAATGCAACCATTAGTTGAACTTCCCGAAGCTCCCCCTCTCCCCGGGCAACGTGCTAAAATACTCACTTGTTGCAATCAACTAAACTCTCGGTGATATGTGCACTAGCCCATATGTCAAGTAAAAGCCTCTGAGTTGATGGGGGGCTGAAGCGCTTCTGTTCTCTGTATGTTAAGCCTGGTGTCCAATTAAAAGAATCCCAAATTAAAGACAATTCCAACATATTGAAAAAAAAATATTCACAAAATTACATGCAAGGAATGTATTGATATTCTGATTTTTTTTGCAACATTGTTGTAAGGCATGGTACAATAGGTGGGAAAACTATAAATATGGCAGACTTCCAGGTACTGCTTGCTTCACCAGGTGCAATAGAAAATGATATTGACTAAGCTTGTTTGCTCTCTTTTGGCTGTAGGTCCAGCCTTAGCACACTCTATCCCAGGAATCAATGCGATCCAGAAGCAATTGGCTGCTAGAGATTCGAACCCAATTGATAGTGTGTTTGATGGCTTGACTGACGTTGAAACTGATTTCATTAACGACAATTTGAAGAAGTTGACGAGTAACAATGGCACAGCTTGCGACCAGTGTAAGAACAAGATCAGATACAGTCAGACCTTGTTGAACAAGAACCCAGACAAGGAACACTTGATCAGTTTGATGTTATTCAAGTACTGTATTGCTCTCAACAAAGGTTCTGAGTCCAAGTGTGACGAAATTGACTTTTTCATTGCGACAAACAACAAGGACGAACGTAAGTTCTCTAAAAGCTTTGACTCCGGTATCACTGGAACTACAAGCATTGACTTCTTCGACAATGACTTTTTGCATATGTTGAAGAATTTTGACACCTCGAGCGATGACGACTTGTCCTACTACTGCTACTTCAAGTCTAATAAGGCCTGTAAGTTGCCTCCTGTCCCAGACATCCAAGAGAGATTCAATGTGGACTCTTGGTGGCCTGCTAAGGCAGAGCAGTATACCTCCTCTCCGAGCTACCCTGAGAACAGACTGACCTTCAATGTGCTTCATTTCTCTGATTTCCACATTCAAGAAAGATACACACTTGGTACTGAGGCTAACTGTTCGAGTCCAATCTGTGGTCTCCCAGAATCTGTCAACAAAGACTTGAACTCTAAATCTTACAATTTCACTTCCTATTATACCCTGATTGACCCAAAGTTAAGTGAATTCGCCTGGTCTTTCTACCCTGAAGCTCACTACGACGGTGAAGACAACTATATCAAAGGTGAATACTACGACTACCCAGCTCACAGAGGTTTCAATTATGTTTCCTCTCCTGCCACTACCTTTGGTGGATATCTTACTGATTCTCCTGCAGTCTTGATGAACAACAGTATGAAATACATTGCCAAGGCACACTCGGAGAAGAACTTTGAGTTCGCCATTTTCACTGGTGACTTGGTTGATCATGACACGATCCACACTGATGCTGAGTACACCAAGAAATCGGAAGTTGAAAGTTTCCTGATTGTCAAGCACTACTTGGACCAAATTCCTGTGTTCCCAAGCATGGGTAATCACGATACTTTCCCATACGGTCAAATTGCACCAATGAACGTGGACTTCAACAGTTCGTACCACTGGAACGATGAGTTGATGAGTGAATTGTGGGTTGAGAACGGTTGGTTGCCTGAAGCCAATAGAGAGCAGATCAAATCTCACTACTCTGGATTCTCATACGTCACAGACAGAGGTTTGAAGGTGATTTCATTGAACTCCAACTGCTACTACCAAAAGAACTTGTGGGCGTACATTAATGGTACTTCTGAAGCCGACTTATTTGGCCAATGGGAATTCTTAGTCAATGAATTGGTTGAAAGTGAGCAGCAGAACCAGAGGGTTTGGATTATGGCCCATATTCCTGTGACTGACTTGGATGCATTGCCAATTCAAGCAGCTATCTTCGGTAAGATTGTTGAGAGATTCTCGCCATACACCATTGCCAACATTTTCTGGGGCCACACTCACAGAGATCAGTTCCATGTCTACTACAGCTCCAACTCCTCTAAGGAGGCTACTGATATCATCAACATGGCTTGGGTTGCTCAGTCCATCACTCCATTGACAAATAACAACCCAAGTTGGAGATACTACGAAGTGGAAGACAAGTCATTTGACATTATCAACTCTTACAACTACTATACCCACTTGAACGAGACATTTACCAACAATGGTGACGAGCCTAACTGGGCTTTTGAATACTCTGCAAGAGACTTGTATGACCCAGAGCACACTTGGCCTAATAATAGCGCTCTTAACGCAACATTCTGGGACAAGTATGTTGTCCAGCCTTTAAAGAACGAAACGAATATTGAGTTCCACCAATTGTACTCGAACATACAGTACAGATACAGTCCATTTGTCCCTAAGTGTGCTAATGGCACACAGGTGTCCAATGTTTGCTGGAATGAGAATTACTGTAACTCGGCAAACTTCTTGACTGCTGATTACCTGAAATGTCTTATATCTTAGATTAATAACAAAAGTTCATACATAAAAAAATTTGGCTGCAAAATAATATTTCATACTTCAAAATATAAAGAATTAGAGATTTAAATAATCTGCGTAACTTCAACTCCATCTTCTCTGCCAGGTCTAACTTGAACGATGACAGTTTCAGTTTTGTAGTTATTTTCCCACTTTCCTGGGAATTGTTTTCCGCTTGGGTTTTCCTTCTTGTTGTATTCCTTTCTCTCTTCAGGGGACAATCTAACGTACTTTGCATACTCTGGAGCACCAGGAACGAGGATGTTGTCTGCTGTAATCACACTTCCTTTAGCAATTAAGCCAACGCTCTCCAAGACTCTAAAGTCGGGAACATAACCGTCTTTCCAGTGGTCAATGAACACCAAATCAACCGGAGACTTGTGTTCTTTAGCAAATTCAGGTAATGTCTCGCCAGCGGGACCCAAGATAATTTTGACTTTGGATGACAACCCGGCCAAATCAATAAGTTGCTGTGCAATACCAGCGAATTCCTCGTTGATTTCAAAACTATAGTAAGTGGAATCCTTTCCGATACGCAGGCCAAAAAAAATTGCAGAGTAACCAACATAACCACCCAATTCGATCATTGTTTTTGGGTTCACCTTTTCAATCTGTTCCAAAATAACTTTGCCTTTGTTCTGTCCAATAGTCATGAAGAAGCGTCCACTAGTACGACTGTAGTCGTCAATTGCCTTTAAAATCAAATCTGGCTGGCCCTTGAGCGAGTCATAATCTGGCAACTCTTTAATGTGCTTGAGTAAATCTTGTTCTTTTCCTTTGTCTGACATGTTTAATTGATTTTCATGGAATGAGAGGGAATCAATGGAGAATTTATACACGAGAACAGCCACTTCAGCATCTTTTATACAGCCCCTTGTTTCTAAATTCGGTTCGAAATATGGGGAGGTCAAAGCGCTCCTATTGGGAGGGGGTTCCCTTAGGTTCGCAATCTAAATGATCGAATGCGGACCACGACCGCCCCGATCTCGGACCGGTAAGCTGTCCTGAACAAGGGGCGATTTGCCACCACTTCATATATCCAGAGACGGAGGTTCTTCTTTGCAGCCCCAAATATCTAGACCATACGCTTTGCCGATACGGGAATTGGAGGCTCATTTTAAAATGTGGTTCGCTAGCAGATAATTGACCCACTAGTGGATTTATTAAGAGTGCTGCATTACTGCACAAACGCAATTTTAAGACCACAGTTTACAATCTATGCTGGAGCTTGATGACAAATATTAGTGTAATTGGTGCCGTTCCATTAATTGGGTGTATTGCCTGTAAATTAGATATGGGTTAATTGAGACATGGAGGTGCCATAAAATTTGGCACTTTTGCATGAAATTCTGCAAAAACTTAAAAATGGATAACCAGCTCATCAGAGTTGACAGCAAAATTATTAAAATTTTAGCGTGCGGCAACACCTAGATAGGGGGCACATTGACTAGATTGAGAGCACGTTGCACAACTGTAGAGCAAACCTTAAAATCGAAATGTAGGGAGAAACTTTCAACTGAATAATGATTTAGGTTGTTGCACCTGTTACACCAACTGTTAGTGATCCACTTCCAACTGCTGGTGATTTAGCTCATTTATCAGTGACTGTTAAACCCTTAGTGAATACACTCGTTGGAACATGCAATATTGCACAAACGGCACATAAACTAGACGTTCGATTTGCAACCGTTATATTGCTTAGTCATCATCAAATAAAATGACAATGATGGGAAAGGAAGAAGAGTTTACCAACATGTCGGAAACAACTGAAAACACTCCGAAAGCACAAATAAACCCTTCCAACTCAAGGGCAGAAAGATTAAAGGCCCTTAAGCTTAAGAAACAACAAGCACTGGCTGCAAACAGAGAAGCCTTGTTCCAAGATGCGAAGAACCAGAAGTTGCAACTGATACGAAATCGCAAAGAGCAAGAGCAAGAGCAAGCAATAGACACCGAAGAACCTAGTGATGATCCTCAATCACTTAAGACTTCTCAACGAAAGAAGAACTTACAGTACACCATTCAACAGTGCGAGGAGTGGGAAACGATAAAACCAAAGCAAACCAAACAAACCGGAAGCAACTTTAATGAACTTGCAGAACATGCCTACACCAAAGCAGTCAAGGGTCTTGACGTCAATAAAGAAGAATACAGAGTACAAATGAAACTACTCAATCGAAAGTACAATATTGAGAACTTCAACGACTCCAAACGGCTTGAAGTGCTACTTGCTCAGAAACCAACAGATATTGACAAACAATTGCTTGTTAACATTATAAATGAGTCGAAACTGAATGCTCAGAAGAGGAAGAGAAACCAATCTGAAGAGGCAGCTGTAGACTCATATATAAGTGAAAAGAACAGGCAATTTAACATGAAATTAAATAGACAATATAATTGAAGGTGGGGATCAATATTAATGAAATTGGTGATGATAATATAACACCAAGATGAGAAGATACAAGATTGTAAGACAACTTGAGCTAGCTGTATGAAGTAGACTTTACTAACAAATTAGATCAGGTTACCCGGATTTTCTCCAGTGAAAAAATTCTTGCACTGAAAACCAAAACAGAAAGTCACCAACTGTGAACGTTCAACCAACAAAACAGTAATCAAACATACTTGGACGTTAAGTTTGAGTTTTGATTGACCTATCACATCACAGCGAACTGGACGGAAGAAAAGATTTTCTTTAGTCTGAACTTCGCTTGAAAGCACGAACCCAACCAACTATGAAAAAAGAGGAAGAAGAGAGAGAAATCCGTGACGACGAGTCGCAACACAGCTCCGAGGGAGAAGATGCAAACGGATTAGTAGACTCCTCAGATGAAGACGATGAAGAGGAGGACGAAGAAGAATACAAAAAAGTCCGCGATGGATTCATTGTCGATGATGATGGAGAAGAGGAGCAAGAGGATGATGCACCAAAAAAGAAGAGAAGAAGACATAAGAAGAGAAGAAGAGACCGAGAAAACCTGGACAATGGTGATGCCTTGGACGAGGATGATTTGGAGTTATTGTTGGAAAACTCAGGAGCCAAACCTCAAACTGAGCCCGCACAGACTGGTAAGTTCAAACGTTTGAAGAGAGCCAAGTCTGAAGAAGGAGCTGATGACGAAGAATTGGAAGAATTAGCCGGCGGTGCTGGTGGCTCACTGACAAAGGCTCGTTCTAGGCCTGGATTGACCGATATGTTTTCTGATGACGAGGACGACAATGCAGAGGTCGATGACGAAGACGAGGGAGATGCACAAGCAGGTGAAATTGGCGGTCAGCGTAACATATTAGACGAATTCGAAGACTTTATTGAAGAAGACGAATTCTCCGACGAAGAAGCCAACGAACAGAAGCGTCAAAGGATCAAGCAAAAACAGATTACAAAGAAAAAGGGTCCAAGAATAGATACTTCGAAGTTGTCGAGTGTTGACAGAGAATCTTTACAACAATTGTTTGAAGTATTTGGTAATGGTGCTGAGTACGAATGGGCTTTGGAAGCCCAGGAAAACGAAGACGAACACAATGGTGAAAGCCTCGAGCCTGCATCATTAGACGAAGTCTTTGAACACTCGGAATTGAAAGAACGTATGTTGACGGAAGAAGATAACTTTATTCGTATTATCGATATGCCAGAAAGATTCCAAAAGTACCGTTCTACCTTGAACTACATTGACTTGAAAGGGGATGAATTGCAATTGGAGAAGGACTGGATTGCTAACATCTTATTCAAGGAAAAGCAGGGCGTTTTCCAAGGATTTTTGGAGGCTCCTTTCAAGGAAGCTGTTGGCAAGGTTGTTGAATTCATATCGAAGGACTCATTCGAAGTTCCTTTTATCTGGACCCATCGTCGTGACTTCTTATTGTTTTCGAGAGAAGTTGAAACCGAAGCAGGAACAGTCGAGAATGAGGTTCACAAGTTGTTGTACGAAGATGATTTGTGGAGAATTGTTCTGTTGGACGTTGAATACCATTCCTTGTACGAAAAGAGGTTGAACATCGAAAAATTGATTGAAACACTCAACCTCACAGAAGATGACTTGATCAAGGATATTAAGTCGTTAGACACCATGGTCGCTGTTCAAGATTTGCACGACTATTTGCATTACACTTACTCCTCTGAAATCAGAGACTTATCAAAAGAACAAAGCAATGACGAAGAAGAGACCGCCAACAACTCTAAATCCGGAAGAAAACATTCCAAGTTCGCCAACACAGAAAGAATAAAGAACAATGTTTTGTACGATGCTGTCAAGGCGTTTGGTTTACTGGCGAAAGAATTTGGCGAAAACGTGCAAGACCAAAGTTCTAAAAAGTTCGAGGTTCCATACAGAATCCACGCCACAGATGACCCATTAGAAGCACCAGAGGACTTGATTGAAAAATTGTGTGAAGATGATGAAGTCATTTACAAAGACGAAAGAACTGCTCGTGACGCAGTGAGGAGAACCTTCTCCGATGAAATCTTCCACAATCCGAAGATTAGACATGAGGTTAGATCTACCTTCAAAAAGTACGCTTCTATTAGTGTTAGAATTACAGAGAAGGGTAGAACTAACATCGACAATCACAGTCAGTATGCTGATCTTAAGTATGCTGTTAACAGATCTCCAGCCGATTTAGTCAGATCCCCAGATGTTTTGTTGAGAATGTTGGAAGCTGAACAACAAGGTTTGGCTGTGATAAGAGTTGAAACTAAGGACTATGAAAACTGGTTTCAATGTATCTTCAACTGTTTGAAGTCAGATGGTACCTCTGAAATTGCGGACAAGTGGAACAAGGAGAGAGAAAATGTTTTAACCATAGCTTTCAAGAAGTTGTCCAACATGGTAGCTCTTAACACTAAGGAAGACTTGCGTCGTGAATGTGAGCGTTTGGTTGCAAGTGAAGTCCGTAGAAGATTTTTGGGTAAGCTTGATCAAGCACCTTTCACTCCATTTGGTTTTGACAAGGGCACTAAGCCTAACGTTTTAGCCTTGACTTTCGGAAAGGGTGAGTTTGATAGTGCCGTTGTTGGTGTTTTCTTGAAGGAATCTGGAAAAATCGATGAGTACTTCAAGTCAGAGTCTAACCCAACCAGAGATAGAGAGAGTCAGGAAAGATTTTCAGGACAATTGAAAGAATTTTTTGACAAAAACTTGCAATATCTGAAACCTGACGTTATTGCTGTCTCTGGTTACAATGCCACCACAAAGAGACTCTTTGACTCAGTTCGTGAATTTGTTGAAAGCAACCATATTGTTGCTAATGTCGACGATTTGCCTGACGTTTCCCAACCACCTTTGATTAGTGTTATTTGGGTTCAAGATGAAACTTCTAGATTGTATCAGAATTCTGACAGAGCACTGGCTGAGTTTCCCGACAAACCTACTTTAATCAAATACGCTATTGGTTTGGCAAGATACGTTCAAAACCCATTGTTGGAGTATGTCTCTCTCGGTGATGACATCTTGTCGTTGAACTTTTACGAACACCAAAAATTGATTCCAAATGACTTGGTTATGGAAGCCGTTGAGTCTGTATTTGTTGATGTCATCAATATGGTTGGTGTTGAAATCAATGAAGCTGTGAGAGACCCATACATTGCCCAGTTGTTGCCATACGTCGCTGGTTTAGGTCCTCGTAAGGCGTCTGGTTTAATAAGAAACATCAACACGAAGTTAGGATCTAGTTTGACCAACAGAAGTGACTTGATTGAGAACGAATTATCGACTGCAAATATTTTCATTAACTGTTCGTCATTCTTGAATATCCCATTCGATGAGAGTAATCCTGCCAGAGACTCATCAGTTGAATTATTGGATGCAACCAGAATTCATCCAGAAGATTACGACTTGGCAAGAAAGATGGCTGCAGACGCACTTGATTTGGATGAAGAAGATATGGCTCACGTTGAAGAACAAGGAGGTATCATCTACCAATTGATGCAGGAAGGTGTAAATAACGTCGATGAGTTGAACTTGATCGCCTACGGTAAGGAATTGGAAACCAAGTTTGGTAAAAAGAAGTACGCTACTTTGCAGATTATCAAGGAAGAATTGGTGAACAACTTCGAAGAATTAAGAAGATCTTTCCACATTTTGGATAGTGCTGAAGTGTTCCAAATGCTTACTGGAGAAACTCAAGACACATTCTTTAGAAACATTGTTGTTCCTGTGACCGTTGTCAAGGTTGGCAAAAACTTTAGAGATCCTAACGCAAGAATTAGATATGCTAAGGTTGCCACCTCTTCATTGATTCAAGGTAACGTGGAAGAGCAATTTATTCCTCATGACATTGATTTGTTGCAGGGTCAAGTTGTCCAGGCGGTTGTGTTGGAAGTCTTTTATGACAACTTCAACGCGACTTTTAGTTTGTTAGAGGAGGACTTGAGAAGAGCCACGACTCCTAAATTCATTAAGGAAGTTGGAAAATGGGACTTTGAAGCAGAAGAGAAGGACTGGAACTATGAGCGTGCAAAAGAAAGAGCCCAATTGGCCAAAACAAGAAACGTTCAACATCCTTTGTACCACAACTTCAGCTTCAAGCAAGCAGAAGAGTACTTGGCTCCTCAATCGGTGGGTGACTGTGTCATTCGTCCTTCTTCAAAGGGTCCAACTTTCTTGACTATCACCTGGAAGGTGCACAACAATTTATTCCAACACTTGTTGGTTGAAGAAGTAAGCACACCAGCTCACGGGAAAGAGTACGTTGTTGAAAACAAAAGATACTCTGACTTGGATCAGTTGATTTTCCAACACATCCAAGCAATTGCAAAGAAGGTTGATGAAATGATTCGTAATCCTAAGTTCCGTGAAGGTGCCAGAACAGAAGTTATTGAATGGTTGGAGTCTTACACCAAGGCAAACCCAAAGAGCAGTGCCTACGTTTTCTGCTTTGATCACAAAGCTCCAGGTAGCTTCTTACTTTTGTTCAAGGTTAACGTCAACACTCCTATCAGCACCTGGCATGTGAGAACAGATGTCGAAGGTTACACTTTGAAAGGATTTTCGTATCCAAATATGTTACGTCTTTGTAATGGTTTCAAGCAAACTTTCAAGTCGTACATTTCCAGTTCAAAATCAAGACCAGCTCCACAGCAACAGAGCCAAGGTGGTCGCCAGAGCTACAGCGGCTACGGTTACTAACTGACTCTTTCCTTTCCATTCTATGTTCTTTGTATTGTACCTGTACTTATATTTTTATGTATCTTCTACTTAATAAAATCGCTGTAATGATAATCACTTATTGTAGTGTTTTTCTCGATCGGCGGTCTACGTTGTATAGTAGTCTATTGCACCCTCAACTTCGATTTAAAGTTCCTAGTATTATTGTAATTTATTTATTTGAGACTCTCAATTTCGATCTGAAGCTGTCTCCGTCGACATAACAACCCATCAACCAACGATCTCCTCCGTTGGAGTCAGAGAAGGCAAGTCTCGAGTGTAATACTCGTCTATTATCGAACACTACACACGAGCCCTCTTTCATTTTAATTTGATAGTTGTTCACCGGATCATTAATGAAATCCTCAAAGATCTTAAAGCCACGGAGGAAGTCTTTGAAAGAAACATTCTCAATGCTTTCATCTTCAATAATACCCATCTCGAAGGGGCCTTGGAATGGAGGTGAATAATTCACTTCTTTAATTCTTCTCTTTCCGTCAAGTAAGATGTCATCGAATTCCACGACTAATGGGCGTTTGTAGAAATAGTGCTCATTGTTATTATCATAGTGATACGTGATTGGAACCTTGAGTAGCGCCTCGTATGCTTTTGGATCTACCTGTTCAACATGTTTGGCTGCCAAAAATGAGTCACTGAATACATTGTCTCCACCAGAAGTCGAGTTTTCAATGAAATGGAGAAATTGTAACCCCGGAGGAGACTCATAATACAAAAGATCCATATGCAATGGGAGAAAGGTGGAGGTGTTTGCAATGTTCTTTGCTTGATCTTTTTCATTCTTTACATCAAACAAAGTACCATAGAATGTCTTCTTCACGTAGCCAAATTTCTCTGCCAATTGATAAACAGGCCATTCAGTGGCATTGCTTTCAGTCATTTTCTTCAACAGTGGTTTGCTGATATTGTGAATAAATGACAAACCAAACCGATTTAAGTTGTTCACTGTTGTTTGAAACTGTCTCTCATCACTCAAATAGTCTGATGCTTCCACTTGCAAGGCCAGAATATTACCCAATATTTTTTCATTATTCCAGTATGATTTTTCAGCCTCATGGAACTGGTCTACCTTCTGAATTGACTTTCTGTAATATCTTTCAAGAAATTCAAACGAATACTCAGACTCATGGCTTTTGCCATTCTCAAGCCACTCAATGTATAATTTATCATCGCTTATACTAGGCTGGCTTCCTAGTTTCAAGTCTCTAGAAACCAATTCTGCTGTGGTAAACAACTTCTGTTTTGAAAAAGGATCAACCGATTCGGTCTTGGTGCAAGAATCTCTTAGAAATAACGAATTGAACTTGACATTTACGTCATTTATTTGCACCGTAACAAAGTCATTGGTGCACTCTCCTAAGTTGAATTTCGTAGAAGCAAACCTTCTGCCAATCGCCAAACTTCTAGCTGCAAATCTGTGCATCTGTAACGTAAATCATTTTATTAACTTCTGATTCGATATTTAGCTTTCGTGGGGTACCGCGGTTCAAACAAAGTCTTAGCGAACAAAGTTAGCTCCTTTTGTGCGCCAATTGTTTCATGGTGCTATATTCGAAATTGAGCAGACGGAATCGGAAAAGACGTTGATATTAACATAATTATCTGCTAACTATGTTTATAAGAACATTAATAGCAGCCATCACCTTCTAGAATCCAGATAACTGCTTGTGTTTTTCGTTCCATTCAGTGAAAATAGACACCATTCTTCTAAACAAGAAACATCCAATATTAGAATAAAAAGTTTTGGGCTTTGTTATATAATGATGTCCATTGAAGGAAGTTTAATGTATACTTACAAAGATAGGTAGGTATTATCTGTGCTAGCTGGCTAAATACTTCTCTGAGTCTCTCTAGACTTCATAGAGGTTCTTAATCTCTTCTTGAGATTACTCTTGAGACTTCTACCCGATATCCCGCAGGATATCTCATTCCTCATATACTAAACCTGGGGTGTGTAGCAACCATCATGGAGCCCTTACATTTGCACCCATGTCACTCGTTGCACCCATAATTGGTCCATAAGCTTAACCTTACATTGACCTCACAAGGTCATACTTTCAACCCCACTCTTTACTCAGGGTCTAACTCATATCCAACTCGCTAGGTTCTCTATCGATATCAAGTCGTGGAGGATGTTGTGTAAGAATTGCTTAGATTCTGTAACATTATCCCCTCTCTTAATAAGGCCTCGCACCGAGATGTTGCACCTCAAACTTTGCAAATCCTTGTAAGTTTCTTAGCGTTCACATCACTTTTCATTTCCATAAATGATTCAACAAGTGTCTTTCTTAATTGTGGATCGACAGTGTTTAAGAACCACATTTCATCGACTTCGATAGCATGTCCTGGTCTACAACCAATAAACGTAACATCTAGCTTGTGTCTCTCAGGATCGTAACCTAGAATACCATTAATTTCATTAGCTTTAGCATTCAATGTTCCGAGAGCTTTCGGTTCAGGTGGGTCTTTAAATGTCACACCTTTCAGGAACGTGTAATGAGCAAAGTATTTTATGTTAATAATTCTATCTTTCTTATTCATCGAAAATAAATCGATTTCGAAACAATTTGGATTAACCAGATTATTAGAATTATAAGCTTGTTTCACCAACGTGAAGGACCATAATAAACATCAGATAACTTCTTATACTTAACTGAAGTAAAGAAAGCATCTCTATGTAATAGTATATCATCACCAACGTGTGATATCGAGGAGTATTCTTCCCCTTGTTAAAATAGATCCCCATATTCCTTGATGTCTTTCCAAATTTCTTTAAGCTGATCTCGAACTCGTTCGATATTCCTAGTTAAGTTCTCAGCCTTAGAATGTATATCTCCAATATACAATCTCTTAGGATACCTAGGTAATCTACCATATAACGCTTGATAAGGGGACATTCCAATCGCTTTGGAATAATAGCAAACTGTGCTATCTTCAAATATGCTGACTAACAAAACACATTGTTCTTCGCAAACATATTCAACGTCTGAATAATTTGTTTGTTCTTAGCTTCAACTTGACCGTTTGTTTCAGGTTGATTCGTAGGGTTAGTACGAATATCAATTTGAAGGTACTTTATGAAACACGTTCATAAATCTAACAACTTATCAGTCTTGATAATGTCAACAAAACCAAACATACTGAAAACATGATCAATAATCAATCTAGCTGTATTAAACACATTGCATTTCTTATTCATAGTAATGCAAATAGTAAACTTCGTTAAAGCGCATACCACTGTTAATATACAATCATAACCTTCTTTGGTCATTATCTCTAACATATTTTCAGCTCCTTGGTGTCGGAAGTCATGAATTTCTTGAACCATACTATGAGCTAATGCGCGTGGAATAACGACTAAACTTTTAAACATCAACAAATTATCACGTAAACTGTATTTAGCCACTTTCAGTTTATAGGCCTCGGGAATCTCTTCAAGATCTCCCTTCAGATAATCAAGAATAACCCTGTATTCCTTATCGACCTTATAAGATTTACGAATCTCACTCAATCTTGAGTCATGAAAACTGAAATCTGAAAATTGCATCTACTGCAACTTCTCTCATCACGAGATCTGCTAGCGTATTCTCATCACCTCTAATGTACTCTATAGTAACATTAAGATTCTGTAAGGTCTCCATCAAGAGAATAATCCTATCATTCTCAGGAGATTTAGGTGATGTCAAAATTAAACTTAAACTTTGGTGATCCAGGATGGCAATCGTTTCTGATCTGTGATATACTGCTTAAAATGATCAGCTGCAACGACTATAGCTAAAAGCTCTTTCTGCCTTAACGGGTAATTCTTTTCCGCATTCTTCAATTGCATGGGAAAGCTGTCTATTGGACCATTCTCGGTCCCATCCCGTAACCTCTGGAATTATAATTCACCAATAGCATCCTTACTCACATCTGAGTGGATAATAAATGTCTTCCGATCTTCTAGAACCGGACTTCTAATAAATTGGAAAGCATTGCAAACTTCAGCAAAAATCCAAGGAAATACTTAAAAATCCAAGTGCTGATCGCATACCTTTCTTAGTTTCTGGATACTTCAATCTCAGAATACTTTCTCTTTATTTGTCTGGAATCTTAGTTCCAACAGACAGGACTTCATATCCTAAAAACTTAACTTTATCTGTCAAAAACACACATTTCGACGATCTAAGTTTCAATCTGCATTCATAGAAAACGTCCAAATAACGTCTCAAGAATCTTCAAATCTTCCATTTCTGGATCAGATATAGTATATTGAGCAGCCATAGCAGGTTTGGCTCTAGGCTCAACAGTCTCTTCCATTTCTCCGCAAAGATTGGAAATCTCAGTGTCAAATCTAAAATGTCTTCGTCTTTCGACTGAATCATTTGTGTATTTACACTACTAGATATGTCTTCATCCATGGTATCATTGATATCGATGAATCATAATCCAGTTAACGCTTCGTCTTTTAAAGCGTCATCAAATTCAGCTTCATTAACACAAGAATGTTTCTCATCTCCAATTCCAGCGACTTTACGTTTGGCCCAATCAATGTCCTTGTGATGCCTTTCAACAAAAGGTAACCCAAGTACTATAGGTGCCAGGTAATTTTCAATCACAACGAATCTTTCAGAGTATTCCTCATTGTTAATTCTGAATTGAATCACAGCAGATTTATCTGTGTACTGCGAATGTGCTCCTGTAACCATCATAAATCCCATAGATCTAAGATTACGTTCATGCACATGCTTAACATCGATACAATTCGATGTAGCTCAGCCCTAACCAGATCACTAAAAACCTACTTATTTCACAGGTACGTGAAATGCAGAAACTCTCAAATCAAGGTGTAAACTGTTTCTCAGTTCCGTTTCATTCAAGATGTCATCAAACTGTCTAAATTGACCTATTCTCGTCAATCTGTTTGCTTAGTGAGTCTCTAACCTACCAATATCTAATTGGTCACATGGTTCATACCCAACGGCATGCGAATCAAGAGCCAGGATCTCTAAAGTCCGTAGTTGCTCCTTCCGATTCAGATCATTCCTGTCTGGCTTCTTAGATTTAACTAACTTATCCTTCTTCGGACATTGCCATAACTAATGACCTAACTCACGGCATCTGAAACCTTTACCTTCTTTTCTTAGTTCCTCTCTCTGTCAGCATCATCAGCTCTTTGTGAAGCGGATGTCATAGCTAACTAATTGCTTTGGTAACGTATACCTAAAAACTTTCTTCAATTTGGATCGAATAAGTAATTAACTTCTGTTAATAACTCTCGTGCGGCGCTACCAAATGTTATATAATGATGTCCATTGAAGGAAGTTTAATGTATACTTACAAAGATAGGTAGGTATTATCTGTGCTAGCTGGCTAAATACTTCTCTGAGTCTCTCTAGACTTCATAGAGGTTCTTAATCTCTTCTTGAGATTACTCTTGAGACTTCTACCCGATATCCCGCAGGATATCTCATTCCTCATATACTAAACCTGGGGTGTGTAGCAACCATCATGGAGCCCTTACATTTGCACCCATGTCACTCGTTGCACCCATAATTGGTCCATAAGCTTAACCTTACATTGACCTCACAAGGTCATACTTTCAACCCCACTCTTTACTCAGGGTCTAACTCATATCCAACTCGCTAGGTTCTCTATCGATATCAAGTCGTGGAGGATGTTGTGTAAGAATTGCTTAGATTCTGTAACAGGCTTCAGGAATTGGGTACTCTGGCCGAGTTGGTCTAAGGCGCCAGGGTAAGGTCCTGGTCTCTCCGGAGGCGCGGGTTCGAATCCCGCGGGTATCATTATCCGAAAATAAACCAGCGATTCCTATCACACCAAATTTTTTATTGCCTACGCATTAACAGTCCGCTTCTCACCTTTTCATTAGTGTCTACGATCTAGGAGTTGTAGTAGCTTATAATTTTTCTCTTCTTTACTTATCCTTCTCTACAATCTGTTTTAGTATTTTTAAATTCTCTAATACTATTTCGCTGCAGGGACTTAAATCAAGAAAAATATTTTGCACCGCGAAAATGGCTGCAAATCTAAAAACAGTAGTCAAAATCAAGCTCATAATCTCCAGTTCTTATTGCTCTTTTGTCTTCTCCACCTGAGCGAACCAACTCTTTCTCTCTCTTCATGGAATAAATTCTCCATGCGTTGAGAACCACGCTTATATTTGCAATAACAAGGGCCCCTAATGAAAACGAGTTGCCTAATACGTAAGGTGATTTTCTATATATCTGTCCCGCAATGGCTCCAGATAAATTTCCAATTGTCTGGTTTAAACCAATCGCAGTGTTTCTCCTGTACATAGGAGATGTATTGGTTCCTACCCAGGTGATATTGAGACCTGGGCCCAAATACAAGGGAATACTGATCAAGTAACAGGCAAAATACTTGACTCCGTTATTGTGGCATGCGATTAGAATGATGTACCCAACCATCCCAATTATGTTAGGTCCGAATATAAATATACTCCTAACGTTGATCCTATCGCTCCAGTAGGAGAAACCCAATACCGAAAGGGCACTGACAAAGTACACTGGGATCGTCATATATTGTGCTTCCAAATTTTTGAATCCAAGGCCCAACTTCAAGATGCTAGGGAGGAAGGTTGAAAAACCATACATGACTGTATCTTGACAAAATTGAATAATCATGCTTAGGTAGGTGCGAGGCTCTTTGAAAGCCATGTACACTTCATTCCAGTCGAAATCTTGCAGTCCCATGAACTTTTCGCGTTGCTTCGCTCTAATTGCCATTATTTTAGCTTCATCTTCTGTGAAGAACTTCGCTTTCACAGGATCATCTGGTAGCCAAAAAATGATTAGAGGGGACAACACAAGAGTTATAAGTCCTTCAACAAGAAAAATGAAACGAAAGCCCTCTAGTGCAGGAGTGTGAACTTGTACAAACCCATATGAAATAAGTCCTCCAACACAACCTGAAAGTGCAGCCATACTCAATAAAACTCCCATACGAATGGCAACTTCATCTTTTTTATAAATTAAAGACGACACGATAACACTGAGACAGGGGAAGAACCAGGACTCAAAAACACCAAGGAGCAAACGACAGGCAAGTAAAGAACCATAGCTTTTAACAAAGGCGGTACCAATACAAACAAGCGACCAGCAAATAACTGAAAATCCCAACACTCTCGAGGGCCTTAATATCTTCAATAAAAGAGTTCCTGGAAGCTCACACACAATGTAAGTAACAAAAAACAACGTTACTGAGTTCGAGAATTGCGTTGAAGTTAAGTGTAGCGCTTTTGACAAACCAGCGGGACCTGCATTACCCAAATTTGATCTGTCCAAGGCCGCAAGGAAATAGAAGAGACAAAGCACAGGCAAGATATTCCTGTCTAATTTTCGCACCACTTTAGCCTCTTCCGCAGGATCAATGTACAACGCATCCTCTGTTGAAACAATGGAAGTCACTTCTGGGTCGCTGATGGTCTTCGATTCGTACTTACTCATAATATGCGGGTTAAATTCTATTCATTGTTGCCTTTTTATAAGAAAGTGTCTCAGCAGGGTTCCTTACTTTTTCCTGCAATTCGCTATCTGCGGAAATGTAACAGAACAATAGGACGCTCTCGATAAGTAATTTGCAGCAACCGCAAGCTAGGTCTCCGTGTTTGCAATTAAACTAAGTGTGACAGAACCAGGTATGGGGTCCTGATAAGTAATTTGGTTCACTTGTTGCAACCTCAAAGAAACACAAACAATTTTGTTGAGTTCCCACCACCATTGGAAACGCTTGATAAGTAATTTAGATCAAGTATCCCGTAGTGTGCTCGATAATCACTGGCACTTGAGCTAGAGAAAATAAGGAAGGGCTAGCCGTAGCCAATCCGTACCAAAACGCACTTTCACTACGCATGTTAAATTCCGTTCAGGTTATTAAAGTCCAGTGATTGTAACACGGTTTAATTTGCAAACTGCACGAGTGGACCCATTGAAATTTGAAAACTACCATCCAATTGATAAGGACCCTCGGATACCTTGGCGTTCGGATTTTTATGCTAGTTACCAAAACTTCAATCCACAACGTTATCTTTAACTAATTTGCAAAATTCCGCACACAGGGTGCAAAATCATTGCTACCCATGGTACAGATACGAACACATTATTCAACACTTCAAAATCTCACCGGTACATTTCCAGAGATGAAGCAGATTACAACATTGACGCACAAGTCGTTCTCCGTTTACTTACACTACACTACTGTTCCATTTTTTTCCCTTATAAACTCTCAGATTAAGAGACACAGGAGACCTTGTCAAAAAACTAAGACGCGTAATTATGAGCCAGGAATCTTGATCAAAACTCCACCAACTTCAACCTTAAACAAGTTTACCCAACTTGAAAGGTGCTCTTCGTATATTCTTCATAAATGCACATATCTACTTCAAGTCTCAGTGATTTTGTAGAGAGTAACGTTACTCAGCGACACAACAGAGCGCTGGTAGTTAATTTTAGCGTGTCTTCCAAAGTTTTTTTTCGTGTTTTTCTGCTTTGTTTTGCTGCTGTTTTCAAAAGTATCTGTCAACCACCACTTTGTTCACGTACACTAGCTCAGGTTATAGGTCATCAAGACCCTAGAATGTATAATGGACTCCTCAAATAACAGAAATCAGCAAGGTGGTACGTCCACTGCCTCCACCAACAACACCGCACAGCCGTCCAATGGCGAGACGTCACTCTTGCGAAAGAGGTTCCACTCTTTGACGAATCAAACCCGCCTTCCCTTGAAGGAAGCCAACAGCAACTTACCATCGCCAGTATTCAAAAAGGCCAAATTGAACAGCAAGCCGTACCCTGCACCACTTTCACCTTCAAAAATTCCGAACATCCCACCCACAATCACTAATGTTTTCAACCCGCCTGTAGATAAAAACAGCACCGACAAAGCTGAAAGCGCGAAGGTTTCCGAGGTATCGTTGGCTAATGTTGCTGAAAGATCTGTGGTATTGCCAGAAAACTCGCTAGGATCTAAACTTCAAAAGGCCAATCTTGCACACACACCTAACTTGGCCCAGGCGACCGACCGACAAGCATTACTCCACCGCCAGAGCATTTTGAAGAATGCCCAACAAGAGCATCAAAACAACCAACAAAAAGTCGGCCGGTTAGCTGGAGAAGACTTGTACCACTGGCAGCAGTCATGGCGTAAAATCATGAAGGAATCTACAGTCTACTTTGAAGGCGTGACAGACTGCAATGCAAATCAATTGGCAGAGTATAAAAGAGCTGCAAAGTATTTGAAGCAAGTGGGTTGTGATATAACTCCATTTTATGATAACGACGTAACTATAATCATCAGCAGAAGACCATACAATGCTCACAAATCTTATCCTTCGAATGATATCTTTTCGAATGTCAGTAACTTGAAGATCAAGGTTTGGGATTACGACAAAGTGTTCAGATTTCTCAAGAATTTGGGTGTTAACACTTCAAGTTCCGTACCCTCGACAACAACTGGAACCAGCGTTCCCTCGGTGTCGGCAGACCCTGCACTTGCTAATGCAAGTAACTTGGTTGACTTAAAAATGTCCAAGCACAAGGACAACTTATACACCTTATTGAAGGAAGAGAAAATATACGGTACAACAGATCGCGATCCTAACGCCAAACGTGACGATTTACACTATTTGGAGAAGAACTACCTTTATGTCTACGATTTGTCTCAGAAGGTGAGACCAATTAGCGTAAGGGTTTGGAATGATGACAGTTATCCTGTACTCAACCTATCTCTTGATGGTAAATGCCCCTTTATCTTTGAGCCCACTGACAACCACAAGAGTGAGCGCAAAAGGTTGAGAAGACTTCAAAAGTTTGAATTGACAAAGGAGTACAGAACTTTGTTAAAGCAAGTCACGTACGATTTGATGAACTCCAAGCAAGGTGTAGTTTTGAATGTTGGGGGATTTAGTGGGACAAGCACAAGCACTGACAAAATAATGGATAACGAAGTGACTATTATTCAACCAACAAGTCATGCACATGGCCAACAAACACAAGATGCGGAACCAACTGAAGATGATGCATACCAACCAGAACAGGAAAATCAAGAAGTGATTGAGAATGAAGATGACGATGCCGTCACCACTGAAGACGAGACCATTCACCTCAATGAAGAGGAATTCAAGCATCCAAAGACCACAAGCGTTTTATCATCTGTTGTGCCTCCGGTTTTGGCCAGAAACTCATCGTGCATTCAGCCTGCTTCAAAGTTCCTTGATGTCGCTGCCTCTGGGTACAATGGAGCTTCCAATGCACTCAATTTCTCGATGGATTCGAGCTTGAATAGCGGTGCACAAGCACAAGGTAACGGTTTAGGTCCCATGGTATCTCAAGTGCCCTCCAGAAATTTGAACAACTTGAAGAGAAGAATAATCTTGAAGAAGCAACAAAAGAGAAATGATGGTAAAACTGCATTAAACACAACCGCCAACTCTCTCACTGCTCAGACTGTTCAAGCTCAGGCAGCTGCTAAAGAAGACAAAGAGCTCAACCCAGGCTACTGTGAAAATTGCCGTGTCAAATATGACCACTTTGACGACCACATCAAGTCAAACAGACACCGCAATTTTGCTTGCGACGATCGCAACTTTAAAGAAATTGACAAGTTGATCGCTACGTTGAACGAAAGTAAATCAATGGGGTACGTTATCTCTAACGGTGACTACAACTGTGCTTAAACAAGTACATCGCTAAAAAACAAAAATTTTGCATCTCTCATCACTACTTATATATAATGTATAATAGTCATAATCAAAAGTAATTAACACATCTTTTTTCATGATTAACTGGTGTTAGTTCATTAGGTACCATGATATAAACTTCATGATTCTTAATCTGACAAAAGAATATTTTGTGTGCGATATCGAAAATTTTCAATTAGACTCCAGAAGATTGTATGATGCTTACATGGTGTGCAAAAACTGCAAGTCAAAGTAGCCGGGGAGTTCTCACATTTCGGAGGAACCGCTCGGACTTGTTGAAGAACTTGCCCCGTGTGGGAGCAGGGATCTCGAGGTTCGCTAAAGTTGAACCAAAGAAACCAACGCCTAATCCCGTTCAGAATGAAAAGCAGCCAGTTCAAAACAAGACCCTGTCACAGGCTACTCCCAAAGCTGCTCCCAAACCAAATAGATTTGCTGAGCAGTACAGTCAACAAAATCAGAACAAAAATACGCCTAACAGGCCAAGACATAACTTTAAGCCAGGAGTGAAAAACACCAATAATGCACAAGCTGAGCAAGCAAAAAGCTACGAACAGATTAGAAAGGAAATGAGGGAAAAGAATAGTAAACCCAGTGCTCCCCCAATGAAAAACCAGAAGAAAAAGCAGAAGAAAGAGGACCTTGGGGAACCTATTAAAATTAACTTACCACCCTTCATATCTGTATCAAACTTAGCAAATACCATGAACGTTCCACTTAACGATGTTCTCAAAAAGTTGGAAGGATTGGGATTTGAAGATTGCAGACATAATTTTATCTTGGACAGAGATAATGCTTCTTTAATCGCAGATGAGTATAACTTTGAAGTGAACTTCAATGAGGCCACTTTGGAAGACTTGTTCCCAGAGCCGGAGAATACGAAATATTTGAAAGAAAGACCTCCAGTTGTGACTATCATGGGTCACGTCGACCATGGTAAAACTACTATCTTAGATTACTTGAGAAAATCCAGTATAGTCGAGCAAGAATTTGGTGGTATTACACAGCATATTGGTGCCTTTTCTGTCTTAACTCCAATTTCGAAGAAGAAAATTACATTTTTAGACACTCCAGGGCATGCTGCTTTCTTGAAAATGAGAGAAAGAGGTGCGATCATTACTGATATTGTCATTTTAGTTGTTGCAGCAGACGATTCGGTGATGCCTCAAACAATCGAAGCAATTAAGCATTCAAAGAAATCGGGAGTGCCAGTCATCGTAGCTATCAATAAATGCGATAAGCCTGGTGTTAAAGTGGATAAAGTGTTGAGTGACTTGGCCGCCAATGGAATTGACATTGAAGACTACGGAGGAGACACCCAAACGGTTCAGGTTTCCGGTAAAACTGGTTTGAATATGGACAAGTTGGAGGAGGCTGTTATTACATTAAGTGAAATGAGTGACTTCAAGTCTGAGTACACTAACATCCAAGCTGAGGGCTGGATCATTGAGTCGCAGATTGCAAAAGGTATTGGTAACATTGCCACTGTTTTGGTGCGTAGAGGTACTGTCAAAACAGGAGACTTTTTGGTTGCTGGTAGCACCTATTGTAAGGTGAGAGGCATGAAAGATGAAAACGGAAAGATTGTGAAGGCAGCTGGTCCTCTGACTCCTGTGCAAATCTGGGGCTGGAAGGAATTACCTGACAGTGGTGACCAAATCTTGCAAGCAAAGAATGAGCTGATTGCTAAAAGAGTTATTTCGAATAGAATCACCAGAACTAAGGAGATTCAATCTACAAGGGATATCGAAAACATCAACCAAAAGAGGCAAGAAGAAATCAAAGCTTCTAAGAGACAGGAAAAGATCAACGAGTTGAAGTTGGCCGGATTAGACTCAAGTATTTTGGAGGAAGAATCTTCTTATGAACCAACCTGCATCGGAGTCAAGTATATGATTAAAGCGGACGTTTTTGGTTCTGCTGAAGCTATCAAGGAAAGTATCGAAGGTTTGGGTAACGAAGAAGTCAAATCAGTAGTTATCAGCCATGAAGCTGGTGCACCAACTGATTCAGACATTGAGTTGGCCAAAACTTTAGATGCTACTATTTTCTGTTTCAACGTCAAAGTTCCGAAGGCCATGATGAGTAAAGCCGACAAGGAGGGTGTCACCATAAAAGAGCATAACATTATTTATAGATTGATTGAAGACGTGACTGAGGAGCTTACTTCTCGTTTGAAACCGATTATCGAAATTAAGACACTTGGTGAGGTGGATATTAAAGATATATTCCTGATTTCCATCAAGAAAGCAAAGATGAAGATTGCCGGTTGTAAGGTGACAACAGGAGCAATTAAGAAGTCTTCTAAGGTCAAGGTTTTGAGAAATGGTGAAGTTGTGTACACTGGTTCTCTTTCATCATTGAAGCATGTGAAAGATGATGTCTCGGAAGCTAAAAAGGGACAGGAGTGTGGAATTGCATTTGATAAATGGGATAAGTTTGAACAGGGTGACACCATCCAGGTGTACGAGGAAGTTGAACATCCAAGATTCTTGTAAATAAATTTTTGTAAATAGTGTAGACTTGTATAGTAATTCAACCAAATTTTGGCTGCAAAAATAGTAAATTTTTATTCTTAAAATCGCTTACTTTTAACAGGAAGCATTTAAAGCTGATTATGATGGCCTGAGTAATATTGGAGGGCAGGTTGTTGAAGTGAATACTGTATTGATATTGAAATGTAGAAAGGTTTTTGATGATAAACGAATCCACCAGTAC
Organism: Kodamaea laetipori; assembly: GCA_030558845.1. Lineage (NCBI taxonomy): Eukaryota > Fungi > Ascomycota > Pichiomycetes > Serinales > Debaryomycetaceae > Kodamaea > Kodamaea laetipori. The sequence continues at coordinate 85,392 of JAKTQN010000013.1, forward strand.
ATTGTGGGAAGGTTCTATCGCATTCGCTACTACGGAACTGGGCGCATGAAAGGCAGCTACATATCCGTTGACAGAGGAAAACATCGTTAAAGTTTTGTACTTGTACGCGTAGACTTGCCCATTTCTGTGCGTACCGGAAGTGATCCTTTTAATTGACTATTGGCCATTGCTAGAGCTACAATCAGAGTTGTACTGACACACTATTCATTGGAAGTAGGGACAGCTCTTCACTGTCTTACAGGAGATAAAGTAAGGTCTAGCTTCTGTCAACACCATGAAAAGAAACAAATAAAGGTAATTCTTTAGAGGTGTAGCTGATCTCCGCCGTATGAACTAGAGAACCCTCCAAAGCCTACGGAAATCGTAAGCCTACGGAAATGGTATGCCAACGGAAATGGTATGTCAACGGAAATCGTCACTCAAGCATTTCTTTTAAAATCCGAAAATCCTTAAATTGTAGAGTGAAAACAGTATAGGCTGCTTTTTAGAGGTGAGGGCTAAGGTGAATTGAGCTGGCATCGTTTCTGGTTAGAGAGATTACCACGAGAAGAGTAGACCAAAGTACATTCTTGCAGTAGTATTAATTTGAAAATGATAGTAACACACACCGGTGCTGCATTTTCTAAAATTGTACCAACTTTCAGCTACTCTATCTCGAAACTCTAATTGAATATTTGTATAAACGAAAGAATGGCCTGTTTTACACTTTACCTATGACCGTACATCCTATTAGATCCCAATTAATTTTACTCCACTTGATCTCAGCCCATTAATCAATGGTTGCTTAACCCCAACTATAAAAATCTAACAATTTGACATTTTTAGTTTTCAAAGGTTAACGATGTCATCTCACGACGAATATTCATCTGATGAGGAAGATCTCTTTGACGAGAACGTCAAGTCTGAAGTCTACTTAGGATTTGCAGACGGAGCAATTGAAGAAACAGGCAATGCGAAAGATGAACCTACTCTTGAAGACACTTTCATTGGAGGTAAACCAGTCTGGCTCCACCCAGAGTCACAGCCAAAGTCTGAGTTAGTTCACTGTGATTCTTGCGGTAAGAAGATGGCCTTGCTTTTGCAAGCATTTGCACCAATTGACGGTAAGTTGTACGATCGTGTTATCTATGTGTTTGCTTGTAAAGACACGGCTACATGTTCAGGGAAGAAAGGCAGCGTTAAAGCCTTCAGGGGTATCTCAAAAGACCCAGAACGTATTGCAGAGATCAAAGAGGAGCAGGAGGCTTCTGTGAGAAAGGATTTGGACGATAAGTTGAACTTGGAGAACAAGAAGAAGATGAATATTGAAGTTACCAAAGACTTATTCGGAAAAAGTGAGGCAGGTGCCAACCCATTTGGATCGAGCGGTTCAGGATCTAACCCATTTGCATCCAAGACTCTGGAGAATCCATTTGCTAAAAACGAAGCTCCAAAAGAGAAAGAACAAAAGGAAACCCTCGCTCACACACTTGCTAAGCACATTCCAACTCCTGCCAAGATCAAGGAGGTTTTAAAGCACGACTTCCCTCACTATCCAGGCACTTTTGTCTATGTGGAGAAGGAGAAGTTCAAGAAAACCACTGAATTAGAGCCAGAGTTGGAAAAATACAAGCACTTGATAGATGCTGAGGATGAAGAACCAGAATCAAGTTCGTCCAAGAAGGGGGGTAAGAAGAACAGAAGAGAAAGCGGTGCGTCCCTTGACCCTAACCAACAAAAAATCTCAAACATGTTGGATGATAAGTACTTTGAAGCATTCACAAACACCGTCAAACATAATCCTGGCCAAGTGTTGAGATACGACTTGGGTGGTAAACCCTTATTGTACAGCGGTCGTGACGAAGTCTACAAGAAGTTTGTGCCTGAGTTCACCGTGCCTCCTCCTGCAGTGAATCCTTCATCAAGACGCCAGTTCGAGTTGCAGGTGATGCCAAAAGCGATCCTCGACTTGGAGCACATGAATGCTAAAACCTCGGTCAAGGATATATTGGACGGTATGTCATGGGGTACTATTATTGTCTGTACTGACGTAGAGGATACTGTACCAGACAGTGAATTAGATGAGAGACATGTTGCTTATATCCCTGAATGGGTTGGAGTTCAATGGGAAGAGGGTGTATAAATTAAAGAATAAAAAGTCTTATAAAGTATCTTAGTCGTGGCATGGGCTATCTTACCATTGAAGCTGCAGTGCCACACACACTTTTATGTCCCTACCTCAATTTAACTTCTGTATGTATTCTCTATGAAATGAAATAAATATTATATCAACCCCACAAAACCTCTAATCAAAGTCCTTATAGGACCGATACTAGCCATAATAATCATGACAGTACCGAACGCAGAGAAACTCAATGAACTCATCAGTGCAGCTCGAGGGTTGGTATTAAGTAGATGCGCCGTTGCTATTGCTCCGCAGTTGATCCCGAGAGTGACTCCTCTTGTAACGTAATCGTTTGCAGGGACGCGTAACATTTTGAAGAATGAGTCTCCTATAAGAACTCCAATAATTCCACTCAAAATGGTGCAAACAGCAGTAAGTGGTAAGGAACCATCCAAGGAGTTTATCAAAGGAGTACCCAAGGCCAATGTGGTTGACCTTCCAATGAACCCAATTGATCTGTGCGCTTCAATGCCGATATTATGGCAAACAATCGGGTACAAGAAGAAAGTCAAGCAGATGGAGACTATTATAGGTGGCATCAAAATCCAAAAGTTGTTAATAAAGTCTCTGCGGTGTGTGAACATAGGGAGCGAAAGTGCAACAATAGAGATGTCCATTAGGGATGACAATACGTCACCGCATCCAGGCCATTTTGGGGTTGCAGAGTAGTTGTCCGACAGTAATTGGTGTTGTTTCCCTCCGTTAAGAAGGATTTGGTTATTAAACAAGTTCACGTATGTCTTACCAGTTTTGTAGAATTTTAAATCATCGAGGAAGCCTTTGGGCTTACCATTGTGGAAGATGAGGGACCCGATGAAGCACACCAATAAGATTTCAAAGGTTGAGATGAGGATGGGGTGCGCAAACTTCTTAGTGGAAGGCCACTTCTGTGGTACCAAAAGTGCCAATCTGTAAGATAAAACTGTGATACCCAAGTGGTATGGTAAAAAGGTGTGGATCGACTTGATGTAGTAGAATGGAATAGCCACCAAGAATAGCAATGTGTACAAGATCCAGTCAATGTACTCCGTTATAAATAATGTAATCTGCTGCTGTTTCTGGTTGAGCTGATCCTTTTCTTGATCTGTTTTGACAGACTCTATCTCAGCCTGGATAGTCAGTATGGAACTTGATATAGGAGTTGTTCCATAATAGCTTTCCGTAGTGTAAACTGGAGGAGGATGTTGTATTACTGGGGTTTCAAATGGAACTTGCTCTGGAGATACCAGATTCGAGCGCAGTGGTGGAGACGATCTGGTTGAGTTAATGCTTGCCAAATCTATAGTAGTGATATCATTATCAATATTGGTTGCAAAGCCTCGAGGTGTGCTAGTTCCTGAGTTCAGTTCATCTTCCTTAGAATCCAAGCTTTTCAACTCAATACTTTTCAAGTCATCCTTATACACCCCAAACCTGTTGAGAATCCACTTGAAACCTACAATCAAGTAAACATCAACAGCCATGAGTAAAACGAACCCGATCACGAAAACGGCCGCAATCTTCATACATTCAACAATAGTAATATGCTCTGAAAGCGGCAACATTATGAAGGAAGGGATGAAGAAAACATTGATCCATATCAAGGTGAAGTTCATCGATGGTTTTATAGCCCTCAAGTAGCTATTGAGCAACCAGCCGCACCAAGCTCTGACTCTTTCGCCGTGCACTCCCTTCAGTTTCATTGTGGATAAGTAGGAAAGCGTGCACAACAAGACCAAGTTGATTAACATCCCCAACACAGAAGCAGGGAACTTGATCTTGGCCACATCAACAAGCAACACATTCAAGCCGTACAAGATGGTGAAGAGCACGATGATTCCAAATGGGATCATGAGGTACGAACGGAACAAGTGTGTTTTCGAGTGCCATAGTCCGTATCCGACTCCTTTGTAGACGTCTGTAGGCGTTAACCCGTGTACGAATTCTTTGAGTGCGTTCAGCATAATTGCTGTGAAAACTAGGATTGGGTTCCTTTAAGTATTTCCCCCGGATTTTTCGAGGAGCTGATAAGAGTCAATTTGACCGTTGAGCCGAGGCAGAGTCAGCGCGAAACTTTAAATCGGGTTTTATGGTGGTGGTTCAGATGACGCATGATAAGAGTTGAGTGGCTGAAATGACTTTACGGCTTGTAGCCGGATTAAACGTGCGCTTAAAGTTAGTGTGGTGGGGCAAAATTTGGGGAGTCATATTGACTCCGTTGGAACGGCAAATAGCATGAGCAATACATTATACTGAATAGGGTTTCTGATGATCAAAATCGAAATGGACTAGGAAACAACGTCATTACTTGATAATAGGCATCGACAATTAGCAAATGGGTCTGCAATAAGTGTTAGCTAAAATAGGAAAATATTTCCAGAGAGTGTAAGATGAGAGAAGTGAATCGAGTTACGTTGAGATTTGCATTCAAAAAGCAAGCTCTGGAGAGGTTGCAACCAATACACTTTCTGCTTAGACACTTGTGAGAGATATTACTAGACTACAAATGATCGGTGAAATGACATATTTTTTCATAATGCACCACTACTGATAAGAATAAACGGTTGCAAAATTTGTTTTCGAAGACTCAATATGAAGGATTGTACTCTTGTAGAAACATAAAATGTTGGTTTACCATTCCCAAAGTAATCTTGATTTGTAACTGAAAGGTCCTATAATGGAGATTTATGGGGTGACGGGCGTTTCTGAATTGTAAATAAAAACATCTAAAAACTTTTAGGTCAGTTTGAGAACAGTATTTTGGATTATTGTTGACTCAACAAGCTGTTGAGTGTAAATTAAAACCAAAGGTGTTCCTGAAAAATGATTGAGATTAAGGGTTTGATGACTTCCTGTCAAAACAACTTTGCTTGGTAGGTACTCACTAGGATTAAAAAATCAGGACCTTCCCCTAACCACAAAATATACGCGAGTTAACAGAACTATACCCTTAACCCTAACAAATGTTGTGTTTCCTATTTTCCTCACACCCGAGCTTTACACGTTTTGCAACCACCTAAATACTGAACAGATCAAACCTGAGCACAAACAAACTCCACATTCAACAAGACCCCCCAATACGCCTTAAAACCTTTGACACAGTTGTGTCTGCATTCAAGTGACTGAAACCTCACCCATCTCACTCCCAACTTTCACTTTCACGTAGATACTCCCACCCCAACATTCTCAAGCACATCTACCCAAAAAACTCAGCCTGATAACAAAATTTTCAGCCATTTTGCTCGCCTCCATCGGCTCTGCTCTACTTTGGTAATCTTGTGCAGCTACCCACTTGACAACTCCCTATCGGAACTCTTCGCTCGAAACTACTCCGTAGTGCACAAAATCATAAACAAATTGTGTTCTCCTACTTAATTTGCGGTATCAGCCACCATTCACCCTTTGTGTACTAACCAAAGGGTCCCCTGTTTTCCATTCATCTTGGGTTACCCGAGTAATTGTATTGTAATACTGCACCCAAACCTCGACCAAGAAACGAACCTTAAAGTTTAAGTTTTAGTTCATCTCATGCGTATGTACTATATAATTAGAACAGAACCATCGACCCATGTACCAAGCAATCAATCAAGTACCATAAAATCAAAATACTAATGTTAAACTATTAAACATACCCACCCCTTATCTTGCAGCCATGTTTCAAATCTTCGCGTTGACATACCACTCGCACAAAGAACTCTACTGTCTCTAAGGCCTTGTGTTTCAGAACACATCATACCGCATATCAACCATCAAATTCAGTTTTGCCGAGGGCCTCAGCGCAACTAACCTACTGTTTTTTTCCATCTACGTCACTGTATATATGTAAGCACCGCGGGAAAGTCAGACAGCAACGCTCCAACTAGGCACGCATACATACAGGAACGACAGGATTCTTTATAAATATACACTGAGTTCATTTCAAAGATTTCATTCCAAAACTAGTATTCAACTTTTCTACTATGTCACACGAAGTACAGGATTCATCGTCTGACGAGGAAACTCAGTACAGATCCAACATCCAGATCCCTCTGGTTAGTTTGGATGAGATGAGAAGACAGCAAAGGAACCAGAATAGATCGCACTTAGCAAAGAACTTGGGCAAAGCTGCCAAGGTCAAGGGTAAGAAGTTTCGGGGGAAATCAGTGAGGTTTCCAGACCTGTACACTCCCCGTGACACCATTATCAGCAACAACTCCTCCACCACCAACAACAGCAGTGATTCTGACTTTGAAGATGGTGCGCCAATGACCCTGCTGGAAGGAGTCAACTTGCCCAGCTTCAGTGTAGGTGGGCTGAACATGCCGCACTTAACACCAGGCAATATCGACGATGACGATGATTCTCTTTCTGACATGCCTCACAACTACGGAGCGTATGAGAACCCAGAGATGAACTCGGAGACCGATTCCGACTCTGACCAGGAGGGAGAGGGGCCATTTGTCAGCCATGAAGAAGCTGCAGCTGCAGCAGCTGCTGTTACTGCTCGTACAGGCGAGGCTGATATCACGGACGTGAACCGCAGACAACCCTCGATTACACCCAGCATGAACTCCGAGGAGAGAGGAACCGGGGGCACATTTAAGTCCATTTTGCGTAAAATGTCACTTGCTGACCACGCATACACTGCTGGGTATGCTCCTCAAGAGCAAACTTCTGCTTCAGACTCATTTTTGGGCAAGGTGCTCAACTTTTCAAAAGATGGTGGCTTGGGTTTGAGCGGGGGTGGATTGGCACCAGGCGCATCGCGTACGTCGCGTGAAAGAACTCTCGACGAAGAAGAAACCGTAGGCATGAAACCAATCGCGGAAGATGGTGAGACCGCCGAAGATGCCATTGAAATGCGCCGCATCGACTTTGAGCACCTCAACCAAGAAGCTAAGAACTTGATTTCTTCACATTTACCAGAAGACCAGAGAAAGGATATCGAGGAACACTCACCTGAGCCTGAATCAGATACCCCTACTGCAGTTGAAGGGTCCAGTGACCAGTTTTATGCACCTAACCCTGACATTTTTCTTCGTCGTGAAGCTCACAACGAGTTTGACCCCCAAGACGATTTCTTGCTTGATAATGATGCAGATGACGGCTACGTCGCACCTCCTAAACAGGTGCACGCTGGTGTTTTGTCGTCTTTGCTCAGGCTCTACCAAAACCCGAACGAGAAATCAACAGCTAGCTTAGCAACCCGCTCGACCAACTTTGGAGCGTCTACACTTGCCTATGACAGCGGTTTAGAATCCACAGATGAGGCTACTAGTCCACAAGCACACCATCACAAGTTGAGTGGGTTCAAAAATAAGGTTAAAAAGGGTTACACCAAGATGCATGGCAAGAAGTCCACTTCCAATGCAAACATACCACCATCGGACGATGCACTGCTTGATGAGAAGTACGACGATAAGTTGGATACCAGTGGGTTGCCATCCTTCCAAAACGCACGCCCTAAACAACCAAAGAAGGGTATGGGTGGACCCACCAAGATGAAAAAGATGAAAACCAACAAGAGAGCAAACAAGCTCAGAATCACAGTGCACATTGCGGATATCTTGCAGAGACAACGCTTTATTATGCGTATGTGTAGAGCTCTTATGTTGTTTGGTGCACCTACACACAGATTGGAAGAGTACATGGTTATGACTTCGCGTGTGTTGGAGATTGATGGACAGTTCATTTACTTCCCTGGATGTATGATTATCGCATTTGGTGATGCAGCAACAAGAACATCTGAGGTCCACTTGGTCAGATGTGCCCAGGGTGTCAACTTGTCCAAGCTTTCCGACACACACAAAATCTATAAGGCTGTTATTCACGACTTGATTGGTGTGGAAGAGGCAGCAAAGGACTTGGAAGAGTTGCTTAGAGCCAAAAACTTATACCCACCTTGGCTTTGCGTGCTCTTCTACGCATTAGGTTCTGCAATGGTGTGCCCATTTGCGTTTGGCGGTGGCTGGATCGACTTGCCTATTGCCTTTGGTGTTGGTCTCTGTGTGGGGTACTTGCAGTTTTTTGTCTCTTCAAAGTCCAACTTGTACTCTTCTGTCTTCGAAGTTACTGCGTCCATCGTGGTTGCTTTCATTGCTCGTGCCATTGGTTCCGTCAGAGACGGTCAGCTCTTTTGCTTCTCGGCCATCGCTCAAGGTTCGCTAGCCTTGATCTTACCCGGTTACATCATCTTGTGTGGTTCTTTGGAGTTGCAGTCACGTAACTTGGTAGCTGGTTCAGTGAGAATGTTTTATGCTATCATCTACTCATTGTTCCTTGGGTTTGGTATCACTTTGGGTGGTGCGTTATACGGTTGGGTTGATAAAAATGCGGTGAGTGCCAACAAGTGTGGAGCGGACCACACTGTTGACGATAGGTACCGTACTATCTTTGTGCCATTGTTCTCGTTGCTGTTGGGCTTAATCAATCAAGCCAGATGGCAACAATTGCCCGTGATGATTGTTATCTCGGCAATAGGGTACATTGGTAACTATTTTGCAGGTAAGCACTTTTCGCTGGTGACAGAGTTCACTGCTTGTATTGGTGCCTTTATCGTTGGTATTTTGGGTAATTTATACTCCAGAATTGGTAAAGGTGTGGCCGTAAGTGCCATGTTGCCTGCTATTTTCGTGCAAGTGCCTTCAGGTATTGCTTCTCAGAGTAGTTTGGTGTCTGGTATTCAAACAGCAGACCAAATCACGAAAGCAAACTCCACAGACGCTTCTCAGACCACTGCTCAGCAGTCGTCTTCGATGAGTTTTGGTACCGCAATGGTGGAGGTCTCGATTGGTATTAGTGTTGGTTTATTTGCTGCTGCATTGGTTGTTTATCCGTTTGGTAAGAAAAGAACGGGATTATTTACTTTATAGATTGGATTACAGGATTATTGGGATACTTGTAGAGTATAAGAAAACGGGGGTGTAGCAAGGTACTGAACTCGTAAAAAAATTGGTAAAATCAGTGTTCTAGAATACATGTGTTCTTCGTATAAGGACTTACAATACTATTCAAATCTCCGTTAGGAATTCATTGAAGCAAAGTTTCAGGACTCCCAATTCAATTGATATCTTTATTCACTTTCAAAATGTTTGACACAAAATTGTTGATCTGCAATCTATACTCCAACATCTTTTATTTTCGTTTCAAAGAGATTAACGATATCATCCATGATAGACAAACTACCCCCAGAGATCCTTGCCAACATTGTATCAAATCTATCAATTGAAGATTTACGGGTTCTTAAAAAGGACCCTTTGCTAGGTCCTCATGCTAAATTACACTTATTCCACAAGAGACTTGAACTCATAATCATTGAAATGGAACCCCCCTACTATTGGCCAAACCACCAAGTTATAATGCAACCAGAGAGATTGGTTTCAATAGCCAAGCACAACAAACACTTTATTCCGCACACTTTGCAAGTTCTGCATAGCTCTTTGAAAGAGCTACAGAAATTGAATCCAGTGCTACTCTCTCAGTTCAAAAGACTTGACTTTGATTTTTCAGACACTCTCTACTTTCTAGAACCAGAAGATGCAGTCGATGGTACTGAGTGGATCTACAACTACCCAAATTTACGGTCAGCGCATGTCTTTTTGCCTGCAAATTATGACTTCTTAATACCTGATACAATTAAAGCAGTGGCAATCCAAGCCCCAGACACTTTTTCAACCACAATACCACCTACAATCATAGATTTGCGATTGAAGTGTACTTTGGCTAGCCTAACACTTTTACCTGATACTTTAGAATGGCTTGAGATGAAAGCTGTTGAGAATTTGGACAATATGCAACTACCTCCGAAATTAATCAGATTAATGTTGGACGGAAGGCAAATACCATTAGTGGATCACCAATGGTCACATTTTCATTTTCCTGAGACTTTGAAAGAGTTAACCCTTTGGAACCAGTACGTGTCCGATTTGTCAAGTTTGAATAATCTTGTCAATCTTCAAATGCTTTACATTGATTGCTGTGTTCTTTCTGGAGGAGATGTTATCCAGGTTGAACATCTCACTAAACTCACTGAGGTGTTTATCAAAGACACGGCAATTAAACCAGAAAATATTCCAGTGGAAGAGTTCAATGATCAAGTGCATGGATTTTTTGGTGAAGTAAATATAAAACTCCCGCCTAGTGTACAAATTCTCGATGTTGGATATCCTCATGACGAAGACATCGAGTCTCACTGGATCCTCTCCAAGGATATGGTGTTACCCGAGAGTTTGAGAGATTTACGAATAACTCTTGACGAAATTGAAATTCCTCATGATGGCCATCTAAACTTTCCACTTGGGCTAGAGGAGCTTGTTCTCTTCGGAATTCCCAAAAGCGCAGTAACTAATATTACGCAATTGAACAAGTTGAAACCTGAAAATACGCATTTACATTGGATTTAGTGCAATGTCTTAAAAGTTGGTTTTCTTAAAATACCCATCAAACACTAAAGTTATGTCATTTTTGCCATATTAACTGTGATGTGACGTGGTTGGACTGCCTCCAGTGTTCACCCTTGAGATAAGCAATGTATCTTCTCATACCAAGTAGTCTTATATGTTAGCAGCTACTCAGTAAGATGATGATAACACCGCAATTTAATTTTTTCAAGATGTGGGCTTATAGCACACTGGGTAATTCGATTTTCGCTAAGAAAGTCCCCAGTTCGAACCAGCGCAAGTGGTTTAGTGGTAAAATCCAACGTTGCCATCGTTGGGCCCCCGGTTCGATTCCGGGCTTGCGCATTCTTTTTGCTAGATCATAATCGGTAGGTAAATGCAATTGAAATATATGTTAATAACCACTGATCTCATTTTTGTTAAAAGTTGGTAAAAACAACTTTTAAAATTGAGCTTTCCTTTTAAACTGGACTTTTTGAGATTCATTTTTCTGGCTCCACTCCTGCATCAACTTTGGCTATGGAAATTGCGACCAATTATTGTAAGTAATAAAATGTCTATTGTCTTCTTTGTTGAGATGGAGACAGCTGTAAATGGCGTCAGTTGAAAGTCTACATACCTACCTAACTAAAACTGAGAATCTAATTATAGCCCTTTTCAACTGAGCTTCAGTAAACCTTGCTACTTATACAAGGTATTAATACTAAAATGTAGTGCCTAAAAAATGGTTGCAAAAAAAAATCAGTGGTTCCAGAGTTCAAGGTAGTGGGCTCCGTCAGCTCTCTTTGTTTTTCTTACGGGAAGCAATATAGACACCGTTGAAAATCGACAACAGAATGCTGTTACTTTCTCTCTCATTAGTCTATATTTATCAGCTTGTCACTTCTGACGGGCTATTTGAGTTTACGTTATAGTGTTTGGCGGACTCAGCGTAGTTCGTAGCCAAAATGTAGGTCATAGTAACTTGTAAGATTATCAGAATCTCATCACTCCATCTTGTCATTATCGGCCTCCTTATTGCGCCTAACATCACTCTCATTTCATCACTTTTCTTTTCACCACTCACTTTTCTCCTCTGATTAAAATCAGTCTAACGAAAAATCAAAAACAAAAGCACCACTATGTTGCAATCTAAACAAATATCCAAACTATTATCCCAGGCATTAGCTCCTATAAACACAGGGGTCTCCGAGAACAACAACAATCATGCGCTGATCTCCCAAATTCAGCCTAGCACCACTATCTCGACGTCTCCGCTCTCACTTTCGCTCTTATCACCAGACGGGATTCCACTTACCACCGTTCACAATTCCATCTTGTTGACCGAGTTGGGCTTGTCGCTGGACACACTCAAGATCTACTCTCTAGTCGGGTTTAATCAGTTGAATTTGCTGAAGGAATCATGGAACGTGATTGAGTTGGAGAACCGCTTGAAGGTGGTGATACAGAGATTGAACGTTGACAACAGTGCCTCCGAAGGTTCTTCAGCGGATGCGACGAGTACCAATGGAGCAGATGCTGCCAATGGAGAGATCTTGGGGTTCTTGGAGCTGCAAGAAAAGCAGAAGCCGGATGCGCAGAACCAGTTGTATGTTGTTTTGTTCTATGAGGAGCTGTTTCCAGATGCGATTGCAAAGTTGAAGGTGGATAATGTGAGTCGGGTTTTGAATAACGGCTTGAGAGGATACGTACGGGACGAATAAAATGGCAGGTACGAGCAAACTGGTCTTCGAACTGGTCTTTAGAACTAAGTAGGCAAGAAGTGGCTCCTATTTTGGATTATAGAGTAATCAATAAAGGTTGAAAATCATAAAGAGTTTAAAAACGGTTCATCTATAAAATGTTGATAAAACAGTTCATCTATCTGAATAGACTACTATTCTTGATCTTGAGTTAACATCTTATGGAAGCAGTGTGCCTACTAACAAAAATGTAAGTTACGTTCCCGAAATGAGAGTAGAATTAGTTAAAAGATTAGCACAACACTTCTAGGAGGATGCGTGTTTGGTTCCGTTTATACCCAAATACTCTTTACTCCAACACAGGTTTACTAAATATACCCCACAAACGATTCCTAAATCTTACGTAAATTGCCACACATTGAAACTACAGAAAGCACCACTACTAATTTAGACGAATTTCAGTACCAGCCACCACGAAGTGATTCTCATAGAGATCACATGTAATTTAGCCCACCAAGCTTGTCCTCTACTCAAACAATAAGTAACCCTAGAGTTCCAGTTCCAGAGTTCCAGTTCCAGTTTCAAATGTCACTAAACTCCTTACCAAGATCGTCTCTACACCAAAAAATTAACTGTATAGATTTATATAAATGACTACAAAACAACGACAACGCCCAGTAAACTAGGATGCGGAAACGTGCAAACCTCTATCTCTATACAAGCATGTTGTTGTCCTTCATACCTGCCATCTAGAGTAGCACCCCAGCAATCACTTTGTGATCACCTCTTCCTCCTCTGCCTCCTCTTCTTCATCGTCGTCCTCCTCCATGCCCTCCATCAAACTTTCAGCATCAAACCCGCTCTCCTCGTCCTCTGCGTCGCTCTCCTCATGGAACCCGCTGTCGTCATCGCTGCTGTACCAGAACTCGCTCTCGACCTGGTCATGCTCATTCTCCTTGTTTCCCAACGCCGAGCTCAGGTACGCAAACATCTCCAGCTCGGGCATCACAAAGTCCGCAGGAATGTCCTGCTTCGACCTCTCCACCTCCAAAAGAACCTTTTTCTTGTATGCTTCTGGGTTCCTCCTCAACTCCACTGACGCATCAATGTTGGCTGGCGACAGTGTGTTGGGGTCCTCCAAGAGTGAGATGATCGACATCAACACCGACTCCACCGTCTGTGCAGGCAGCCATGTCTCTGACTCTGGCTCGTCCAGCATGGGGTCGCCGCTCTGGTGCAATATCGAGATGCAGAGTCTTCCGTCCCTGTACACGTTTGGGTGGTAGATAGCTGGTGTGAATCTAAAGTGAGGTGGCGCAAACGGGAAGTCGACGGGGAAGCGCATCTGTGCCTTGATGTACCCTCCGTGGTAGATCGAGTCCTTGTTCAACACCATAATACCGATGTTCCACAAGAAGATGTTGTCGTCGTCGAGTTCAATATGGAACGAGGGGATCCCCTTTTTGGGGTCAGTCAAGTTCTTATACTCTCGCTGTAATCTGGCTGCTGCTGACTTAGAACTCATGTTACGGTTATGATGTATTGTTATAAGGGTATTATGCTCTGCTCGAAAGTCTAGTGATTAGAAATGTTGTTTTCTGTAATTTTTCCCTTAATGGTTTTTATTTGTACAAGTCTCTTGGGCCAAAAAGAAAAGGAGCAAACAAAAGGCAGGGCCATATGTTTTATACTTACATAACGACGAGGGGGGTTCGCTATTGGCCGCCCTGAAAATTTGTCCCCATCGCCGCGGCAGCGTCACTAAATCTCGCTGTCGGTCTGCAACCCTAGGCTCTCTGACTGCAACATCCTCTACTATATTACAAGTTTTCTTTTTCCTCTATTGCTATTTTGGGCTTTCTTATTGTTTTGATGGGGATGATGATAATGAGAGGCGATGTTAAGGTTTAGTGTAGGGCTTTGTGGCAGGGGAAGAGATGATTACTGGCTAGTTTGCAGCTGGCCCGAATGAAATACGAAACGTGTGATGGTTTCGGCTTGGTGTGATGGCGAATGACTCAGGTTTAGGGTTTTGGGTGCAATTTGGAGTCATCGATTGGGTTTGTGTGCGAGGGTGTTGGTGGTGGATCATGTTGGATGGAGGTGGCGTAGTCTAGATTGCACTCCACAAATCATTTTCAGGCCTTAGATAGCTCGTAATGTTAAGGAATGCTGTTGATCTTTTAGTACCACTGAAGCTTCGTAATTTTAGTGTGCTTTTGTGTGTGCTTGTAAAGTGGAGTGCTCTTCAGAACTGTTTGAGATATTGCGTACAGTCAGCCGTTCAGGATGTTATTTCTCAAGGAATGAAATGAGGTATGAAAGGAACGGAGTGGTGTTGAATGTTATAGTGGTGAGCTATCTTAGAGAATAAAGTGGAGTGCAAGTTTGGGGCAACAAGAAAGGGAAAACTAGGTTGGTAGAACATGTGAGGGTGAAAGCATGAGCAAATTAAAGAGTGAGAAACGAGTGGGTTCTAATATTTACTGGCACGCCGACTTGTTAAACTCAAAGGAGTGAGCACGCAATAACCGGACCGCACCGTAAAAGTAGGCGTTATGAGATTGTAAGACAGTTGAGTTTGTGGATGCTGTCCTTTCTTGAAACAAGTTTTGACTGTGTAAAGAAATTGTAGCTCGCATAGAAATTATTCTAATAACAACCTTATTTACGGACCTTTGAACTGGTTGGATCAACTTTACTCATTACTATTTCGAAGAGAAAGTAGAAGGTCCAATTTGGAAAGTTTGCAAAGGTGAAAAATACAGCTTCTAGAGGCTACCGATATCTCCACACATTCAAGCTTACCGTTTTGCGTAAAGTGCTAAGTCTGAAACAAGTTCTCAAACTATAAGAAGTAGGTTCGATAGGCGTTCTAATCAATCATATGTGTTTGAAAAATGTGGTAAGCTATATTTTTATAATTTGCAACCAATTTTTTAAAAATAGTACCTTTAAGTAGTAGTCTTGAAAGTCAATCTCATAATTATCTTATAGTTTTGATTTTATCTACTACTTACGATAAAGAAACAAGATTATGTGATTTACCTTATCCAATGATACAATTAGTCTTCATTATTAGATCTTCCTTAGTTTAAACTATATAAACCTTTAAAACTTTTAGAGTTGACTTCTAAAACCACTTAAACTGATACATAAATGACTTAAACATCTCATACTGTCAATGTATGACAGTCACTAATGTAGAACAGGTTAGGGATTTTTAGGCATAATTATTCGAAAGGAAATTTAGTCAATGACTCAGGCACTTTTGAGACCTTCACCACATAGTTGATATTTTGGAAGGTAACTCAGCTATGTATTCAGAACACTCGATTACTCAGTCCCTCCACGTAGTTTGTGTTCGCGTGGTAGAGAAACAAATTTTGCAGCAATTTTTCGCAGCCAAAACATAATTTATCGACTATAGGTATGGCCAATAAGTAGAGTGGATTTCAGTTTCTGTGCTGACTACTCCTACTAAATCTCTAGCCCAAGTAATTCTATTAAATTCCGGATGTATGTACCTCAAGTACATGAGTGAGAATCAGCTCTGGTGAGTAGTATTTGCATCACATGTAAGAACCAGTATTGTAAGTTGGATTCACTAGAAAAATCTCCATCCCAGCTTCTTTTATTTCCTATAGAGTTGCTCTTGTATCTCATTATAACTGTGAATTTCATTTGTAGTGGTATCGCGAGACAACTCACTTTAGTTGACTTTCTATGAGCATTCAAAAATAGTAAATTTTAAGTGCGAGTTGTAAATTTGAATGAACCAAACAAGAAACCAGTTGCAATACGATTCAAGGACACCTAAATGTTATCCAGTTTTCAAATATTCTTTGCTGCCTCAAAAGAGACATTTTAGATGAGGCTGCTTATATTGTTTAATTCTTGAATTTTCTCGTTGGGAGATATAAATTATTGTTGCATCTTGTGCGCCAATTAGTACCACCATTTTTTTGCCAATCTCTTGGTTAGTTCTAGGTAATTACATAGAATGTTCTAAACAAAGGACAATCCCCCATAACCTAAAGAACATATCATTCTTTGAATGAAATTACAAACGTCATTCTAAAAAGGTGTTTAATTCACGATCAAATTGTTTTCATACTACATTTTTTTAACCGATATCGCAAATTAAATTCAGTATGATCCGTCAACAGATCAACTCATTTACACCTCACAGGTTATGTCGAGGTTTTGCAAGTGCTGCGATTGCAGACCACTATGAAACCCTTGAACTTCCCCGTTCTGCGTCCATCAAGGAAATCAAACTCCAGTTCAAGAAACTCTCCAAAAAATACCATCCAGACCTACACCCAAACTTGAGTGCCGAAGATAAGAAGACGAACAGCGACAGGTTTGTAAAGATACTTGCCGCGTACGATGTGTTGAAGCACAAGGACAAAAAGAGACAATATGACCAGAAAATGGGCAACTCACGAACTCACACGAGGTCTAGTAACTGGAACAATACATACTACGGAGAGGCCAAATACTACTCGAAGAGCCGGGGTGGAACGTATACTGCATCGGGCCTCAACACCACGCGGCACCGTGTGAGGTTCAATGAAGGTGCCGCTCCTGGTGACGATTCTGGCAAATTTTCAGGGAGACACGTTAATTATGGTGACCGGTACGGTGTGCCTCATTTTAACTACAACGAGCATTTACACAAGCATCTCAAATTTGAGCAACGAATATTGGGCAAGCACTTGTCGGAAGAGGATAAGAAAAAGATAATAGGACAGCTTCAGAAGTCTGGTGCTGCTGTACTGGAAGAGCTTATAACGAAGCACTTGATGCGGCAGGTAGATATGCTGACTGGAACAAATCTGGGACAAGGGAGGAGTTATGGGGGTGGTGACCATAGGGCATATATGTACCAAGCACCTGATGACTCTGGGGGGGCTTTCAAGAATGTTGCTATTTTGGGGGGAGCATTAACGTCCATTTATTTGATCTATTCTATCTTGTGAGTTGCGCTTATAAAGAATAAGGTGTGTTTTAGGTGTTGGCGTGATAAATTAAGCCCTCAAACACTGGAGTACTACTATACTGTACTCAAATTGCAGGAAACCTCATCATGAATCCGAGTGAGTAGTACTTAGTCAGAATGTCCGCCCTGTGAGTGAGTCAAAACAATTCTTCTTTAGGAATTACCACTTTGTTGGTACTCATGTTTGTATTGAGAAAGTTCAGAAAGAAAGTAACTATCTTAGGATACATGAGATACTGAGTACTCTTTGCGAGGAATTGGAAGTTCATATGAATGGCTTAATTAAACCATTCTTTTGACGAAACACCCTAAGTCATACTCCATTCACATCAACACTTTACCTACTCTCTACACCCACACCACTAACTTACTTTATCAAAAGTCCGCAAGTTGCAGTACGTACATCATTCAATATATATGCATTAAGAAAGCAAACGCCCCCGTCTATTAACGATCAACCTCTCCGAACACCAAATCCATCGTACCAATGATCGCCACAGCGTCAGCCAACAAGTTACCTCTGGAGATGTGGTCAAATGCACCCAAGTGAGCAAAACCTGGAGCTCTAATCTTACATCTGTATGGTCTTTCCGAGCCGTCAGACACAACATACACGGCCATTTCACCCTTTGGAGCCTCGATAGCGGTGTAGGTTTCACCTTGTGGAACAGCGTAACCCTTGGTGAACAAAAGGAAGTGGTGGATCAAAGCTTCCATATCTTCCTTCATCAAGGAACGTGGAGGAGGCAGGATCTTGTAGTCCTCGACCTTGACAGGTCCCTCTGGCATGTCGTTGATACACTGGACGATTATTCTCAAGGATTGTCTGAATTCGGCCATTCTGATGAGGTAACGGTCGTAACAGTCACCGTTCAAGCCGACGGCGACGTCAAAGTCAACCAAGTCGTATGCGTCGTATGGTTGCGACTTTCTAATGTCGAATGGGATACCGGAACCTCTCAACATCACACCGGAAAGACCGTAGTTCAAGGCATCGTCGGCCGTCACAATACCCACATCGACGGTTCTGTCCTTCCAGATACGGTTGTCGGTGACCAATTCTTCGGTTTCATCGATTCTGTCACCAAACTGGGTGGCCCACATGTAGATGTCGTCCAACAAGCCGACAGGCAAGTCCTGGGAAACACCACCCGGTCTAACGTACGCAGTGTGCAATCTGGCACCACTGACTCTCTCGTAGAACTCCATCAACTTTTCTCTCTCTTCGAAACCCCACAAGAATGGAGTCAAACCACCGACATCCATAATATGCGACAAGACAGACATACAGTGGTTCAAAATTCTGGTGATTTCACCAAACATGGTTCTGATGTACTTTGCTCTCAAAGGCACCTCGACGTTCAACAACTTTTCAACGGCGAGCGCAAACACCAACTCGTTGGTCATCATGGAGACGTAATCCAATCTGTCAAAGTATGGCAAGGCTTGCATATATGTCTTAGTTTCAATCAACTTTTCGGTACCTCTGTGCAACAATCCGACGTGAGGGTCAGCTCTAACAATCTCTTCACCGTGCAATTCCAAAATCAATCTCAACACACCGTGAGCAGCTGGGTGCTGGGGACCAAAGTTGATGGTAAAGTGTCTAATCTTGGAGTTCTGCTTGGCGACCTTCTTTGGGTCGTCGTCCCTACCGTAGGTCATGTCAACCTCGTCCAACACTTCGGTGAAGGTGGTTTTGCTCAAGGTGGTTGGGTCGGAAGAGTATCTCTGCGCTGGGCTACCCAATGCGTTGTGGAAGGGCTTGAATTCATCCCCGCCAGCGGCAGCTTTCAAGCTAGGAAAGGTGCTGAACGCGCGCACGCTTCTGGCGGCATTGCTGAGGCGGCCAACCCTAGAGGCAATGTTCTTTACTCTCAACATGTTTAATGGATGTTTTGATGAAAATTATCAAAAGAAGTTTGTTCATTGGTGGAAAAAAGGTTTGGGTCAGGTGAGAGAGCACGTGAGTGATTTTCATTTAAAGCACAAAGAGTTTAGTCACGTGCGCAGCCTTTACTCTCAGAAATAAAACGACGCACAAACTCACTTTCACTTCTCACGTGAAAACGCTTCCTTCCTGAAAAGCAATACACAAAACTAAAATGAATAGCGCGCAAAAAAAACTGCACACAATTAAAGTCACGTGAACCCATTTACTCCTACTACACATTTGAGAGTAAGAAAAGCCTGATATTACATAATGAAGATAACTGGACAAGACAAACGTCACCTGACTTGAGTACCAACCAATAATCTCTAGGCTCCAAGCCAGCTGATTTGGCAGAATACAATAAGCACACACATTAGGAAGGCATGTTACTTTGATTTTTTTTTTTCACAGTCCCCAATTGTAGTCTCGCTAGTTAAACGTCAAAAAAGTCCGCACTTTCATTCAAGTGGTCAGTCACGAACACAACATACATTGGCTTGCACACCCTCACATTGTTAATTCACTAGTTATTCATTAGTCGGTTCACTGGCAAAAGAAACTCAGTCTAGACTTCGCTTCATTTTTCCCGCGTTCTAACGCTTGCGCTACCACACGCGCAGAGGTCGCTATATAGAGACAGGCATATTCCCAGAAATTCATTTTTTCACCATACCATGAACTACTCCAAGCGCAAGAGAGATGATGCGGAGCCAGACACAAAGAAGGTGAAGAACTACATTTCTACCAACGACCGCGAGTTCTCCCCCAAGTACCTGACTTCAAACGAGTGGCCCGTCTACAACCATCCCGACGGAGGATGTGTGAAAATCACGCCCTGGGGTTCGCTCAGGCAGTACACCAATTCGTCGACCGGCGAGTTGGTCACCAAGTTTGAAGACTCATCTTTCCACGACCAGCAGTTCAACATGGTGAATGTGCTGGCAAACGTGCAGGCATACGTGCCCAACAATAACGATGTGCGCATGGAGATGGACGAGAACCAGATGCCGCCAACCCCACAGAGTATCCAGCAGTGCCAATTGTCGACACCGCTCAGGACATTTCCAGGGGACGAGGTCGAAGGATACGTGCTCAGTGGGTATGAGGGCTTCAACCAGGAACATGAAAACTATTTTGGCATGGATGAGGGCGATGATGCGTAAGAGCGCTTCAAGAACTCATGTAGAACCTTCATCGAGAAAGGTTCTAGTTACGCTCCAACCAATCCATCTTCATATCCCTGTAAAACTCCACCCATACTGTCACACCTCAAAGACTCCAAAAGTACATATAGAGCCGGCGCCGCCGCTACCTTGTTTTCACAACTTCACTTCTTCTTGTATTACTACTGCTAATGAAACGTTTCCACAGACCTGTAGAGCCCCAGACACGCGTATAGTGTGATGGCGGTAGATTTCTTTCCTATCTTCTCACACGACACGGGTGAAAAAGTAGAAACGCGACATTTGTGCGACATCTCACTATTCTGGGGACTGGGGGCTGTGAGGGTGAAATGGGCGATTTTTTGGGTGAATGGTGGGCGGGTTTTGGGTGAGCAAATGGACAAATTGAGACAGACGGATTGAGACAGGTGAAATCAGGACGCGTTCAGAAATATTTTGCACCAATTCATCTCTAAGTTTTTCCTACACTTTTACATTACTATTTCCTATTAATTTTCCTCTGCTCTAAGAATGATTCAAATTTGAACACTTCAACTTCTGGACTATACTACCAAATCCTCTAGCAGTCAAGAAATCACGCAAACATATAGGGGTGCACAAAGCTAATTTCACATTTGGTTTGTATCCAGTTCAGGCAGGCCGAAAACAAGTCGAACTGAAGTCCGTGCCTGGTTTGAGCGGGCCCCCGCACTACGGAAACTTTAGAGTTTGGAACCTCTTCGCTCACACCGATTTGGACGGACTAGTCAAAGCCCCGAGACTTGAACTTCCGCCTGGTACATTTTAAGGGTTTCACCAGTAAACGTGCATTTACATCAAATGCTTGAGTCATGGACCCTTGCGTTTGAGCCACAGTTGCAAAAAGTTTTGTTAACTAAACGTATAGAATGATTATACTCCTTTTTATACACACAACAACTGCATTTAAAGGTCAATGCTCCGCTCATTAAGTCAATATGTATTCTAATCCCAATTTTAATTTCCCTGTTTCAGCAGCGTGCTTCTCAATTACTTATGAGATTCTCACTAAAATTTACCTCTCATACAAAATAATCTACTCTACAAAATTTACAGTCTCAGTCCATTCCATAATTTCTTACAAATTACCCTATATTAATTGATCCACTATCAAAGCAAATCAAGTCAGCTTCTCCAATGGAGTCAAACGCAAGTATGGCTTGATAATTCTAAACTTAGGGAACAACGACTTGGCCTCCTCGTTAGAAACCGATGGGTGCACAATAACATCATCACCTGGAACCCAGTTAATTGGGGTGGTAACTCTGTACTTGTCACCAGTCTGCAAAGAGTCAACAACTCTCAAGACTTCGGCGGTGTTTCTACCAGTGGAAGCTGGGTAGGCCAAGATCAATCTGATCTTCTTCTTTGGGTCAATGACGAAAACCGATCTGATGGTGAATTGGACACCCTTGTCGTCAACGTTGGTGGCATCTTGGTAGTCAATCATGTCGTAAGCGTGGGCAACCTTTCTTTCTGGGTCGGCAATGATTGGGAAGGTCAACTTAGAACCGGTAACCTCATCAATGTCTTTGATCCAGGCCTTGTGCGAGTCAGTATTGTTGGCAGACAAACCAACCAACTTGACGTTTCTCTTAGCAAATTCTGGCTCCAACTTGGCAAAGGCACCCAATTCGGTGGTACAGACTGGAGTGAAGTCATCCGGGTGCGAGAACAAGACAGCCCAGCTGTCGCCAATGAACTCGTGGAACGAAATTGGACCGTTTGAGGTGTCGGCCTTGAAGTCTGGGGCGGTGGAACCCAATCTCAATGTGGAACTCATTTTGTAGTGTAGTAAGTAGTGTAAAGTTTTTTTACAACTGCGACACTTTAGGCCATTATATACCAATTTTTCAGGGGCCGTATAAAAAGATTACGAATAGTGCTTATAATATGAGGATATTACATCTTGTCACGTGCTTGTGGCATATTTTGAAGAGATTTGGGGTAATTGGATTGCGTGATGGACTATGAAGTAGCGAAGCGATTGGGATCGAGGTTCAAAGAACAAGCGAGGATTGGAGATGCTGCGCAAGAGCCCGTTCTAGGTGATCAATCAAATAATAAATTTCAGACTGCGTATGGTGTACTTACCGTGTGGGAGTTAGTGAAGTCAAAACCTTAGGACCCGTGGATCAATAAGTCCATTGAGAGTTCGCAACAGCA
Organism: Kodamaea laetipori; assembly: GCA_030558845.1. Classification (NCBI taxonomy): domain Eukaryota; kingdom Fungi; phylum Ascomycota; class Pichiomycetes; order Serinales; family Debaryomycetaceae; genus Kodamaea; species Kodamaea laetipori. The sequence goes on from JAKTQN010000013.1 coordinate 107,901, forward strand.
AGTGTGTATGATGTGCATGTCAATTTAAACCTCACGCATTCGTTACTAAACAAATCTTGTGTGAACCTTCTCTTCATTTTGTAACTCCTTTTACAATTGGAATTTTCATCTAAATCACTCTCCAGCTTCTACATCAACGCCAAAATCATCTAACTTCTCACCATGGTCGTTCATCCACTCATTCCTCTGCATGGTCGACCGAGGATCTAACCTCTTTCTTAGCAACAGAATACCTAAACCATCTTTTATTTCAAAGTTGGTATCCTTGTCCTTTTCAAATACCTGCACACCCTCTGTGCTTTTGGTTCCCCCGAAATCAGGCGGCCAAGGCAATTCCAACTGGTCGTCCTGGAAATACTCCGATTTCTGTGGGTAGTAGCCGTTCCTGTCGCTGCGTGCAGGCAGAAACGGAAGAAACCAAAGGAACGGGTTGCCTGTCATCTGCACTAAATTCCCCCATAACCCGTAGTCGTATGGAAAAATGAGGTCGTCTGTGGTGAATGCGGCTGGTACTATGTCGCTGTGAGTGCTTCTCTCGAGTCTCTCTCTCGCAGCCTCCGAAAGGTTCCACGATGTGAGCTCGGGCATTGGTTTACCGTGTACTGTTTGGTAATTTTTGCGGATCTGGTGCCAGAGTCTTTCCGTGTGGAATTGAGTTTCAATACGCTCAGATTCCCAGACTTCAATCTGTGTCATGCCCTTGAACCCCCAGTTGATGATGCATCGTATAAACAAGATGGAAATGCTCCCCAACACAAATAAGTCGATAGGGAGCAAAAAAATCACTGCAACCAACTCCGACTTGTTAATCAAATAGGCTGGGAGATTGTAATCTTTCAAATAATCAGCAAACTTGTAGGCCAATTCGACACCTACAAAGGTTGTTGCGATCATCACCCATACAAGGAAACGTATAAAGTGCCCTGCGTTGGCATACCCAACGCAGTTATACGTCCAAGGGCAGTGATGATCCATATGCAAAACACAACGCTTGCAAGTCTTACAGTGGTGACTGCGTTCTGGCTTATACTGATTACATTTCAGGCAGAAGCGCTTCCACTCCGACTCGACCCTTGAAAAGTCGGTAGGAGGCGACCCTGGTGGCACCAAAATCGCCTGTGCGTACGAGATCCATACGGTTGATAAGAGCCCTTCAAATATCCACTGCTTACGGGCCGACATGTAGTTTTGGAACACATAATAGTGCGATCCGTACCCAATAACAGCAATGGTAACACATGGGATCTTCTATAGTTAGTACTATTTCCTAGAATCTAATCACTCCACATACAATAACTCCCAATATGGGCCACTTCAACTTCACTGGCATTCTGAATTCGCGAAAATCAAGCCAAAAATTCAAAAACCAGTGGCAATAAAAGTTCAACAACTACATTAGAAATGGTAAGTAAATCAGCGCAATGAGCTCGGGACACTACTAACTTTGCAGACATCGATCGGTACGGGGTACGATTTATCCAACAGTGTTTTCTCACCTGGTATGTATTTGAAATTGGGATTTGTTGTGGACATGTAGTACTAACTAATCAGACGGAAGAAACTTCCAAGTGGAATACGCCATGAAGGCGGTCGAGAACGGAGGCACATCAATTGGTATCAAGTGCAAGGACGGCGTGGTTCTTGCTGTTGAGAAGATCATAAACTCGAAATTGTTGGTACCAGGCAAAAACAAGCGTATTCAGACCATCGACAGGCACATTGGTGTTGTGTACTCTGGGCTTTTGCCAGACGGCCGCCACTTTGTGAATAGAGGTAGAGATGAGGCGCAGTCGTTCAAATCGGTGTACAAGACCCCTGTCTCCGTACCCCATTTGATGGACAGATTGGGGATCTACGTGCAAAACTACACATGCTACAACTCTGTGAGACCATTTGGAGTTGTTTCCATTGTCGGTGGAGTTGATGACAATGGCCCTCATTTGTACATGATTGAGCCAAGTGGAGCGTGTTGGGGTTATACCGGTGCTGCCACAGGTAAGGGCAGACAAACAGCCAAGTCTGAGTTGGAAAAGTTGAACTACGAAGAGTTGACTGTCAGGGAAGCCATCAAAGTTGCTGCTAAGATTATTCACCAAGCACATGAAGACAACAAAGACAAGGATTATGAGTTAGAAGTTTCGTGGGTATCAAAGGAAGAAACTGGTGGTAAGCACAAGTTTGTTCCTGCTGACTTGTTGGCTGAAGCCAAGAGATTGGCCGAGGAAGAGGATGATGAGGAAGAAGATGAAGATGAGGATGCAGAGATGGAGTAACTGGATGAAATTCAGCCTTTCTATTATAAAGATAATACACGATGAAAAGTAATTGATTGTAGCACAAGTGGGCCAAATCGTCTAAGGTGAACTTGATGGTTTTGTGGACGAAGTGGTGGAGTAATACAGGATACCCTCTTCTATTCCCCATAATTATGTTCCAGTCAACCAGTTAGAAGTAAGAAGCGGAGACAACACAGGTCTATTGCAGAATAATTGAGGCTGATCGTGACCCCTTTGGCCACTCAGACCTAGCTAGATGTATTCCTGTTGGAAATTTGAACTAGACCTGGCATATTTAACTCATAATAGAATTGATGGGAGATAAAGAGTTGGAAGTCTCTACAGTTCTAGTATTTTTGTGTCATAAATATAAAGCACTCCAATCGGAAGAATATAGTGGTAGAGTTCCTACTCAGTTGTGGCAACAATCGTGTCTGATAAGCCCTTAGATAGCTAAGGAGTCATGTATTTTCTTCCAGTAAATTATCCCTGTTTGTGCTGTGAACCATTTATTTCTATCAAAGGACTAGAGCTGTACTTTGCATCCGCCTATTTACAGTAAAAGAGATTTCTGAAATATTGTGTATCTAGGATGTACAATAGACATTCAACTGAGGTAAATTCAAAAGTCCAGTCCAGATGTGTTTAGCCATCTGCAAAAAGTGTCAAATTGAGTATAGTCTGCTGTCATATTTGCAGCAATTTAAAATTTTTTGCAGCTTTTTTGCAACTTTTCACAAATTCCTATACTAACACTTTTTTTTAATGGTCGATTAAGTAGGTGATATACCAAAACTGAGTCCCACAATTCAAATGAAAATATAATTGAGTTACATCGATTTCACTGAATGGTAAGTGAATCATTACAATACACTATAAATGAATGCTTTTATACATCAATCACCTCTATATTAAGTAGTATTTTTATAGTTTACTCATTTTTGCCGTCTTCTCCATTTTCAGCATCATCCATCTTCTAGCTCTCCAAAATCTTCTTCCTAATCTTCTTCCTCCTGCACTTCCTCCTCCTCCTCCTCCTCTTCCTCTTCCTCACTTTCAAAATCCCAAAGGCTCAGATACGAATATTGTAGCAAGCCTTTATCAATATACGGCTGCAACTGCCTCAGTCTTTCTTCCAGACCTCTAACTCTATCAACTCTAACAAAGCTCAATTTCTCCTTACAAAGAGACTCGCACAAGTTGATCACATCTTGTACATCAACACAGGGGTTTGAACTTACATCTATCATCCTAATATTTGGCCCAAACTTGATGCCCTTAATAGATTCTAACTTGTTGTTCTGCATGTTTAAGATTACCAAGTTCTCAGGCATCACAAGCTTCTGTGACCTAAAAAGATTTAATAGATTGTTATCACTAAGATTCAATTCTTCCAATTGAGTCAATTTCTCCGAATTTCCCTTGATCTCGCCAAATTCTGAACTTGCGATCCTCAATGTCTTCAAACTTGCAGGGAGCTTGTCCCAGTCAAGAGCCTGGAAGTTTGCACCCACTATATTTATTCTCGAAAGTGCTTCACAACAACTCAAAGAAAATACTTCAAAAGGAAAAGGTCTGTGGTTCGAACTTCTAATCAGTAAAATTGTTAAATCAGGGTATGTCAAAACAATCGGTTCCGTGTCTTCAATTTGAGGGTTCTGAATATCTAGGTCCTGTATTATGTGGGGATTTACACCTTCTAGTGCTTCAATCAGTTCAACAACAATTGAACCCTTGAGCTTGATGTTAGGGCTAGGGTTGTAGTTTTTAGGTATTTTAAACCCAATCTGGTTGTCTAAAATAAGCTCTTCCAGAGTTGTTGGGAGAACAAAGTTGTTCAAATCGGTCTCCAAATTAGCAGTCAATTTGATATGCTTCAAGTTTTCAAGGTGTTCCCCTTTAAATTCAGGAAAAGTCGACCACGATAAATCAAGGGTTCTCAAGCAGCTTGGTAAATCTGCAAAAAAATCCAGACTCTTCACCTCCACCCTATTCTGTTTCAAGGAAAATGATTTTAAATGAGACAATTCACGCAAGTTGCTTCCTTGTAAGCTTATTATCATATTCTCATCAAGGCTGAGAAGACTCACGTTCTCAGGCCACTTCACACCTTTGAAGCTCTTTATTCCAATATTTGTGAGCTCTATCTTTATTAAACTTTCAGGGAAGTGCGCTTCTGGATTAAGAATAGCGGGACCTGCTACTTCTAAAGATCTTAAACGAGGAGGAAGACATATATCTCCGAGTTTAAATGGCGAGTTAGAGTCAATGGCACCTGTGAGAGTAATTGGAGGAGGATGAAGGCTTTTTTCAACAGTTACCACCAACAGTCTTAAGTTATCAGGATACTCGTAGTGTTTGATTTCTGTACACCCGAGCAAGTCCAAAGATCTCAATCGCTTCAAATGATTCAAACCGCGAAGGTCCGATAGGGAGGATGACGATATTTGAAGGGATTTTACGCTTTGAGGTAGCTTAAATTGTTCAAAAGTAGTCACACCGAATCCAAATAATACTAACGTATTTAAATTCAGCGAGTCTCTCAAATTCAAGGAGCCTGGCCATTCTCCCTCAGGCACATACAAAGAGAAGACGCGCAACTTAGGAAATCTTAACGTAAGATCTCCATCAATGCTCATCAATTGAGTTTGTAAGGTTTCGAGACCTAAGGGGAATGAACTAAAATCTTCAACTGTAATAGGAATTCCAAGCGACAAGTTCTTCAAGTTGTTCACTTGAATGTTTGTGAAGGCGAAGTTCTGCCATGAAGCAATTCCATAAAGAGAGAGTGAAGTGATTGACGGAAAGTCAAACGCATGTTCCGGTGAGTTCAATTCAAGTGAGGTGATGTTGTATGAACTGATACATTTTTTATACTGCTCAGTAAATTGTGATGAATCTAAATCAGCAGTGCTCCCTCCACGATGCAAGCATATCTCTGCCTTCTTTAAGATTTCAGGAAACTGTTCATGTACTGTAAGAAGATCGTAGATCAGCTCGAATTCTATTCTATTGGGTCGATATTTTGACTTGTTGGTTTCCAAGAAGTCGAGGAAAGTATAGATTGTGAATTGAGCGTTGTCCCTCCTCTCCAATGTATATGATGAAATCCTGTTCGTACTGGATACGGTAAGCGGGTCATCTAGTTTGAAACTCAGTACTTGAAGCAGTTCGCGATGTTCAATGTAGACATCAGAGAAACATCTTTCGAATGCATAATCGCCAATTGACAGATCCAATAGGTGTATTAACACACTACTGGGTAGTACATCAACTATTGAGTGAATTATATCAGTGGGAAAGTCTTTAATCGTTAAGGTCATGCTGATTATTGGGTGTAAATTATATTAAACATTTTAACTGCGCAATTTTATGGTGCCATTTATGAAGTCTAGAAATATTATTACTTAAACAATCTTAACTTTAATCTCAAGTAAAGTGATTGAACAGTCGATAGTCTGTTACCAGGAGCACTTTTGTATCAGCCAATGATTTGCGGATTACGTCTAATATTTGACATCTTTTAACAAACTGGAATTTGGAGATTACCATGGTCGACCAAGTTCTCAGATAATTCATTCTGATTAAGTGAGATTGCCTGGCTGCGAAAGCGGCCTTTTTGAATATTATTATGTACTAGTTAAAGTTTAAACAAACAAATCTTATTCGGCCCCTAAAAGGGCCTGGCCGCGTACATAGCCGTAATTATAATTATTCTTAATACGAATTAAATATGGATGATTAAGTTGGTGACCTTGAATGATAGCTAGGTCAACTTCAGACTGGAATCTTTTGCCATTCGGACTTTTTGTGAGAAAAGTTGGAGCGTTTGTATTAAACTTATATTTAAGAGAGCACCCTTTCATTAGTGAAGCTGATTTTTTTCACTTAAAGTGATAGTTCTTAGTGTTTCTCTTCTTCAGACTTGGCAATGACTTATTGACCTAAGAGTGAACTTCCCCACGAAAGCCAACTTCCTCACGAACGTCAACTTCTACAAAATTCGACCCAAACATGACAAATACTCTACAGCTTTCAACAGATAAACTCTACCCAAGTTGCATGTTAACAACATCGAGAGTCTTATTCAGTCAGTCTTTTTAGATTCTTTGGGGTATTTTAAATTGTGTCCTTTAAGTTAAGTCTTCTTACAATAACACCTTCTCACCAATCAGATAAGGAAATCAGGTTAAGAGACAGTCGATTTGACCACTACCAGCTGACATGGCAGCCTCAGATCTTTAAGTTTTCCTTGTTCGTATACCTCAACTTCATTTAGTGCGTTATACGCGTAAAGCACATTGAACTAATATGGGTTAAACACACATCCCCAGCACTCAGATAGACAAAATTGCCCGATTTGTTACTGATATGCAATGCAGGCAAATTTGCAACAACTTAACAAGACTCAAAATCACCAAAATCATACACCATCAACTAGCAAACTCACCAATAGTAACCAACTACTCAACATAAAATTCCAGACTCAACTCCTTGAAGGCATAATTCGGTTGCAACTCGTACCTTTTGACGTATTTTGTCCGATCTCAACAATTACACAAATATGAAGAAAAGTACTTTTTCAGTAGACTAATCGTGTCTTCCAACAAACCCAGCACTGAGAGTGTAGTTCTCATCCCCCCTTGTAAATTCATCCCTTCCCTTCGTCCTCTCACTCGCCTAGCGGTAAAACCGTGCCTGTATCAAGTTCCTGCAATATCGAACCTCGTCTTTAGTAACGCGCTACCAAAACAAAATCTGAAACGTAAACAAATCAGTCTTCTACAGATATGGCTAATATAGATGTCACTGGGATGCTGAATTACATTGATAGTTCACCCGGCGAGGATACAAACGCCCATTTATCCATCGGCCCAGACGACCAGGGAAACAAGAAAGAAATCGGCGTGCTGGATCACGAAGTCATATCTGAGCATATAGTCAGCCAGAAGAAGATGGAGGAACATCTCACGACAAGAGAAGACACCAGTTCTGAGTTTGACGAATCTGAAACCGAAATCTCCAGTCCATTTGTGACAAATCCAGATCAAGAGGAAGAACTGAGCTTCAGAATAAAGCCGCAATTACTCGAAACGAGTTTAAAACCTGGATTTCAAGAGAATCTTACGGATACCAAAGACAACACACCGGATTTGTCAGAGATCCAGGATGTTTCAGGGGCGGAAAATCCAGAGTTAAACTCAGAAATACACTCAATTGATCAGTCGCAGCTCCTACCTGATACCATGGACGCGAGTTTGGCCAGTCTTCGAGAATCATTGGCAAACTTGAGAGAAGAAACTTCTGCATTAACGACACCAAAGAAACTCCGTGAATCGAGCTCTGAGCGGGGCCATGATACAGCAGTGGACTCAATCGCTGAAGAATCAGATACCACTACAGTTTCAACAACACCCAAGCACAAAGACGACAGCTTCCACAACTCCACTATAGACACCACTAACAAGTTTAATGATACAGGGATGCAATTGGACCACGACATGACTTTTTCCAAGAACCCATTGAAAAAAGCCCAAGATCTGATACCCCCAAGCACGGCTGAACATGCATTTACTAAAACACCTGCGAATAACAGTGTTTCAACACCAAGAACAACAGCCACTACTAGTGCGCACAAATCGATAAACACACCAGGACACAAGCCAACTCCTTCGACCAGTTCGTGGAGAAAATTCAGGCCGTCGTCTACGTACTTTGAAGAAACACCCAACCTCCAGTCATTTAACCCTCCTTCTGCCACATTGATGCAGAAAACAACTTTCCAGGGCCATGACCTGACCACGTCTGTCAAAATCGATGATTTAAACAAACAGATCACAGGATACCGAATTCAGATTAAGTTTTTCAAGCAATTTTTACAGAACTTGATCAACAAAACAAGACTGCAGAATGGAGAGGGCCCTATGCTTGATCTCTCTGAGTTGCAGCATTTTCAAAAGAATTTCAACGGGTTGTCACCAAAATTAGTGAACAGCGATTACAACAAGCTTGAAAGTGACTACAACAATTTGCTCCAAAACTATGACGAAGTTTTTAAGTTGAATGAAGACTTGTACGAGAATTTGGAGACGTTCCAGAACCAACTTCAAGCCAAAGAAGTTCAGTTGCTGCAACTCAATGAGTATATTGACTCCTGCTGTCAAATTGTGGATGCGATTTTACGCACACTCATCAATAACCCTAGCACTGATGTCCCCACAAGACAAGCATTAGAAAGGTGTTTAGATGCTAACAACTCAAACCGTCTGCTTGAGTTAAAGTTACAAGTTCTCAGTTTTGAGTTTAACAAGTTGATCAGTGGCTCGCCTCGTTTGAATAAACTTCTTATTCCAACGCCGCCATCGTCTGGCAACGACAGAGACGCCGAAACCCCGGATTCCCTGGATGGATATGTCGAAGTCGTGCAGGGTTTAATCAACTCGATCAACAAGTTGGAGTACGAATTCAACCAGCAAAAGCAGGAAACAACCAAAATTGAAGAATTATTGCAGGAGGAAGCAAAGGAATGCAAGCTTATCAAGCAAAAATACCAGATAATTACAAGCAAATTTAAGACCTTGTGCAACACACTTGAAGGTAAACAATTTGAACAAGATAGCAGAGAATTGGACGCTTTAAAGAGAGAGAATGCACGTTTGAATAAGATCAACGAAGCGGTCGATTCGAAGTTTGACGAGTACCAAAACATTATTGACAAGTTGCAACTGGAGGTGAACGAGTTCAAAGTGTATTCCAGACTGAACAAGACGAATACGTCTCAAACTACAGATTATGAGGTTACCGACTCGCAAGACTTACAAGGTGAACTACTTGAATCACACAAGTCACTTAACCACTTGCACAAGGAGTTGAGTGATATCACTGAGAAATACGAAAAGTTGAAGACCGACTCTACCGCGACGATTTCCTCGTTGACCAACGAATTGCATGCAAAAAAGCTGGAAATGCTCGACTTGCGTGCAGAAAGCAAGGTTGCAGAACGCTCCAAAAAGGATTATGACATTGCTTTAGAACAACAAAAACTGCATAAGGCCGAGAATATCCGCTTGAACTACAAGATCGAATCATTGAGCAATGAACGCGAGTCGTTAAAGTCAACAATCCGTAGTTTGACTGACAAAATCACTTTGCTCACTGTCGAAGGAGAAACTTCATCCAGAGGAGCCAAGCCAGAAGAAGCACCCCACATGGTAGCCATATTAGAGCAACACTTTAAAGAATTACTCCAAGTTGACTTGTATGAGTTCCAAAAGCTCCTCAAATCGTTCAACAAGATTGCTGACGACACGTCTGTCAAAGACCCCACACGCAAGATAGACAACTTGAGTAAACGACTCTTTAAGATCAACGAGAAGTCGGGAAACTGGGATACAAACGACGTGAGTTTGATGAGAGATTTGCACAAGTCTATTTTCGACTACTTTGCGCGTGCTGTTGAAATGATAGTCAATGATCACGTTAAACTTTTACTCAAGGAAAGCGAATCTAACAACCAGACAAATGAATATGTTGACAAGTTACACAGAAGAGTCGATGAGTTGAACAACATTAACGACTCACTTTTGAAGCAATTGGAATCATATGATAATAGTGAGATGGATAATTCTTCATTCAGTGGGTCAACAACCTCAAGTCCTAGAACTAAACTTAGGATGGATGAGTTATGGAATAGATGGAAATCTGAGAGAGAAGCGCGTGTTTATGAGAGCAAGCAAGCTGATAAGAGATTGAAAGAGTTGGAGTTGGAGAATACCAGATTGCGTAAGGAGCTTGCTAAGGCTAATAATACTACTGTTTAGCATTCCTGCGATATTGCCCGAAATTAGGTAGAATCTAATATACTAATGGTAAATTTATTTATATGAAATTGTAATCTCTCAAGTTTAAGATGTAAGGTGAATTTTGAGTGGATATTCGCTTCAACACTAAATACGTAAAACTCATATGTATATCTCAAGGTCCAGATACCCTTTAGTTGTCCTTCTTATTTGGTTGCAAATTACATAATCACTAATGATCTCCACACGACCTAAAATCTATACATCTTCAATAACGAAAATTTTTCACAACCAAAACCAACAACAGCATGTCTGAACAAGAACTTATCGCAGAGTTGGAAAAGGAAATCAACTTGGACGACATTGATTTCTCCGACTTAGAGGAGAAATTGGACGTCGATGTTGGTTTAGATAACTTTATTGTTGTCGATGGCGCACCTATTGCACCAGAAGCCAAGTCTGGATTGTTGGTCAACTTCATCAAGAAGAAGTTGTCGACTGTTGGCGAGCTCGTTGACGGAGAAGACGCCATCCACATGCCCATTGAAGACGGCAAGACCAAGGGTTTCCTCTTTGCCCAATTCAAGACCGCAGAAGGCGCTGACGCTGCCATTAGACAGTTGAACAACAAGCCTTTGGACAAGAACCACACTTTGAAGATCAACAGATTGGCTGATGTCGGGAAGTACTGTACTGAAGGCAGAGTTCCATCTACTTTCAAGGAGCCTGAATTGCCACCTTTCAAGAGTCACGGTTACCTCAAGTCTTGGTTACAAGACGATCAAGGACGTGACCAAATGGCCTTGCACTACTCCGAAAACGTGGGTATCTACTGGTACAAGAAGCAGCAAAAGGAACCTCAAGAGGTTTGTGCTCCAAGAAACAACTTCACCTCGAAGTACGCCAAGTTCTCGCCAAAGGGTACCTATTTGATCTCGATCCACCCACAGGGTATCAAGACATGGGGAGGTGCTGAAGTCGACAGCATTCACAAGTTTTTCCACAACCAGGTGCGTCTCGTTGACTTTTCGCCTAATGAAAAGTACATGGTGACTTTGTCTCCACTTCCAATCACCTTGCCAGAAAACGATGCTGAGAGAGTAGGCTTCCCATTCGGTCCAGAGTCCGAGGGCCACAAGTTGGTTATTTGGGACTTGACCACCGGTGAAGTTGCCAGAACCTTTGCCTTGCCTCCACACTTGGAGGGCCAAAAGGAGATGCCATGGCCATTGGTCAAGTGGTCTTTCGACGACAAGTACTGTGCTAGACAAGGTCCAGGTGCCATTGCTGTGTACGAGACCAAGGACTTCCAATTGTTGGACAAGAAGTTGGTTAAGATTGACGGCATTGTCGACTTTGAATGGGCCCCAGCCGGTGTCAACTTATTCAACTCGAAGGAGAAGTATGGCGATCACGTTTTGTCTTACTGGACCCCAGAAACCACCAACCAGACTGCAAGAGTCGCCTTAATGCAAATTCCATCGAGAGAAGTGTTAAGAACCGTCAACTTGCACCAGGTTAGTGACTGTAAGATGCACTGGCAATCTGAAGGTAAATTCTTGTGTGTCAAGGTTGACCGTCACACCAAGTCTGGTAAGACCCTTTTCACCAACTTGGAGTTCTTCAAGACCAACGAGAGAGACATTCCTGTCGAGAAGTTGGAATTGAAGGATGTTGTCATTAACTTTGCATGGGAACCAAAGTCCGAAAGGTTCATTACTATTTCTAGATTGGATGACGGTAACAACAACCCAGCCATTCCTAAGAATGTGATTTCGTTCTACGCTCCACCTGAAGCCGGTGCCTCGAGTGCAAAGGCCAAGGCCTCTGCCACTACCTTCAAGGTTGTGAACAAGATTATTGACAAGCACTCCAACACTATCTTGTGGTCGCCAGCTGGAAGATTTGTGGTTGTTGCCACGATCTCGAGATCGTCTGGTGAAATTGACTTTTTCGACACTTCCTTCGAAGAAGACAACAAGGGATCCAAGCAAAAGAAGGGACCAACTGTAAAGTTGTTGAAGACTGAGAAGTACTCTGGTTTGACTAACTTGTCCTGGGACCCAAGTGGAAGATACCTTGCTGGATGGTCGTCGTCTTGGATGCACACCATTGAAAACGGTTACAGAATGTACGAGTTCACCGGTAAGATGTTGAGAGACGAAGCTGTTGATCAGTTTAGGGAATTAATTTGGAGACCTAGACCTGAATCTGTATTGACTGCTGCCGAAAAGAAGAAGGTCAGAGCCAACATACGTGAGTACAGTGCTGCATTCGAAGAGGCTGACGCTATGGAGGCTGATGCCGCTGTTAGAGAGGCCATTTTGGCACGTAGAAAGGCATTGGAAGAATGGAGAGCTTATAGAGCAAAGTATGCTGATAGAATTGTTAAGGCTACTCACGAGCAAGAGGAAACCATTGAGGAGATCAAGGAAGAGATTATTGAGGAGAAGGTTGAAATTATTGAGTAGTGTATATTTGAAGAATAGTGTATATTATGAAGATAGAGACTGAATGTAGTGATATGCTTGTTGCGTATATATTTGTGGGGACTTGAAAATAGGGAATCTTCCCCATGAATAGTCAAGAATAGTAAAAGTAGTGTACATCGAAGATGCCTTTAACCGTCCAATCATTTTTGACCAGAATCACATTTGTCAGAGAGTCATAACAACTTACAGGTGGTTCACAATTATTCACTTAATCTTCCCAATCACACAATATCTTTATACATTAAGATTCTATAACTTTATACACCCTTAGTTTTTAACTGCAATCCATGCCACTGCAGAATTTCATCCTTTAACACCTGGTTCACCAAACGGTGTTGTTTCACCATCAGCAAACCCTTAAACTTCTCACTTTCAACCAAAATCGCAAACATCGATCCGCATCCTCCAGAGACATCGGCCACCTCCAATTTCTTAGGACTGAAACTCTCCTCCAACATGGAGTATATTTTTTGCTCGTACTCCCCCATGCCAGTACTCGAGTTGAATCTCACAGGTATACGGCCCATAAGTGGGCGAAGACTACTTCTGGTGACAGTCTTGAACATTACTAAAGTTTTTGGTTTTTGGTCTCATTTTTTTCAGCTATATAACCGTTAAGAATGGACACAATTCGGGTAGTGGTGTGTGGCGACGATTCCGTAGGTAAGTCGCTGCTTATCAATTCGCTCATAAAGGAATCATTGATTACTACTCCTCAGAGCGTCTTGCCCCCTATAACTATATCCAAAGATGATTATTCGTACAGTTTGATGTCTTCAGTTTCTTTGGACACCAAGAAAACGAGCAAGAGGCGTAAGGCTGGTGCTGCAAGCAAGAGCGGTAACAATGGAGGAGGACCGCTTGAGGAATCCATAATGATATCGCAATATTTGCCTATAAAGACTGTACTAATCGATACCTCTTCCAATGACATGATGCGGCTACTGCAAGAATTGAAGAGAGCAGATGTGATCTGGCTTGTTTACTCGGACCATTATACTTATGAGCGTATATCGTTGCACTGGATGCCGATGTTTCGCTCGTTGGGAGTCAATTTGCCGATCATATTGTGTGCCAACAAGTCTGACTTGATTCCCAAGGGAACTTCGATAAAGGGCCAGAATGTCGACGAGTTTATTCCTTTGATAAACGAGTTTAAAGAGATCGAGGCCTGTATTCGATGCAGTGCTAAACTTAACTATAATGTTGTTGAGCTGTTTTACTTGTGTCAACGTAGCATTACATACCCTATAAGTCCTATATTCGATCTGAAGGAACGCAATTTGAAGCCCAATGCAATTGCTGCCTTGAAAAGAGTGTTTTTCTTGTGTGATAAAGACCAGGATGGGTATTTGAACTTTGAAGAGTTTTCACTTCTTCACTCAAAGTGTTTCCCCAAACAAGAAGCTTTCAAAAGTGAAGATTTTGACGAAATATTGGAGTATGTGAATGAGAAGCTTTTGGTAGGGGATATGAAAACACAGGGAATTCCAGAGGATGGTTTCATTCTACTCAATAAAATGTACGCAGAAGAGGGACGTCACGAAACTATATGGGGAATATTGCGGTCGTACCATTATACTGACTCACTTTCGCTTAACGACAAGTTCTTGTTCCCACACTTGGATGTGAGCCGCGACTCGTCAGTCGAGCTCTCTCCCAACGGGTACCGATTTTTTGTAGACTTGTTTTTGAAGTTTGACAAGGACAATGACGGTGGGTTGAATGAGCAGGAGTTGGCCAGTCTATTCATGCCCACGCCTGGAATCCCCAAGCTCTGGCAAGAATCGCAGTTCCCATCTAGTATTGTTTGCAATGAGCAGGGATATGTTACTTTACAGGGTTGGTTGGCTCAGTGGAATTTAACGACTTTCCTTGACCATAAAACCACCTTGGAGTATTTGGCATATTTGGGTTTCGACGACGGTGACTCTATAAAAGCCGTCAAGATCACGAAACCGCGTAAAAAGAGACAAAAGGGCGGTAAGTTTTACAGACAATCAGTAAATGACAGAAACATATTCAATTGTTTCATATTGGGAGCACCCAAGCTGGGGAAATCGTCTCTTTTGGAGCTGTTTTTGGCCAGTGGTTCATTCAGTGAAACTTACTCGCCAACCATTCAACCTCGTATATGTGTCAAGGATATAGAATTGCGCGGTGGAAAACAATGCTACTTGATTCTCGAAGAGTTGGGAGAGTTGGAGCCAGCAATTTTAGCCAACCGGCAAAGGTTAGAACAGTGTGATGCTGTTTGTTACACCTACGATTCCTCGGATCCTGAACTGTTCCAATACTTGATTGACTTGCGTAACAAGTATGGAGGCGAATCTGGACTTGACGAAATACCCTCCATTTTCGTTGCACTCAAAGCTGATTTGGATAAGCAGCAACAGAGACTGGATGTGGCTCCTGAAAATTACACAAGAGACCTTTATCTTAACTCTCCATTACATATTTCTTCGAAATGGACTACGTCATTGCATGAGTTGCTCATTCAGGTAGTGGACGCAGCTAAGAATCCTGGTTCGTTTACCCCTGGGATGGAAAAGGAAGAAGTGGGCTCAATGGCGAACCAAGAGAATTTGAACCATTTGATCATGGCTGGTGGAGCCATTACTGCAATGGCATTGGCATCCTTATGGATTTGGCGTTCGGCGATACAAAGTTCGAGAGGATAAAGTGTTCTCAATTGTCTGGGTCGGAGAGTTGGGTTGAATTTTACAAAACTGCAAACATTATAGCTGCGCATGAAGGTAACTTTGGACTGCGAGTCAGTATATTGTTGATTCTGTCTACTTCAAAGTTATGTGTTTGCCATTTTGGTTAATTCTAACTTTTGTTTGAAGCTATAGCGATGGTACTGTTGAAAATATACTGCTAAGTCTTTACATATTCTATAATTTGGTTATTGGAGATGATTTGAGAGATAGAGTGACAATGTGGTGAGCGTTATGCATGGTCCCAAACATTCTTCTGGAAAGGCTGATTATTCGGGCATAGAACTACACCACTAAAGTTGTTTACTATCTCTCTCTAAAGGAAAGGAGTAGTATATTTGGAGTAACTTTAATAGCTTTTTTTAGAAAGCTGCAAAATCTTCGATTCAGATTAGTGTAAATATTTTAATAAAGTAAATTTGATTCCACGATTTCCAGAGAATCTTAGTAGATAAACAACTGGCTACCGAGTCCCAGTTGTGACTCCGTGCGTAGTATCATTTCAAGAATAGAAATGATTAAGTCACTGCCTATTGATTTAACCTCTTATATAGAACTGAACGTATTCACCATCGTATACATACCACTTAAACAGATACACAGATACCTATCAATATCAATTCAGAAACTCATGATTTAAACCCCTATAGTTAGCTTCAACATAAACCCATCCATCACTTAGAAGATCTTCAATATCATCTCATCGGTGGCTGCAAAGATGACCTGCATATAACAAACGACTTTTCAGCGCATCGCAAATGTATCAAAATTTTATAGAACATCTACACAATGGCCGGAGACCCAGATTTCAAGCCTGTCACAGTTGACAAACCAATCCCAAACACATACGATCTTGGTAATTTGGCTACCTTTGATCCAAACCCTCTTGACAACGACAAGTTGAAAGATGACAGCCAAAGAGAAGAGTACCTTGCTTCTGTCACAAGAGACAATTTGCAGTTATTGATTAATCAGATATTATCATTGCCAGTCAAGACCACCACTGACACACATGAATCATCTACTGGCCAGAACTCCACCATGACGTTAGTGCAGTTGCCAGAGCCAACTACCTTGTTGCCCAGAGAGAAGGCTATTCCTAAGGCCAAGGCCCCTACCAAGTGGGAGCAATTTGCTGCTAGAAAGGGTATCAAGGCCAAGGCTAAGGATGGTAAGATGGTGTTTGATGAAGCATCTGGAGAGTGGGTACCAAAGTGGGGATACAAGGGTAAGAACAAGGACATTGATACTCAGTGGTTAGTTGAGGTGAAGGACGATGTTAAGAACACCGAAAAGGAATTCATAGATCCAAGGCTGTTGGCCCGTGCTGAAAGAAAGAAGTTGATTAAGAAGAACGAAGCTCAGCAAAAGAGAAATTTGAAGAATAGAGAGTAAACTCCACAAAAAGATATAAGAGTTTTATAAAAGAGTTGATTGTACTGAAAAATTGAGAGTACTGAGTACTAAAACAAGTACACACCCTTGAGCTGGAGGGAATTCATGGTCCGGACAGTAAGAATAGCATTAGTTTGACGAAAGTCTGTGAACATCATTAGCTTGAATATAATGAATTGTAATAGGAGATGTAGAAAAGTTTTAAGTTGCATGCATATCCGTTGACGTAAGTTCATTAATACAACCCTTGAAGACAGACAGACAATTCAAAAGTTTGTAAATCAATGGAATTGTCAAAAGAGAAAACCAAACGGTTATACTAACTTAAATGCTGCATACTGATTTTGAATGCATGGTTTTGTGACACTGGCGCTGAAGAACATTTTTAGAGTGCATTGCAAAGAACAGTACACGAGGGTTGCTCAAACTAGAAGATTACCCAAACGAGAAGAGAACCATTATAGTGTATTATTTCATCGTATCCAACTGAGCTAATTTCTCCTATTATATTTATTTTCCTGCTTACTTCAATTCCATTCTCTTTCCCATCTTTTACCCCAACTTTTCTAACAAAGACCGCATCTCCCATCTTTAAACAGTAGAGCACCTGAAACAGCAACGCCGAAACCAAATGCCGTCCTCTCACAAGTGTCAGTTGCTATTTTAATCAACCTGTACCCAATACCAAGGTAAACGGTGTCTGCCAGTTATCAAACCCACCCCAAAGAAACCATCAAAACCTTAAACGCAACACAAAAACAACTCTTTTCGACCCTTTACTAGACCTTTCTGTCACACGATTTAACACGTGCACGGATCTCTAAGTAAGACAAAAAAAAACAATAAACCCTAAGACGGAGTTTCTTATAGAATAGAGATGAGCGAATACGATCCTGCCAAGTATCTAGCTACGATCGATGTAAGTTTGAAGAGCTGGGAGCATGGGAGCGAGCGCGAAAATGTCTAGCAGGATTTGTTGTGGACTTTTCGAATTGCGGGGATTTTAGAATTTGCAACTAACAAAAGGCAGGCGATATTGGGAGTAGCCAATTTGGAAGAGATATCAGTGAAGAAGATCCGGAATGCGTTGCAGGAGCTATTTGGGGTTGATTTGGCGCCACACAAGAAGGAAATCAATGAGATAATATTGGAAAGATATTACAGCATGGTGGACCAGAAGGAGGCCGAGAAGACTGAGAAGTTGAGACGCAAAGAGATTGAGAAGCAGGATGCGATTCTTGCTGCAAAACTTATGAAGGACCCGCTGAACGGCGCCTTACTACGTGCGCGGAAGGTGCGGAAGACGGCAGCAAATTCGAAATCGCCGACTCCCGGTGACAAGAAGAGAGACACTTCCAAGTCCGGCTTCAACAGAGAGATGGTGTTGTCAAATGAATTGTACAATGTATTGGGCGTTGCCAAATTGTCGCGGCCACAGGTGGTTAAAAACTTGTGGGTTTACATTAAAGACAATGATCTACAGAACCCAAAAGACAAAAGGCAGATTATGTGTGACGACAAGTTGGAGCAGGTTTTCAAGAAGAAGACTGTTGGGTCATTTGAGATGAACAAACTTTTAACCAAGCACATTTTCACTCCGGATGAGGTTAAGAAAGAAAAGTGGGGGGAGAGTATTAAGAGTGAGCCTGAAATTGAGGAGGATGTTAGTGAAGAGGAGTAAGGGAGTTATCTAGAGAGGCTAGAGAGTCTTACGGTCTTAGATGGGAGGATAATAGATGGGTCTTAGAGAAGTTGAATAATCGAATGGTTGAAAGTTAAGTATTCTAAATGATGAGCATTAGAAGCGAGATCTAAGAAACTTTAATTGTCATCATGTATTGTACTATAAATATGTGTATTATAATAGAAGGAGTAATATCAAATATAGTGTGGATTAAAGACTAGCCGAAAGTGAGTCTTTTAGAGAATGAAGGAATGTTGTATTTTAAGTGTTTACGAACATTAGAAGCAAATCTTAACTTGTCATGTATTGTACTAAATGTGTATTATAATAGAAGGCGTAGCAATATCAAATCTTGATGCAAACGTATGGAACGTCAACATCCTCACCCTCCTTGTCATCACAGCACACTTCGAAAATTAAGTTATTGACGTGCTCAGGAATCTCCTTCTTACTGACTTCCTTAATCAAAGCAGTCAATTTCAATGCCAATCTTTCCTTGGACTTCTTAGGTGGGAAGAAAGAAGCATACAACAATGACACTCCGTAAGACAACATGGTAATTTCCAAACCTTCATTCTTCTCAAAGTGGTCAATCAACTCCTGCAATGTGATGTCCCCCTTCAACTCGAATCTGTCCCAGATCTGGTCAAACTTCTTGTCGTTGTAAGTGCCTTCAGCAGACTTTATTGGCTCAGAGAACCCGATGAATGGTAATGCCAAGTTGACAAATCCATTCTTGTACTGTTCAATGTCCCTGTTGTTGGCAACAACCTTGTACAACTCCAAGCACACAAGACCAGTCACCAATGCGGTTGTAGTGGCAATGGCAGGAATGATCTTACCTGCAATGAATTTGGTCTTGCTGTCATCGACAGTCTCGATAGAGTAGTTCAAAGCTCTACAGTTGGAAGCTGCGGCAATGAACTGGATGTGGTGGTTGGTGTCGTCATCCTTCTCAAACTCAATTGGCGATAATCTATACCCGGCCAAGGTCGATGGTTCTGGTAAAGTGGCAGCAATTCTCTTGATGTCGTCGTCGTCGAGGGATCCGCTCAAGTTCTTGGCTTGTTCTTCAGCCTCGTTGTCGTTGGCAGCAATCGCAATACCAGCCTTAGGAGTGAAAGGTGGGATTTCGTACAGATTCAACACCTTTTCGTAGTCGCTGAAGTTGCCTCCGTTTGCAGGCTCTTTCAACCCGTAAACCAGAGCCAATAAGTTGGCACCGCCGGCAACAAAGTTGAAGTGGTCCTTGTTGTGCAAGTCAAACACCAATGGCTCGGGAGCTCTCTTTGGCCCAGACCAGAATGGAGCACCGTTCGATGTGGTGGCATCCTTAGGGAAGTTGTACAACAACTGCTGGATTTCGTGGTTGTACTTGACTTCAAACTCATAACGAGCCCATTTGATACAGTCGTCAAAGCTGTAAGGACGCTTGTTCAAGTAGTTGGAGATGTTTTCCAAAGTGCCCTTGATGTCCGAGTTCTGTTTCAAAGTTTGCTCCACATAGTTTGGCTGAGTCAAGTACAAGTTGACGGTCTCTGGAGAGTCTGCAAAGTAGCCTTGGAACAAGGACTTGGCCCACGCAATAGTATGGTCAATCTTGTTTGGGAAGGATCTCAAGGTACAGAGAGGAATCGACTTTTCTGGTGGGTCTTGCGAAGATGAGTAAGACTCAGTCAAGTTTGGAATCACAACTTGAGTGTTACCCTTGGTTCCCAAGGTACCAGACTCTAACAAAGGCTTCTTGTAGAAAATACAACGACGGTCAACATAAGTTCTTGCATCGACATTGTCCAAAGCGTTGGTGACAAAGTCTAATCCCTCCCAGAACAGGTCTACGAAAATGTGTTCGGTATCACTGCCAACCTTGTCGAGCTTAGCCTCAATCTTGCCCTTCAAGTCTGGGTTCATTTGCTGAACAGCGGCAGCAGCAACCTCTGACTTGTTTCTACCAACGTCCTTAGGACGGAACAAGAATTGACGGTTCAAGTTCGACTTTTCGATCGAGTCCATATCGGTTATAATGATCTTACCGTTGGGTCCCGACCCAAGTCCCATCATTGCCCAGTTCTTCAACATCTCACATCCAATGGCACCAGAACCAACAAGGAACACCTTCAAGTTGCGGATCTTGTCGTGGAAGTCCTTACCAAACACAGCAATTTGTCCATCATATCTACTACCAATTGGTTTGGTGGTTTCAGCATTTCTAGGGAATTCAGATGCTGGAGGAAGAGACTCTAAAGAGTCAAAGTAGAGCCATTGTCTGACAGGCATGAACTTTGACGAAACGTTCTTCAACACCTCCTGTGCAATCAAACCACCATAGAAGGCAGCCACTGCTGGGATGTCACCGGTGGCCTGGTACGACAACTCCTTCAACAAGTCGGTATTCAACTCACCTTCCAACACTTGTGGCAACTTCTTCTGAGTTTGTGCGGCAAACTCCAAGAACTCCGCGGCGTCTTGTTCGTTCGATGGACGAGGCAAGTGGCCGTGCTTTGCTTGGAACTCGTGCAAGGCCTGGAAACCCAAGTGCAACTGGGCTGGACGGTCAAACTTGGCAAAGTCCAGAATAAGGTACTCTGGGTTCTCTAATTGTTTAGCCAACAGTTCGAACTTCACGTCCTTGGGCATCTTGACTTGTTGGTATAAACCATTCTTGACATATGTGCCATAAGATTCATCAATCTTTATCTTGAAGGCGTAAGGGCCCAAAACTTCAATCTTGCGTGGGTTGCCGTCGTTAAGCTTTGGCATTCCTTCGATCTCTGAAAACTTGACAAAATCTCCGTCTTCTAACCCGTGTCTATCATCACCCAACATGGTGACTGTTCCGTCTGGCATAATATCGGAGACAATACCATTCAATGGTTCTTCGCCAGTCTGGTCAATAACATTGAAAGATTCTCCAAAGTCAACAAACAACTGTCCAAACAACCCTCTGAGGTCAGCTTGAATGTAACCGATGCCCTTTTCGTGGGTGAATTCGTTGATTCTCAATTGTTCCTTCAACGACACGTCGGTGGCAACAACACACCTGTACTTAGCCAAGGTTTCTGTGCTGATATCGCTGACCACGGTGATGGGAACGTACAGGTTCAAGTCCAGTAACTTCTTCGCGGAGCACTCTGCCCTCGACTTACCCAAGTCCGACTCATCCAAGAAGAACTGCGACGACAAGTCC
Source organism: Kodamaea laetipori (assembly GCA_030558845.1). NCBI lineage: Eukaryota > Fungi > Ascomycota > Pichiomycetes > Serinales > Debaryomycetaceae > Kodamaea > Kodamaea laetipori. Next base: position 129,454 of record JAKTQN010000013.1, read on the forward strand.
TGGATCTCTACAGGGTTGGGATCATACAATCCAATAGACTTGACACCAGCAAGCGCAACGTTTTTGGCGATTTCAATACCTAATCCTTTCAAACCAATAATGAGCACGTTAGCGGTCTGCATCTTTAACATGGCCTCTTTACCCATGACATACAACTGTCTTGAGTATAAGCCCTCGTCAATCTCCTGGGGAGGAGGTGTATCAATTTGCATGTCGGTCATAGTTTCAATAATGTACTAATTGATTGATCCTTATGCTTTGTAATTGCTGGACTTTTGATTGTTGGAGAAATTTCTGGAAGGTTATATTGTACGACATGCGACATATCCCTGAGGATGTCGTGACGTGTTAGTGGGAGAACCTTGGGGTATACAAGGCAAACCGGTAAAGTGGCTTACTTAAGTTGGCTTACGTGTGGAGGAATAAGGTGGGCTTATGGTTGGTAGGCTTGGGTTGTGTGGGACGATCGGTTTGTACAGATCACCAGATCTTGGACGACTTTTGGCACTTGTGATATGACGTAATGGGTGCAAAATCGAACTAGTGATACTGCTAGAATGTTTAGAAGAAATGTAAAGGCATTTCAAGTGTGTCCAGCGAGTTTGGTGGTTTATAGGGTGGCGTAGGAAGCTGGAACACATAATCTTTTGATAAAAATGATGAAATAAGAACAAAGTGTAAGAGGTGTGTGTACCATGTAAATACCAAGATATGACTGGATACTAAATATTCATACGATGGATGGCTGCAAATTGGCTAGCTTGAGCCTGTGACAAATGAGAAATTTTTAAGTTATTCAATTAAAGTTTGACAAGTTAAGCCTGACTACACCATTTGAAAACCTGTAGAATAAACAGTTGGAAGTTTAAAGGCTAAAGGTAATTTTTATCACTCAATTCGCGAAGGGTTATTGTTAACTACTTTAAAGCCGAATAATTCTTGAACTGTGATTTTCTCGGTGGATGAACGGTAAAAAAAACGTTAAAGTGAGAAATGATGTAGATTGAGTTAGGAAACGTTGATACAGTAGGAGCCATTGGGTTGGTGGAGTTTGCATTCCAAGCAAGGTACATTGAATCTGTGGCCGACCAAAAGAAATGAGTTGAAAGAGAACTAGATCAAAAACAAACTGAAAAGAATTTATCAACTCATGTAAGACTTTAAACTGCTGGAACTCGATCATATACAAACTGGTAATCTTTTTTCATGTAGCAATTTTCATGCATATGTCAACTTTGCAGCCATGTAAAAAACTGAGTCCATGGTGCGGCTATACCACTTGTTGAAGCTTAAGAGTTGCCACTCGAGATCGCCAAGAGTAGTCTGGCGACAGTAATGGTAAACACCCAAAAGGGTATCGCGGTATTTTCAAAACAAAAGAGCAAACGCCCTATTATCATATCCTCGTACAAATTGCAGGTGGATAAGCTAGGAAGATTCCAGGTGCAACACTGTAAAAACTACGAACCAGGTGAACTACGTACACTTCCAGGTCTACATGAAGCTTATACTCGCCTCGTGCGCAATAGCACTGGACAAATTCCATCTAGCAACGCATTCCGTCTCCCAGTACCTTGCTGGAGACAATCGACCCGAAAACAAAGGGTCTAATTGTTGTGGAGCGGTTTTGTGTCATCATATGTTATCTGGCCTCTACCACCAAATAGCAAGCCAGCCCTAGTGGGTGTGGGCCAGAAATTTCGCAGTTAGAGCGCCCTGGAGCTGGTCCAAGACCTCGCAAACTCAGGCGCAGAAGAAAAAGAGAAAGGACCCGCTTCGTCGATGTTTTGACGGCTTGTCAAAAGTAAAATAAAGGGCTGGAGCGTACGCTCTTTATTTTAGAACCCCCAGCAAATAATAGCAGACACAATAATAACGCAACAATAACTGGAAAATTTTGCCGGTTCTCCACGACGATTTGGACTTGGTAGCGAACACGCAAGACAGAACGAAGGGAAGTCTCGCAAAAAATAGAACAATGCTCGGGGCTAAAAGAAGCGAGCCTTGGTCTCGCTGAAAAGAAAGGTGATGAGGCGCTGAATATTCCAGGCACAACTGTTTGGAAAATAAAAGAGTATAAAGAATTACAAAATATTATTATTGTGTGACTGTTTGTGTTGGATCTAGGTAGTAAAGATGGGAAGCGGTCATTGAGTCTGGCTAAACGGTGCATTATTAGAAGTTTAAGTCTTCTACAATGAGAATTCAGCAAATTTGTATTAACAATTTCAGCAATTATAAGAGAGCATGAACCCAAAAAAATAGATGCAAGTTTTGAATAGTTTTAGGACTGACGTCTCGCTTAGCTTTAGTAGATTAATATCTCATTTTCCTTTCGTAGATTTAGTTGGCTTGGTAGATTAATATCTCATTTCAAGGGGGATGCGCAGGCCCTGATTGACTTTCCGATAGTTGGCTAAAATTGAATTTACCCCTTAACTAAATACCGAACAACGCTCGACGGTGCCCCAATGCGTAACACACAACAACAGATCCACTAGTTCGCCGAATTCCCCGACTTGCTTCATCAATGCAATTGGGTAGCCAATAGAGTATTGCACAAGCAGCCAGCGCTCATGTGGACTGTGTAAAAGTAGAAGGGCAAAAGCTTAAGTTTAACTGACGATGCCACTCGCATCCTGCACTGTTTGCAAAGTTTCTTGCAATCCCTGCCTCTTTCACGTGCGGAGTCATTTTTGGCCGCTAACCCTTGGGTCTTGTGGACGTCCTTATGTATGGTTTATCTAAATGTTAAAAATAACGGTGCTAACAAGCTCCGTCACCGAGACACAATTCTGTCTGTATTTGCAGCCTGTTATTGGACAAAATTTTTGCAGCCATCCCCAACATGTCACCACGCTTTCTCATTGTAACATTATACCTCCACAACAGTCACCTTGTCTGGTACCTGGAGGCATCTTGAACAAACGATTGCCCTGTGTCTGCACAAGTCCACCCTCCGTCACTTGAAAATATATTTGCGGTTCTGAAAAATATACACGTACAAAGCTTAATCATAAGTTTGTCTCGAACGTCGAGGGAGATGATGTTTGCGTTGGGGGCGAGGGATGAGATGAATTATGGGCCAATACTGTGTGTGTGCATCAGAAATCGAACAACTTTTGCTCCAGGGGTTCAAAGAGCTCCGAAGCAACCGAGTATGAGCATTTCTCCGCTGGATCTTAAAAACAAGTCACAGAACCAATTGTCTCGGTTTTATTGCGGTCACTGCGGATACCTACGGCTGGGCCGAACACTAAGCTGAGTTACATAGTCATGCCATGGTGACACGCCAAAATGCTGAACCTGGAAAGTCTCGCCCAAGGCGGAGAGAAGGTGAGGACTTAAGACGTGGCTCTGGTGATGCCAGCGAATTTATGTACGTGGATTGCAGATTTCAGCACCTTTAGGATTTAATTAAACTTTTTGCTAGAGATGTTCAGGTTACGTAAATGCTGTTGCTGATATTCCCTTTCTGCGTTGAGTAACAGGGTGTTTTCCGATAGGCTGACGGATTGAGATGTTCTAGGTTGGGTGTTAGTAACTCCATATCTGTGTCGTTTAAATTATGAACATGGACGCAAACGCTCATTTTTCGTATTGAGTTCATAACCTTTTGTATCAATATCAGATTCTTAAAAGCAAAAATAAAAAATTGTAGAATGGCCCCTGTCAATTTGCACTGTTTAGCAGACGTTTGCTTGATTCCAGTAAGTAATCCATCACGGTGAACCCTTCTTCGTACTAACGTGCAGATTGGAACTGGATCCGCTTCAGTTTCCGATGAAGTCACGCAGATCACCAAGCTCGCTTCTGATTCGCACCTCCACACGGTTCTCCACAGTGCAGGCACCACCATTGAGGGACCATGGAACGAAGTTATGGATCTCATTGGTCAGATGCATGAATTGTTGCACAAGAGTGGTGTGGTTCGTATTCAATCAGATATACGTGTAGGTACTAGAACTGATAAGGTTCAATCTCCTCAGGATAAGATTGATGTTGTGCGTAAGAAGTTGGAGAAGTTGAGTTAGGTGAAAGGTTGACTATCAGATTGAATATTGTTAGAGAGAATTACTAGTAATGAATTTATCATAACACTGAATATTTGTAATTAATCAATTATGTACATTAAAATGCATGATACTTTAATTAAGGTAGATAAGAAAACAAGAACGAACTGAAAGCGGCACTCGGGTGCTACGCGAGCGCTCACAAAGTCAATAACACCACCCTCTTGTGTATTGAAACTCTATACATTGGAGGCCTATCCACTAGAATAATTTCTAATGAGCTGTCATTGAATTAATGAAATCAATACTTTTAGGCTGGTCGAATTGCAGCCTCAATGGATACCTCATTAAGGGTTGTTGGCCCTTTCTAATGCCTCACATACGGCATTCTTTTCTATTTCGCAGGCGTCTAAACTTTGCAGCAAGGCCAGTACTCTTTGCGTCTGCACTGTACTATTCTTATCATGCTTACCTTGTTCAGGTGTAAGAATTGGACAAAGAGATACTCACTGGTTAGTTTTTATCTCACCAGTGTACTGGGACTCTCAACTTAGTTGCTCCAATTGACGATTTACTAAAAATCGGCATCTCTAGCAGAAGGTGGTGTCAAATGAACAATAAACAACGAGCGCTTGGACTATTTTAATGATGTAATCCTTTGCACTTAAATAATCACTAGGAGTAGGGTGGCACTAGTAAGGTGGGTCTAGGTGGATTGTGCTATAGGCACTTCTAGTGAAAGAAACATTAGCAAGTGATAAATTAAAATTTCAAATATCATTAATAGTTGTGATAGCAATTATCACTAGTAGGTAATCATCACTAGTAAATTGTGATTGCATGACTAGTAATGGAGATGCAATCACTTAAAAAGTGTTTCGCACTGACTATAGTGGTTCGCACTAACCTAATAATAATGCTTTGGATAAAACTGCAGCACATTATTCCCATCGTTCCCGTTCCCCCCCTGGTTCGGCATCCCCCTATACGGATGCGGCAACGGATGGTTCAGCGAATAGTAATTCTGAAGGTGGTGTATCTGCTGCGGGTGCTGTTGGAACTGGAGCTGATGGACCGGTCCACTCGTGCTATTTACAGGAATTGGGTGCGCAGCAGGGTTCGAGGCAAACGTCGGGTTGGTGGTGGCAATGGTCGCGGCCGGCGACGTGTGCACCAGGCTCGACAGCAGATCCTTCTCCTTCTTCATCTGCTCTACGTACCCCTGTTCCAGTTCGCTGTGCTTCTTGAGCTGCTGCTCGCGTTGCTCGACGGCTTTCTCTGTGATCTTCTTTTCTTTGACGCACTCGTTCAAAGTTTCTTCGGTCACCCCGAACGACGCCGGGTCGTTCCAGAACATGAGCCGTACAATGTCGCGGCAGTCGCTCGCACTGAAACTTTTGTTGGTGGCCTTGTTCAATTCCAAACTAATAAAACGCCATTTCTCTAGCTCACCGGCATCCAACAACTGCTGCAAGTGGATCTTGTCTTGAATGTCCCACAGCGACAGGTTGTTGTTACCCTGCTGCCCCACAATGACCTGGTACCGGTTACGGGCAGCCAAGTATGAACCCACATTCGTAGCTTCAGCGATTTCTACCCACGATTTACCCTTTTTCTTGAGCAGCACAATCATTTCATCCTGGTACTTGGAGAATTTGGATTTACGTTTAGCTCTCTTCTGTGCGAGGTTGAGGTTGAGTTCGGGTCTTGCAGGTGCTCGAGAAAGTGGGATTTGGGGCATCACTGCTTGGAGACGTTCCGGGAAGTTGGGGTAGATTATCCCCAGCAGCACGTCGCTAGCAGCGCCCAGGGTATCACCAGACGTTGAGCGTGGTGTCGACTTAAGCGCACTAAGCGTGCTGGTTGCAGGTGCCAGCGAAGTGCTACCTCCAGTTGCAACAGCATTGGATACATTTGCAGCCACGGATGGTGCGGTTGTCTGAACTTGTGTGCTGGAAGCTACTGTTGGGAGTTTGGAAGGCACACGCGAAGCACTGGCGTGCCTGACATGGCTACTCTGAGGCGGCGATGCCGCTGCAGAGTGTATTTTTTTAGGTTCGCCATGTGTTTGTTGTGTATAGTGAAGGTGGTGGAGTTGATGTGCTTGAGCTTGAGCTTGTTGTGATTGTTGTGTCTGTTGTTGTTGCTGCTGCTGTTGTGCTTGGGCTTGTTGTTGTTGCTGCTGCAGCTGTTGAACTTGCTGCTGATTATAGTTGGGATTATAAAAATTACTGTTTGGCTGGTTTTGGCCAGAACCAAGTCCCATGTAGTTGGACAGCTGTTCAAAGTACTGGTTGTTTTGTTGTAGGTGTTGGGCTTGTTGAGCCTGTTGAGCCTGCTGGGCTTGCTGGGCTTGTTGGGCTTGTTGGGCTTGTTGTGCTTGCTGAGCCTGCTGGGCTTGTTGAGCCTGTTGAGCCTGCTGAGCTTGCTGGGCTTGTTGCGCTTGCTGGGCTTGCTGGGCTTGTTGTGCCTGCTGAGCTTGCTGTTGCTGCTGCAATTGCTGTTGCAATTGCTGCTGTTGTTGTTGTTGCAACTGCTGCTGCAATTGTTGTTGTTGCTGCTGTTGCAATTGCTGCTGCAATTGCTGCTGCTGTATCTGCTGGTACAGCAACTGCTGCTGAGGCTGCTGAACCTGTTGCTGCTGAACCTGCTGTTGCTGAACCTGCTGCTGCTGAACCTGCTGCTGCTGCTGGCCCTGGAAGTGAGGGTACGCCACCGACTGGGCAAACGTGTACTGAGAGCCCGGGAAATACGTTGGTTGCTGAACAATCATGGGCGAGGTGTACGCGCCCAGAAGCTGCTGTTGCATGTGCGGGTGCGGCTGGTTCTGGGGATGGTTTTGGTTCTGGCCCTGAGGGTGGGTTTGGTGGTGCTGGTGTTGGGATTGGTGGTTTTGGTGGGCGGCCTGGTGGGCCTGGTGCACGGGGAGGTGTGGGTACAAGCCGCTTGCGGCATTGGCGCCGGCGGCACCACTACCCGCAGCATTCACGCCCGGGTTCGAGGAGGTGCTGCCTGCTACGTTCGAGTTCGAAAAGGCGTCGTAGGGGGGTGGATTCATATGGCGGCGGTGGGTCACGATGGGAAGCGTGGGCGACGACGGGATGCTCTGCACTGGTGCGTGGAGTGTGTTCATGGGCCTGCCCTGGCGGGGATGTGTCTCTCGGTGCGAAAATGGACCTGCTGTCTGTCCGGCCAATCTCTGTCGGGCAAAGGCAGTCTCTATATGTACAGCTATGGCTTCGGAAGGCGGCCGCTTACAAGACTTTTATGTGCAATCGTGGATCGCGGTATCTTATCCCAGTACTGTTTTTTTCGCTTTTTAGCACATACTCTTGTATATATAAGCGTCAGAGTTGTGACTGTATGGTGAATAATAGATACAAAAATATTATATACGGTGCAGTATTTTTTGCCGCTTTCTTATTTGTGGCCGGCCTGCACTGTGGTGGGACTCTCCGCTGGGTTGGTATAATTGGGTGGTGGTGGGAGGGTATGTTCCTTCGGATAAGTAGCGATAGGTGAAGGAAGGGTGTACACTGATCAGGAAGTCACGAAAACAAAACAGACCACGGATGTGAATGGTTAATATGGCATCTGAATGGCCCCTTTGGTGGTAAATAATACAAAAACAGTATTTTCTGGGTCACCCAAAAACAAAAAACGAAAAAAATACCTAAAGAGAAAAACGTGATTATTATTGGGATGAGTGTGGTGTTTGGATGAATCGAGAGCATTTTGCCGGTGCGCGTTTGCGTGCGAGCGACGCTCCAGTGCAAATGGTTGGTGGATACAGCGATGTTGAAAGTACTGAGAACAAGAGGGTGGACTGTTAGGAATTGTTATGTTCAGTGTAAAGTTGGCTATTCTGGATGGAAGAGATGTTTGTTGGATGACAGTGGTTATTTTTGTGAGGTAATTTATTGTGTTTGTTGTTTAATGTTGGATTTAGGTAGAGTTAGTGAGTTTCAAACCTCGTACCAAGTGTGAGGTATGAAATGAGCGACAGTAATTGTTTTTATATTGATATGAGTAAGAGTGTGGATTTTTTTGTATTGTATTGCTAATGTATAGTAGAGTGGGTGTTCGAATGGAACTATGAGTACTTGAATGGAACAGGGAAAGATCGTAATTGGTTGAATATAAACAGTATAATTGAGAGTGATAATAAAAGTGTAGGATCAGTGGATTTTAAGAATTTGCCGAACTTAATGTAGTTAGTGAAGTTGGTGTGTTATGCGTAGTAATAATGAAGAGTAGTGTGTTTTGTGTGCTATGAATGTATAGTGGTGTGTTCTGTGTGCTATGTATGTTTAGTGGTGTGTTATGTGCACTAAACGTTTAGTATGGGCTCGTATTAACCTATAACTTGCTGAAAAATGCTTTTAAAGAACTTCTAGAATCAACGATATGACAGCATTAAGCATAAAAGTACAAACAGCTAGAGCTCACTATTAATCATAACTTCCGATCACGCTATCATTCGAGCACCTAACACTCGTATTGTCGAACTATTAATATCACATATCACAATTACACATATATCCTTTAAGGTTAGGTATTTGATATTTAGTGTTTAGACAGATTCAGAAGAAGCCAAGCAATACGATCATGTATGGTAAAGTCTTGAGTATGAGTGAATTTAGTGCACTGGTAATCTATGTATGCATTTAATGCGAAAATATTAACAGTTCAGTTAAACCACTTAGAGTTTAAGTAGAATGGATGCTCATAAGACAACAAAGAAATAGCATATCGCTACTGTAATTAATATATCTTAGCATACAAATATTAATAACAGTAGTTAAGCAGAAACGTGAGTATTATGATATTTAGAGTTTTATATACCTCACTACAAACTGAAGTTTCTGATCTAAAGGGTCTAAAACTGGAATGTTTTCATTCAAGGTTAGTCAAAAGCTAGAATGTTCTAATCTTAAATCAAATTTTAAATTCTAACCTTGAGCATACTCGTAAGACTAAGTGTATTCCCTTTCAACTATTGTAAGTTCAGGTAAGTCTACCAAATAACCCAAGATTACATCAATAAGTCAAAAAAATCGCCTATACCTGAACGTAAGTATCAAGTGTTAAGTCCAAGCATTCAGCACAATAGGCTATTCTAATATTATTCATGACCCACTTCAATGAATATTCTAATGCAATATGATGGTCAGTCTGTCCATTGACACAACGCTAGTCAGTATTGCCAATTACACTCTTGGGGTAGAATGGAAAAGTTGAGTGTGTCCCGAGAAGATGAGCGCAAAGTGGACCCGATGCGCAGACCGCGCATGCAGACCGCACATGTTTACAGTTTCCTCCTTTCGGTCCTGTGGCCACGATGACGACCTAGCTTTGTCAGCTCCATCTTGACAGCTTCAACAACACCAGATCACAACAAACTCCATCCCCGACACAAAATGGCCGTAAATGTAACCGATTTAGCTTTCCATGGTACAAAGAAGGCTTTATTTTTAGCTGCTCTTTGTTGTTTGCGAACAAATAGAAGCCCGCCAGTGATCGAATGCAAAACGCAAACCTTAACACGGAAATGCTTGTGCGAGCTGCCGGCAAAGTCTGCTTTCCTGCCCGTTCAGCGCTCAACGCTCTAATGCTAAAGTGGTGGGGACTCCACCTCTCCCTCTATTCCACCAACGTTCTATCCCTCTGTTCAAGCCCAACCTCACAACCATTACCCAATACATCGCACTGGCGTGCCCCCACGTCCCGAAAGGTATCGCCATGCCCAACTTCCCTGTGCCCGTCTTTTGTGCTACGCATCTCCATCTGCTGCATAGATTGATAAAGCCCTTCTACCTCACATTTCCGTATGCCCAGCCCTCTGTCTTGTCCCGCAAATGAATAAAAAAATATACATTTAGTTTAGCGTATTATATTGTGCTGGCTAAAATATCGCCTAACCTGTGGTCAGCAAGCCTTGAATACCTGGGTCTGCTTATCGGGGTTGCAAATCAGGGCAGTAGAGCACACAAAACTCTCCTCGAAAATGGCCAATCGTCATTAACGCTCTCCATACTCCCCGATACTTCTTTGCGAGAGGTGACACACTGCCTAAAAAATACCATTTGGAAGTTAGTTGCTCCAGGGCACATGAAAAATGGTGCTGACCGGGCCGACACTCCTTGTTGGTGATTACTTGAGCCCCATACGCCGTTGACGACACCCACGCTCACACTAGCGGGTGAGATGCTGCCACCGATGGTCGCGTATTCTCACTCTCCTCCTATAAGATGAATGCCAGTGGACGCCAAAACCATAGCTCCAAACCGATATCTGTGCTGCCGTGTGCATCCCAAACAATAGAATGCCTTACCTTTGAGAGGACTAAGTAGTCTAATTATTTTCTGCTGTTTCTTCTGGTCGGAGTTTCGGACTCTAGGGGAAGGTGACAGTATAGGTCTAGAATGTGTCTAACCTCAGCGAAGCGTGCAAGCACCTACAGCTTCCCTACTGCTGTGTCAACTACACATCACACCACCTGACTACCTCTCCATAAAATCTTCAACTTTGCGATCTGGTCAAGAACTTGCGTAAGAGCTCTGTTTTACACTTTCGAGATAAGCATTGCGTGTGAACTTGCCGTGATTATTCGCAGCAAAGCAGATCTGCCTCCTCAGTTATTGTTCGGCGATGACAGCCTCATGTTCCCCTGAGAGGCGGTTTCTGGGCTCCAGATCTAACATTTGTTTTTTTGGTTGCGAAAAGTATACCAGGTTGATTGCACCACGTTTGCAGTGTAAATGTTAATTCTAGCAAGTATCCTTTTATTTCCAGTTCCCAAAAGTAGCCACAGCCATTGAACACCCATTTTGTAAGCCAGAATTTCATGTTCTCCATCGGTTTATACTACTACCTCTCCACGTATTTTTGATTATATTTTAAATGGCTCGTATTTCAATTGTTCTAATCATCGTTAAGCCAAAACGACAAAAAAATTGCGCTTAAAGTGGATATTTTCACTTGTATTTTCGGTATTCTTCCTGATATTATTGTGCTTACCATTGAGGTCGCGCTTTAAAGTACGCTCTATTGTCTTAGCGAATTTGTGCCTCCCGCCTTTTTTGTAAATATTTTCACGGTTCATTCCCTAACAGCTTTCTTTGTTTGTGAGCAGGATTGAGGCCGCAACCTATTGTCTCGCACACTGCGATTTTTCCAGCGGAACGCAACTCGGTCATATCACCACCGGTCTGCGGTTTCTCCATCCATGAAAACCGCTATTTTAGCAAAATCGTACCACTTTTGGTACGGTGTCGCGGCGTGCCTTGTAAGTTACAGTGGTAACTGGCAAGTTGCGCACCACTTCTAGAGGAAATGACAATGGTACGACGTGATTTCGTAAGCTTTGGAAACAAACGTGTCTGAGACATGCAATTTACGTCACTGTAAGCTCTCGAACGTTGTTCCCATCTAGGTGTGTCTCTCACGCCGGTTATGCTTTTGTATGGCACCCGTCTGGCACCGTGAAGGCGGGATTAAAACCGCGGTGTGCGCAGTTAATGTAAGTCTGTGGCCGCGAAGGCACCGAAATTAAGTTTCGCCAGCTTAACGATTGTTTAAAGTGTCTTGAAGGTATTTCGTTTGCTAGTGCGCTTAACGGATTGCATAGTTTAATTGCAGGATTTATCAATGGCATTTGGTAAGCGGTTGAGTAAGTCGTCTTGGTGTCGGGAGGCTTGGTTGTATCATATCTTAGATTTAATCTGTGATCGTGTTGATCTTGGCAATTGGTTGCAAATTGGACTCACCTTGGGCGTATTCACAACAGGTTGTTTTTAGTACCACTGTACCACATTCTCACTTTTAAACTTTTTATAGATTCGTAGAGTGATTAAAATCACTAATACGTCAACTGTGTATGTTATTTCGTTTAGGAACCTTGACAGTTGGAGAATGCATATCTAAAGTCTCACAAATGACAATTGCTGTAATATTGCGGCCCTTCGTGTTTCATTGATTTAAATGTGTGAGCGAGCCTATGGTTCTTAATAGTCCAAACCAACCATACTTGAATCAATAAGCGAAACTGCTCTTTTTCATCAAAAATACTAACTCACACTTCATGGTGTTTTATTGGTTATCTGTTTGATCTTTGTTAAGACTTTATCTCAGTAGTTCCCCATTCTTGTATGACTGGTTTTCAGCTTGAAAAGTGTCAGTATTAGTATCCAATTAGCCCACTGAGAGGTCGTATTAGTGATTTTTGGTAGCTCATTTAACCTCACTATCATCTTATACTTCTCCTAGTAAGTTCACTAAATGCTTAATGGGTTTATCATATTGTATTACCCTAGTTGTAAAAATATACTACTTTCGAAGCCAATTAGCGTGGAGATAGATGAATGGGAACCCTGGTATTTGATCCATTCTATTTCTAATGTTAAACTTCCTCAAGTAACTGGCTGCCAAAAATTTGCAACTCATCAGATTCGAACAAGAATGTGGAATTACTTTGCTTAACCAACTTTTATAGAGTTTCATTCCTACTTACAATACCAACACTCAATAACATACCATAATAACTATCAAAGGCACTCTCAATTAACCTTTTAAAGCTTTGAGATTCTCTCTAAGCTCACGGTAATCTGGGCAAATGGATTTTGTATAAAAAGCCGGCGTAGTATAGTGGTCAGTACACAACTTTGTGGCAGTTGAAACCCAGGTTCGATTCTTGGCGCCGGCATTCTTTTTTCGCTTGATCCTCATTTAAATTGTCCGACTTAAATTTCCCTTTGCGAATTTTTGTCGATCTTCAGGCTCATCTAAAAGGATTCCTGCTCTATGTACACGGAATGATTTACTGTCTGATTTATGAGCTAACCACAAATACGCCAGGCTCACAAATGCATCTAGTCTGCGCAATCTCAAACTGGATCTTCACAAAGCACATTGATCCGTCAGAAAAGCCTCCGATTCACATTATAGTTCATGATTTTGTAGATCTTAATTCGTTGCGTTCCCATGGTACGTCATGTTAATCGTTCACAAAAAAGGTCTGTGAAGCATGAAAATATAATTGGCAGTTCGCACAGCCCGGGAAGTGGCTTCATTCAAATAGTGAGCCCATTCAATGGTAGCCTAAGCTGCCGAACAGGTACAAACTGGTAACGAAAATTCGTGTTGTTTCGTTTGTGATCACTTCTATTGTTTAAGTGAAATATCAATGCGACAATCCGTCACCTTTTACGTATCTTACAATAATTTGCCTTAACAATCAAATTTCCTTCGTTTTGCTCATAATTGCGCGCTCTAAACCATCTCGTATATCTTCGTAAATTCAAACATACATTAAAGGATAATATTAAAAGAGCATAGAAGAAGTAAAATGGGGTATAAATATCAAGCATTCTTGTTCTTTTGCAGAGTCAAGAACTTGAGAGGCAACTTAGCAACCTCGTCCAACGATTTCTCTGGGTTGAAGTTGCGCTCGTCGCTAAAGTTATAGTCTGTCTGCTTTGGCTTCTTCTCACTAATCTTCAAGTCGGCCAAGGTCTCAATTTGGCTCGATAAAGACGTGTTAACCTTTTTCGAAGGAACACGAACATGTGGCTCCTCACTTACATATTCGAAGCTTCTTGTTGGTTCTGGAGCGTCGTTTCTGTGCTCCCAAGGGAATAAGGTTGCTGCTGGCACTTCAATTGGCAGTGCTGAAGTAGGAACAGTGTCATTGTCCCAAGCATTCTCGTACTTGGAGAATCTCAACTTGAACGCCTCTCCCTCCTTTGTCTTCTGCAAGATCTTAGCCTTGGTCACCGGGTCGCTGGCGAACAAGGAGTTGAATGCAGCCCACCACAAGTGGTGGAAGTGAGCCGTGTCAGACGACAAAATGCCGTCCAGGTGCCATGGCTTGTCTCCGCCAATAAAGTGCAAGACGTGGATGTCGTTAAAGAACCTGTTGAACGCTGGTAAAAACTCATAGTGTTGACCGACACTTGCAGTAGTCACATTGTAGATGTACGGCAAGCGTAACCACTCATTATCCTTTTTAATGGCAAAATACTCATTCAACAAACCTTGGTCGGCACCGTCAAAGGAAACGTCCTTCAGGAGTCCGCTCAATTCGCCAAATACCTCTTTGCTTGGCTTGGTAACAAACACCCCCGAGTTGAAGATGTCTGGCCAACCAGCGTCAGGGGCAGCAGCAATGGTTTTAGCAGCAATATCAGCGTGTTGCTCGAACAATGGGTCCAAGTTCTTGAGGACTAACGCGTCGGCATCGAGGAAAATCACCAAATCATACTGGGTCAAAGACCAAACCAACAACTTGGAGAAGGTTACCGCCAACTCAGGTCTTCCAAGCTGATCCGTAACCTTTTCAGCGGATGCTTCCAACAACTCGCTGTCTTCGATAGGAATAACTTCATCGAAAGCGGCCTTGATCAACTCAAGCGAATCGGTACTTAAGGATGATTCGCTCAATAAAACAACCACTTTGTGCTTGGTCGAGAAAGTGTGCTTCAAAGTGTGTGCCAACAAGATGGCTCCTGGAACATAAGACTCACTCGTCAAGAGTGTAACGTAGGCGTTGCTCATTCTACAAAAGTTGTGGTTATAATTTAGGGGGCAGAAACTGGGAAAAGCTCCAATTTTATGCTTTTTAAGTTCTGGGTTTGTGTCAAGCCAACTTTTTGCTGTACGGCCGCCTGAGTGTTACCAGCAGAGTAGTTACGAGATCGGGGCATGCTACCATACATTGCTACCCAGTTACCAACACCAAGCAATCTTGGAACCAATGGCTTATCTCGTAGTCATGGTACCCCCTATGCTGTGGCTATGGTGTTAGGGACTCCGATTCCGATCCAAAAAAAGGTTCTTATCAGTGGATTTTTGATTTGGACGGGTGAGGGACTAATTAGGAAGAATTAATGGCTATCGTGGGCAGCTGGGAAACAGAGGAGCTTTATAGTGGTGATATGGGTGTAGGTACGGTGTCTCGTGTAGGCATTGGGGTGTCGTCTAAGAGTTGGTGATATGGGAGCAAGTAAGGCGTAATGATAGATATGGTACAAAATGGTGCCGCGTGGGGCATCGGGGTAGAACAGTTCTGTGCGTCGATAGAAGTGATGTCGGCCCAAGCCGGTAGGATAGTAAGTGGGTGGATCAGTTAGTATGTAGCTCAGTAATCTCAGAATTGCACAATACGGTGCATCGCTGTTGAGATTAGATGATGTCTAAATAAAAACAATCAACAAGAAATAAGCAATGTTAGATCCACTTTAAAGAAGAAATTATATCGTGTGATTTCGTTCGGAATATCACATCGCCGGGTTTATCTAGACAAGGCCTTAGTGTTCACTCTTGATAGTGTAACTGTTGATATACAAAAACTGTTCACAAAGCCATGGTAAAGATTGCGCTTGTGCATCCACCAATTACAAACTTGGATTCCGATGAGATTTTGTTCACTGACATTCAGATACATTACCTAACTTGTGTAATTATTTTCAAAGTACCAAATTGGCGGAATTTGTCTTTGGGGATGAGTTGTTTATATTATCGTGGCTTTGTATGGCGGTTCTTTATTCCCGTTGCAATTTAAACTTCGGGTTAACTTAAAGTTAAATGAAATCTAGAAAGAAATGTTGGGAAATAAATGTTCTTTGTCTAATATGGAAGTGGTTCCTTTGTTGTTGATTATCCGATTAGACTTAAGCAAAGTACTATTAAGGTTTAATTAAGTTGCCCAGAAAACTGCTATGGCAACAGATATACTTTAGCTTGCCGTGTCCGGGACTTTTTCGAATTCTCCGTTGATCTTGAGATCCGCAGCATTTTGCAGCATTTATAAAATATTTTAGTGGCTGCAAAATCCATAAAAAGAAGTGTGAAGAATGTCATTTTCATTTGGTTTGAAGGGTAAGCGAGGAAGTGCACTATTACCATAAAAGATGTTAAGTGTTCACTAGGGCATCTACGTAGTTATGTAAAGTTCACCTACACTTTCATTCGTTCAGAGTACACCTGATCATTCTCAATCTTTATCTAATATCTGTATCAGGATATATAACCATTTTATTTGGTATTCCTATTAGTTACTTAACGCACCATATACCCTGCACTTCGACCGCTGCACTCTCATTCGCCTCCACCACATCCTCCACATCCTCCTCCTCCTCCTCCTCCACTACCACCACCACCACATCCTCCACCTCCTCCTCCACAGCCGCCACCGCACCCTCCTCCACCCTTCCTAGGTGCAACAAACCTCCCCCCATACAAGAAAGGCTTCAGCCCATTGATCACACCAACGCAAAGCGCTTCTCCTAAAGTCGCTCCATTCTTGATATGTTCAATCTCAATTCCTGGGTCAACCAAATAGAATGTAGGAGACGTCACAAATAATCGTGAGTAAAAATCTACAACTTGAGTGTGTTGAAGCCAAGAGGTGTCAGCACGTACCCCGAATCCCACTGCATTGTGAGTACTCACATGCGAAACCTCTCGTTTGTGACTCAAACTCGTTACTCCAGATGCAAGACCCTTCAGATTGAACAATTTAGAAACTCTGGATTTCATGTTCGTCCTGAGATCAACACAGTACCTGCAAAGACATATCAGATAATCCCGTTGGAAGAGTTCTTTGTACCGTCTCGCTGTTCTCTTAAAAGCGTCGTCTAATTCTATCTGACCAACTCTGTCGTTGTGATCGATAACCTCTTGTTTGGGAGCATGCAAACAAGAAGCAAAATAGTAGTAGTTCGCTAAAAGATGTGTGTGCCATATCAAGTCTATATCTAAAGTGGGCACTACAAATTCCTCCTTCCCACTAGTAAGCATTGTGAAAAATTGTGAGTACCGAAGTATACTTTCTTGGATGGTTTCTCGAATCATTGGTGAGCTTAACCAGTCTAGCGAATTCATTTTCTCCACAAACCGTTCTTGTCTCGTTACAAAGCCTACCAAATCCTCAGTCACCTCTATAATATCCAAGCCTTTTTTGTAAACTGTACAATGAATCAAATTCATACTAGTATACTGCTTAAAGATTGCGTTAGTCCAGTGTGAGTCTTTCAATGTCTCGTTAACTCTTCGACTTGGGATGCTGGCATTTTCTCGGTGGTTCAGATTCTTTGCTATCAACCTTTCAAGTGGTAATTGATCGAATAGGTCGAGCGAATGAAACTTAAATCGTCTTGCTAGAAGCAGGCTGGTGTACTCACAACTTTGAAAGTTGTACATAGGGCAAGTCATAACTGCTGACGAGTACTTGTAGACTCCTGGGAGTACTCTCTGGTCATGTAAATCAGCGTACAACTGATTCTTTCTAAGCGAATCATGTGTCCAAAGAGTCTGAGCACTACAGCACGCTTCACCTTTCACTTCAAACCCCCCATCAGCAAAACCTTTTCCATTCAATGTGTACGGGACATTGTTTGCAATTATCGTTTTACAGTGGGGACACCGTACCTCAAGCATGTACTCTTCAATTGAGAAGTCACAAGAAATGTCAAACACTAACAAGTCGAATATCTGATAATCGGTGTTGCTATCAGTGAATCTGCAGATAATTTCAAAGTATCCCTTTTGAAGAGCCTGGCTTGGCTCATATTCATAGGTGTAACTGTCAATTGATCCTTGTAATTTGAACAACGGCAATGGGATGAAAACAAACTCCATGAACCCGAATCTAACAAACGTATCGTAGAAAGAACGTGGATTGAGCAAGAATGAATGCCATACTAACACCACATCCAACGGCGGAAGAAAACCATCAAATAGCCTAGCAATTGCCCTATTCACTCTCAAATTATCTTCAAATTCTTCAGTCTCGCTTCTTGGTGGGCAAGGTCTCTTTGGTATTGCGTCTTTCAAACAACTAACCATAATTATAAACCGCCGAACAGCATTGGTGACGAATACCTGCCAAGTCTTTGCATTTATTTGTTCATTTTTATAACTACAGACTTTGGACTTCAATACCAGAAATGCTCGGAGGAGCTTCAAGTGAGCGATAGCATCTGAACTCAGAGGTAAGTCTGGTTTCTTTCGAACTTGTCTCTCTGGCTTACCTTCAGAATAGTATTTTACACTGTAAAAACTCTCTGGGATACTTCTTTCTAATATCCTAACAAATTCCTGATCATCTCTCGAGAACATCTGACAGTTTCAATTACAAACTTCCTTGATTTTGAACAAAGGGCTGACTTTGTAATTTACGGTTAACTGCAAATTTCTTGGAAATCTCCAGGTTAAAGTATTTACACAAAAACGTTTGCATATGCACGAAATTCTTACGAATTCAATTTCACTATGATTTTATTATACTCTAAAGAATCTTTATTATCTTCGGCTTCGCGTTTCCATCTTTACTGTACAATTCCAACAGAGCTTCATCTTCGCCACATTTCCTCTATTTAATTATTATACATTGAGCCTAAATACCTATATACCTATACACGGCTACTCTTCATCTTCGTCATCTGCAGTCTTCTCAACAACAAATGTCCACGATCCATCTACTGGATTGTAGCTTTTAAATTCCATCTCTTCCAAGCTCTTCAACTTTTTGATGTGGTTTGCAACAACTTCACTCTTTGGGTCAACGACTGGCAATTTATCAGCCTTGTTGATAGGGTAGCAGCTTTCCAAAGTGATTTGTGCTTTCAAGTTCAAGCCATCTCCTGGTGGTGGTGCTTGCCCTTCTGGATAAACGATACAGGACCGTTTCTTAAACACAACCAAGTTACCTGCAATGTCGTCCAAGTTCACAAAGCTCGACAAGTCTACAGGTGCCAAAAACTCAATCACACCGTAGTGAGTGCGGCCAACTTTGAAACCTTCAATATCACGTAATTCAGCTAAGGATCTTGATTTCAATTCAGCCAATGGAGGCGACGTCCAATATCCGTCCTCATCAGCGTATACATGCGAGTTCACAGGTGCTGCTACAGCTTCTGCTTTGGCGACAGTTTCAAGTGGAGCAGAAATGGCTTCCGCCTTTGGGTTCACTGGCGCCTCCGTTTCCTTCTTGTTTTCCAAGGCTGGCTTTTTGTCAAATGCAAAGGTCACCTGTTTACTTGGTGAAAAGTTGGATTTACCGTTCGACAACAACTGGGTCGTAGAGTCTTGAGACTTTTCCAAGACTAACTTCTTAAAGTTCGATCTAGGTGAGAAAATATCAGAAGACATGATGGCAGCATCGGTTTGTGCAGAGAAAACACCGTCGTTTTTCTTGGTCTGTACGTCCTTCACAACGACAGCACTGTCCTCCTTAGGTTTAGGCATGGCACTTAAACGGAACAATGGACCAATTTGCTTGACACTTCCAATGGAAACAGCCTTTTTCGATTCATTGTTGGCTGGGAATGCTTGTGCAATAGGTTTGCGTTGTTGCTGTTGTTGGGTACCAGTAATGCTCTGAAATAACGGGTTTCCACCATATGGGTTCTGCGAGTTGATGTTAGCCAATGATTGTTGCAGTTGTTGCTGGCTCTGCAAAAGCAGTGTTTGTTGGTTGTTGATCTGGTTGTTGGCATTGTTGTTATTGGAGTTACCAAATATTGAGCTGCTTGTGTTGTTGTTGTTGAACCCAGTGTTTGTATTGTTGTTGGCGTTGTTGGCGGCGTTGTTACCAAAGAGTCCTGTTCCTGAACCAAGGTTAAGACCAGTGCTTGGTTTGTTAAATAATCCATTCGACGTTTGGTTATTGTTGTTATTAAAAAGACCTCCGCTGCTGTTGGTAGCGTTGTTGTTGTTGTTGCCAAATAATCCAGTTCCTGTAGTGGAAGAGGTGTTATTGTTGCCAAACAACCCCGCTGGCTTACCAAACATGTTGTTGCTGGTGTTGTTGCTAGTGTTGTTTGCACCAAAACCACTAGTGGCAGTAGATGCGTTATTGTTGCCAAAAAGAGAAGTACCAGTAGCAGGGGCCTTGTTACCAAATAGGTTGTTGCTGTTATTGTTGTTGTTGCTTCCAAACATACCAGTACTTTGGGTATTGCCATTGAGCAATCCTCCGGAAGCGGGTTTGTTACCAAACAACCCAGTGCTGTTGTTGGAGTTAGCGTTGTTACCAAACATACCTGTACTATTGTTGGAAGCGTTGTTGTTGCCAAAGATTCCACCACCTGTAGAGTTGTTGTTGCCTCCGAAAACACCACCACCGGTCTTGTTAGCCCCAAATGCGTTGTTGTTATTGTTGCCAAAAACGTTGTTGGAGTTGTTTCCGCCAAACGCATTGTTTGTGTTGGTGGAGTTGTTGTTTCCAAAGACACTGTTGGTGTTGTTTGCAGCACCACCAAAACCGGTAGAGTTGCTTTGTCCAAATGGCGAGCTGTTGGTGTTGTTGTTCAGACCGAATCCCCCAGTGGTGTTATTGTTTTGACCAAATGGTGAGTTGTTGTTTGCCTGGCCAAATCCACCCGCAGTGTTGTTTGATCCAAAAGTACTGTTTGTAGCTCCAAAACCTCCTGTAGTATTGCTCGACCCAAAGGTGCTACCAGTGCCAAACCCTGTTGGTTTGTTTGCTCCAAAAGTACTGTTGTTGTTACTACCAAACCCTCCGGTGGATCCAAATCCACCTGTAGTAGAGGCATTGTTGTTTTGTCCAAATGGTGAGTTGTTGCTCTGTCCAAACACACTGGATGTATTATTCTGAGCGCCAAATGGTGAAGTGTTTTGGCCAAATCCAGTGGATGTTTTGTTTTGTCCAAATGGTGAGCTGTTGGCATTGTTGTTGTTCTGGCCAAACAGTCCAAAAGTGTTTGTTGCATTGTTGGTGCTTCCAAATGAACCCAATCCTCCTACTGATGATGCACCAAAACCTCCAGTGGCTGCACCTGCAGTTCCATTGCCAAAACGACGTCCCTGCTCATAGTCCTTCAATCTCAATTCTTCAAACGAGAAGTTCTTGTATTCTGGCATGGAGGAGATATTCTGGAAGTAAGTTGTCACACCAGTTCCATCTTTTTCACTAGTCTGGGAGTATGGTTTAACAGCAGTTCCATTGTTTTGTTTTGCATCTCCAGTGACACCACCTCCGAAACCACCAGTAGAAGCAGAAGCACCGCCAAAAGGACTTCCGTTGTTGTTGTTGGGCGAGCCAAATGCTCCCGTGGCAGCACCCCCAAACGCAGACTTATTGGCAGACCCAAAAATGCCCCCGCTGTTGGTGTTTGAGCCAAAACCCGTATTGGTGTTCGACGCTCCGAAACCAGAGGCGCCGGTTGTCGCAGCGCCAAATGGCGAGGCATTGTTGTTTGTGGTGTTGGCAGAACCGCCAAAGAGATTGGTATTGGTGTTTGAGGTGTTGTTGTTGGTAGAGCCAAATGAACCGCCAAATCCTGATGAGGTATTGTTATTGTTCTGGTTCCCAAAAAGACCCCCTGAGTTGGAGGAGGCACCACCAAATGGCGAGGTATTGTTGCCAAAGCCACCAAAGCCTGAAGTGGACCTACTAAACATTGAGAAGGGGTGATTGATTAGGTTGGTTTGATCAGTAAAATTTTGCTGTGGAAAAATGTCTTTATATAAGGGGCGTGTAGAGGCAAAAAAACAGTTATTTACTTTAGGCGTAGTCTAAGTTTACGAGTTGCAGGTTGTTTACGAGCACCACTCAGTGTGGGTATTGCAGCTGCTCAGGCGGGATACATAAGCTCACTCGGTTTAGCCTGTGACCTTTTTAAGACAGGTTTGAGACGTAACTGATGATTCGTTACGGTTAAAGTTTTGAACACAAAATGATATTTTTCAAATTTTGCACCCAAACTTGCAAAATATAGCAGGTTCAACTTTTGGTGGAAAGGTTGATAGAATTGGTAAGTGGTTAAAACGTCAGTTATTAAAAATTTCATGGTATTTATTGCAATACTGAGCTGGATAGCGATAATATGTGGTAAAATACTCAGAAGTTTTATAAAAGGGGAATAATCAAGTGAGGTTTGGCTAGTTGCGATAAGCAAATTTGGTGACCTGAAGATTCAATAAAATGCTAAACTACTAACTGACCATGAGAATAAGTCAAACAGTAAAGGTGGTGGGGCAATAATTAGGCTATAATAATAAATTTCGAATGATTTGTAAATGGATTTAAAAGAACTAATCGAAATATTCACTTTGATAAACTTAAAGGACTAGTACAGCTTAAGTTTTTTCAAAAGCAGTACAACCTTGTTGGAAAGTAAAGCTCTAACCACAAGTCTATCTTTTCTCTAACTTGTTTTGGATGCTTTTTTACTTTGATTGATTTATACGAGATCACAAAGAATTGGAGGCAGAAAAATGTATGCGAGGTTGGAAATACGATAATGCGTATGTGACAGTTTTCGCCGTATCGTATTCAGATCATCTAGGTTTAGATAGTTTAGTAGATTAAGAGCGATTCCAAAATTCACTCTGAGATCGATTTTTCTTCGGTCCTACAGAAAGTGATATTCAGGTAGGTACAACTTATAGTTGAAAAGAAATGCTTACAACAATTTGTAGCTAGCAACTTGTTAAACTGTAAGACACACCCTTATCTCTTTAGCACTAACTTTTGATCAACATGACCCGACTTCTACTTCTACAATTTTTGTACTCAAGTATAGTTCAATAGATTTAAACAGCCTTAACTAATCGTCACTTTTATTCGGTTTGTCAATTTTATTTGAATCACTCTTCTTTCACTTCCTTCTTTTGCTTCTTTTTGCTAACCAAATCAGCAACATCACCCTCCCTCTTTGCCTTTGCCTTTCCCTTAGCACCCTTAGTCGTCTTCTTCTCAAACTTCTTCAAGTGCTCATCTCTCTCCTTCGATCCTAACAGAGACAAATCTCCCTTCTTCTCAACATACTCAGCATCGTCAATCTTCCTATCCTGCAACCACTCCAACAATTTGATTTCCTCACCATACACACTGTCGTCCTTTTCAACTGGGGTCTCCAAAACGATAGGCAAACCATGGAGGAACGGAGAGTTGGCAATCTTTCTGAACACATCCAAGCCCAAAAACCCGTAGCCCAACTTTTGGTGCAAATCTCTGTTGGCTCCCAACGGAGCCTTGGAATCGTTCAAATGAATCGCAGCCAAGTACTTCAAACCAATAATCCGATCAAATTCCTTCCAGAACTCGTCAAACTTCTCGTCTGTAGAAATATCATACCCAGCAGCGAAGGTGTGACAAGTGTCGACACACACCCCCACACGCGATTTATCGTCAACCAAGTCAATCACGTCTCTAATATCCTGCAAATCAGACCCAATCAAGTTTCCATGGCCTGCCATATTCTCAATGACAATCTTTACAAACTCGGTTTCTCCAATAGCTTTGTTAATATTTTTGGCCAATCTTTTCAAGGCTTCACCGTGATCAGAGTCCAAACTGGAGCCTGGGTGGAAGTTGTATAATCCAATGTTCAAACGTTCGCATCTTTTCAAGTCGTCCAAGAAGGAATCGTACGCTTTTTCTTCCTTTTCAGGGTCTGGGTTTCCCAAGTTGATGAAGTAAGATCCGTGGGGCAAGATATCAGTGCGAGGATTGTAGCCGTACTTTTCACACAATTCCTTGAATTTATTCACTTCGTCCTCAGGGAACTGAGGAGACACCCATTTACGTGGAGACTTGAGGAAAAGGGCAAAACTGTTTGCTCCAATGTCCATGGCGTTCGTGACTGCTTTGGAGACGCCGCCTGCCATTCCCACATGAGCGCCGAATTTGTAGGGACATGAGTTCACACGCGTGTACTTGAACGCTGCTGGTTCTTTAATTTTCTTTCTGGGGGGTTAGTTTGGTTACGGGAAGCATTGGTGGTACTTACGGTTTTGGAGGCATTATGGTGTAGATTTGAGTTTGAAAATTGAAATTTGCGGAGCAATATAGGTGAGTGATGGGGATGAGTTAGAAATGGTGTTTTATTTCAATTAGGTAAGTGAAGGTAGGAATAGGTGAGAGAGTGATTGAATCGTAGTGATGAAGAAATACGTGAGTATAAGTAATGCTTCTACAATACATGAGAGATGTAGTGATGGATTCTTCATTATCTGATTTCATCCATTTTGTGAAACAGTTTGGATTACCAAACTTGAGAGGATGCTTGGGTGGACAGTTTATTATAGGGTTATATGATAGGAATCACATGTAGGTATAGATTAGGATACCTGAACTTTCTCAGCGCGGTTTCATTTAAAAGACGCGTTCCAGATAATGTTACCGAACGACGAATTAAGTATAAACCCTTCTCTGACAATAAATTTTGCAACCATTTACTCTATTTAAATACCTATTACACTACCAAAAGACTCTCAGGTAACATTTGTACGTATCGATTAGATATGTATATCCTAAGAAGTACTTCACAACGGTAAATTATTGAAGCCAATGAATTGCCAACCTAGAATGGGTCTGGGGTGACCTTCAATGAGCTAACAATCAAAAGAAAATTCGACAGCTTGATCACTGACTCTTTATTGTCACGCATTCTTCAGATGACATATACAATCAGGTACGTGATCTCTGTCTCTCTATTCCATCATTTTGATATCACCTATCGTAATCTTCTTACTAATCTTTGTAACAATATACTATGACCACCATTCCCACTCTTAACATTAAACTATCACCACCGGAATCACTCAAACTCAACACTATCACTCACTACCCCAGAAGCACTCACTACCAAGCCTCAGCCTGGTCCCTATAACCCATATTCACTTCCTCGCACCCTCGGACCTATCGCTCAAATCCTTCGCGTGACATTAGCCTTGACATAACAAAACCCCAGTGCACATAATCAATCCACACTCTCATTAAACGACGTCGGCACACCACAACCCTAACAGCAACATCCCTGTATATCCATCTCTAACTACAACTCTCATCCTACAACAATACAACCATTCAACCAGCCTTAACTCTCAAACTGCCACCTTGCCATGCGTCTAAATATAACGCAATCACATCATAGCGAACCACACTCAAAACGTCCCCACACCCCAGATCTAGGCCGTTTTCCCGCATACCGCCACTTGAGCACGCTCTCCTAACACTTCATGTTTTCTATTGTTCAACCTACACTTCAAAAATCGCAACTACTCTGTATATATACTGGCGGTCCCCAATCACCTCATCACATTACATAAGTTCCTTTTTTTCCTCGCTAACTAACGGCTGAAGATATCAAAAAGTGTGGATTAAAAAAATTACGGAACGAGAGATAACATGACAGTGGCTGGCGGAGTGTTACGAACAGTACAAACGTATGCATCTGCGTTCTTTGTACCCACTAACAGCCTTGAAGGCTCGCAGAAGTGGGTGCTTGGGCTTATCAACTTGGCCTCGGTTGTTGTATTTTGGGTCAGCTCGAGCTTTTTGGTGAATGGAATGGTCGAAGACGACAGCTACAGAAAGCCATTTTTTATAACGTATGTCAATACTGGCTGCTTCTGCTTCTACTTGATCCCTTACTTGCGGTATGAGGAGTTGAGTGTTTCAGACTTTTTGCGCGAGTTGCGCATCTCCTACTACAAGTCGAAAGAAGTGCTGCGGAAGCGCGACCAGGAGTCGCTTAAACACGGGTACAGCTCCATCGACAACTTGACCGACTTGGAGATCACCGAAGAGGCGGAGGTGGGCATTGTGGAGGACGCCGAACCGGAAAACGACGAGTTTATCAGTATTTATGAGACGGTAGTGTTGTCACTCAAGTTTATAGTGTTGTGGTTTTCAGCAAACTTGGTGACAAACGCTTCGTTGTCGTACACTTCAGTTGCGTCACAGACGATCTTGTCTTCGACATCGTCCTTCTTCACGTTGATTGTCGGGTACTTGTATGCCATTGAGAAGATCAACAGAAACAAGATCTTGGGTATAGTTTTGAGTTTCACAGGTGTGCTCATTGTGACGAAGATCGACACGCTGGACGCGCCCACTAACGACCCGGCCTCGGGAAACTCGCTCCTTGTGTTGTCGGGAAACGTGCTTGCTTTAGCTGGAGCCTTTATTTACGGGCTCTACACGATCTTGCTTAAGTTTGAAATCACGATCCCTACGGTGGGCGGACCGCAAAGAGAAAAGCAGTTGAACACGCACTTGTTCTTTGGCTTTGTTGGTGTGTGGTGTCTAGTTTTCTTGTGGCCGTGCTTAATCGGGCTTGACATTTTGGGCTGGGAGAAGTTCGAGTTGCCCACCACCAAGGAGGTGACGGCGTTACTACTTATCAACGCGTTGATTACCTTCATCAGCGACTTTTGCTGGTGCAAGGCTGTCTTGCTTACGAGTCCATTGACAGTCACGGTAGGGCTCTCAATGACAATTCCATTGGCGATGATGGGTGACTGGTTCATAAAGGGGTTTGTGGTGGACTGGGCTTACTTGTTTGGAGCAGTCATTGTCACATTGGGTTTCTTTATTATTAACAAGGATGAAAAAGATGATTTTGTGAGTGAGGAAGATTAGATATAGAAAGCCATCTTACGGCATAAACAAACACGAGATCAAAATGCGGCCACGGGAGCTAAGCAAGAAAAATTTGGAAGTTGGGGTAGTTGCGATTGTAAGATATAATGATAGGGCATCGTGTATACTTTATAATAAAGCAGCTTGTATAAGGAGTTTGTGATCTGACTGGATCTTAAAGAGGGTTAGTAGAGATTTTAGCGAGAGCAGAGTTCAGAATCATGAACTGTGGATCCATACCAAGAATATGTTTTAGTGAAGCTTAAGCCTTTTTAAACGGTTGGGGCTTTTTGAGGATTGCTTTTGCGTTGGTTCTGAGGCTTGTCCTTATTATGTGAAGGTACTTTACAGTTTTCTTGTGAGGCCAAATCCTTTTTATGTGAAAAGCATAGTTTACAGTATTCTACTTGTGAGACGTAAACATTTGTACAAATCACTCTTTAGGTACGCATTCTACTTGACTTGAACCTTTTATATGAATACTAAGTAGTGACATATCCCTCCCACTGTCAGAAGGTGTTGTTTCGTTTTTCTACTATTCGAGTGTATTCTTCACATGAACGGTGTTGCACAATTTTTACCCATTCAGTTGAAGTACCAAACCATTTTGCAACTCATTCTTCTCTCATCGTTGTAGTTTTATCACAACTCGTCTACTTGCTCATACCAATAGTCATACACTAACATTTGCCCATTTTACTAATCCTCTATTAAGGCAATCCACCCATCACTCATAAATAGTGCCCTCCAGGCACATTCCACCTCTCTACACTTATCCCCACTTCTACCTTGTATATCATTCACAAACTCTTAATCCATCCATCACTTATCGTTTGTTAGCCAAAACGAAAAACAAAACCACCATGCTTCTACCAACCCTATTTCTACTAATCTCAGTAGCGCTAGCCAACCAATTGGCGGTAGTCAACTTGATCACGGAGTCGTTGAAGCACCCTCATCTGATAATCCCAATCACAAATGGAAACCTATCCCTTGTTGCCGGGCCGCGTCCCTACTGGACGTTGGTTACCTTCACACTGACAGACGAAAAACACGCATGCTCAGCGTGCGCCGATTTGCCCCAGATTGTCGGCGCAGCGCTGGAAAAGTGGTGGAGCCAGTACACCGGCAGCCTGAAGCACTTGTTCTTCCTCGACGTCGACATTGTCGACCGTTCCAACATTGGGTTGTTCCAAACCATCGGCTTCGACACGGTGCCGCACATCTGGTTGGTCCCTCCCAACACCACCTACGCCGTTGGCGAGGACCTCAAGTTCATCACCGACCTGCACTACTTGTTCAAAGTGCCCGTGGCCTCGTTGACAGAGCAGAAGGCTGAATTTGCAAGGTTCCTCTCTGAGTTGATGAATGAGAAGGTGGTTGTGGAAACCCCGCCCAAAGGCTCGAACTTCTTGCAGACCTTCGGTGTAACCTTCTTGGTGATCATGCTTCTCAAGAAGCGCGGGCCTCTGTTTATCAAGAAGTTCAACAGAAAGTACTTAGCGGCTGCTCTTTTTATCGGACTTACATTAGTGTTTGTTAGTGGGTACGCATTCACCACCACCGAGGGCATACCGTTTATGGCGAAAAACGACAAGGGAAAGCCGATCTACATCAG
This sequence comes from Kodamaea laetipori, assembly GCA_030558845.1. Classification (NCBI taxonomy): domain Eukaryota; kingdom Fungi; phylum Ascomycota; class Pichiomycetes; order Serinales; family Debaryomycetaceae; genus Kodamaea; species Kodamaea laetipori. The sequence goes on from JAKTQN010000013.1 coordinate 157,478, forward strand.
TGGTGGGCAGTACTACCAGTTTGGAATTGAGATTCTCATTGTGAGCTTGAACTACTTGCTTTTGGGTGCTTCGTTAGTTGTGCTAGTCTGGGTGGGTGCATACCAGCCAACCGAGAGAGGAGTTATTAAAACTGAACTGGTCAAGTTTGGGTTGGTGTTGGTGAATAGTTTGGTTCTTTACTTGTTGTATAGTATGTTGACGAGCATAGTTCTTAGGAAGGACCATGGCTATCCTTATGGATTTACAAAGTTGATTTAATAGAAATTAAATTTTTCAGTATAATGAAAAGACGAGGTGAAAGTAGTGAGCAAAGCGCACGTAATGGGGGAGGAAAGGTGATGATCACTGATTTTTTCAAGAGGGTAAAGGTTGAGAATGGAAAGGGGAAGCAATTGGGTAAGGATAAGGGAAAAGTGGTGAATGTGATAGACGTGTCAGAGGAATCAAAACATAAAGAGAATGGACAACCAAAGGGAGAAACAAAGGGTGGAGTATCAAAGGACGAGTCGAAAGATAAAGCAAAAGATTCTAATGAAGCAGAAGCCCAATCTAAAGACGAACCTGAAGTCCAACCAGACCAATCCAAACAATCTGATGAACCAAAGGCAGGGAAAGAGATAAAATCAGATGAACCAAAGTCAGAGAAAGAGACTAAATCTGATGATGAATACCAATCTTTATGCTCAAAATACAACTTTGATAAAGATAAATGGATCGCTTCACTCTCCCCTGAAGAGAAAACACTCTTACAACTCGAAATAAATCAACTTCACATCTCATGGCTCATCTTCCTCCATAAAGAATTAACCAAACCCTACTTTCTCAATCTTAAAAGGTTTCTCGCTACAGAAAGCGCATCCAAAACTATCTTTCCGCCTCCCCAACACCTCTACTCATGGTCCCACTACACACCGTTGCCACAAGTCAAGTGTCTAGTCATGGGTCAGGACCCCTACCATAACCACAACCAAGCACACGGTCTCGCGTTTTCGGTTTTGGAGCCCACCAAACCACCGCCGTCATTGGTCAACATCTACAAGGCGCTCGCGATCGACTACCCGCAGTTCGAGGCACCCAACAAGAAGGGTGGATCCGGAGGGGGTAACTTGGCAGCATGGGCCCTGCGCGGTGTGCTTATGCTCAACGCGTGTCTCACGGTAGAGGCACACAAGGCTAATAGCCACCAGAACCGAGGCTGGGAAACATTTACAGAGCAGATTATACGCGTTGCGCTTGAGCACCATAAAAATGACGGGCTAGTTATTATGGCGTGGGGATCTCCTGCGCAAAAGAGAATTGACAAGTTCAGTTCAGTGTTACGCACCACCAGCAAGATCTGTGTGATCCGCTCGGTGCACCCTTCGCCGTTGTCGGCGCACAGAGGCTTCTTCACCCTGAACGTGTTCAAGAAGTGCAACGACTGGTTGGACTCTATTCAGAGAGACAAAATTAATTGGGCCCTCGTAGATAACAATATAGTGATGTAATTAACTGCAAAACGCCCCTACATTTGTGTAATGAGATCACGTGAGACCAGATCTGTCTCCAGTGCTTTTTGGGAGGCCGTAGGGAGGGTGGGAAGGGTGTTTCGGACGCGATAAAGTACTCCATGTTGCCTGATACTTATTTGCACCACCGTATTCGCCTCACCCACCAACTACCATTCTAAATCCACCTCCCATACACGTCAATTTTCACATCACCTGTAATTTTTCGCATTAAGTCGGTATTTTATTTGTTTTTCTTTGCAGAGACTATAGGCTTTTTCTTTTTTTCTTTAGATATCCACTTCTTTTTGAATTTTAGGGAAGTCAGTTTCAAACTACTGTTACCAAACTACACTTTTGCCCAAGCACACACGTGTGAAGAGCTCTAACTTGTATTTAAATCACACAGCATCTGAGACGCCAACTGAGGCAATTCGCAACCGTTTTTCACAGCCAAATATATTTTGCAACAGCTTAGAATGCCCGATCTGCGCCGTAAACCAGGTCGACCACCAAGAGCGGCGGCACAGAAGAATAATAAAGCCAGCGCTGCCAATCAATCAAGTGGTAGGCAGAACGGCAATGGCCGCAGAAGCTCCAGCCGTTTGAAGGAGCTCGGCCCACGAAAGAAGCCAGTAGTGATATCGCTGGAGAGTGAGAGCGATAGCGAAGAGGGGTCTGCTAGCGATGGCAGCGACAGTGTTATCAGCGTCGACGACCACGAGGGAGCTGAAAGCGAGGCTGCAGAAAGTGCCTCTGAAAGCGAGACTGAACATTCTGAAACGCCTTTTCCACCAAAAGCAGTGATACCGAAAGACGAAACCAGTTCCAGCGAGCCCGAATCTGAAGAGGAAGAGATACCTGTCAAAGTGAGTGAAGAAACTAGAAAAAAGTACTTGCTCACTGCTGACCCCAAAACTACTAAATTGAGAGAGGGAGACGACTCGACCAAGCGTTTCAAGTACTTGTTGGGCTTGACACCTCTTTTCCGCCACTTTATCGACCTTGGTGCTCTGAAGGACCCTGAGTTCAAGAAAAAGATTAGGGAAATCGACTCCAAGTTGTCGTTCCAGCAACAGCAGCCAAAGAAGAAGGGTAGACGTAGAAAGACTGAAAAGGAGGAAGACGCAGAGTTGTTACACGACGAGGTGGAAGAGGACGATGTGCCTCCCACAGTGTTAACAGAGTCACCTTCGTATGTCCAAGAGGGAACTTTGAGAGAATACCAGGTTCAAGGTTTGAACTGGTTAATCTCGCTTTACGAAAACAGACTCAGTGGAATCTTGGCCGACGAAATGGGTTTGGGAAAAACCTTACAAACAATCTCCTTTTTGGGATACTTACGATACGTAAAAGACGTACGCGGGCCTTTCATTGTGATTGTGCCAAAGTCCACCTTGGACAACTGGAGAAGAGAGTTTGCAAAATGGACCCCGGAAGTCAACGTTGTTGTTTTGCAGGGGCCCAAAGACGACCGTCAAAAAATCATCCAGTCCAAATTACTCACCTGCGACTTTGACGTGTTGATCACCTCGTTCGAAATGGTGATTCGTGAAAAGGCCCAGTTGAAGAAATTTAGATGGGAGTATATCATTGTCGATGAAGCTCATCGTATAAAGAACGAAGATAGTTCGTTGTCTCAGATTATTAGATTGTTCTATCTGAGAAATAGGTTGTTGATTACAGGTACTCCTTTGCAGAACAATTTGCACGAGTTGTGGGCATTGCTTAACTTTTTGTTACCCGATGTGTTTGGAGACTCTGAACTTTTCAATGATTGGTTCAATAAAGAAGCAGGAGAAGATGGTAATAAAGATCAGGATAAGGTGGTGCTGCAATTGCACCAGCTTCTCAGTCCTTTCCTTTTGAGAAGAGTCAAAATTGATGTCGAAAAGTCTTTACTTCCAAAAATCGAAACCAACGTTTACATTGGCATGACAGACATGCAAATTGACTGGTACAAGAAGCTTTTGGAGAAAGATATCGACGCCGTGAATGGTGTCGTCGGCAAACGTGAAGGTAAGACGCGATTACTCAACATTGTCATGCAATTGAGAAAATGTTGCAACCATCCATACTTATTTGATGGTGCAGAACCTGGCCCACCATACACCACAGATGAACATTTAGTCTACAACTCAGGAAAGATGATTATCTTAGACAAGATGTTGCAAAAGTTCAAGAAGGATGGGTCGCGTGTGCTTATCTTTTCGCAAATGTCTAGATTGCTCGATATCTTGGAAGATTATTGCTACTTGAGAGATTATGAGTATTGTAGAATTGATGGTTCCACGTCCCACGAAGACAGAATCGAAGCCATCGATGATTACAATGCTCCTGACTCTGACAAGTTTATATTCTTATTGACAACCAGAGCAGGTGGTCTTGGTATCAACTTGACGACTGCTGACATTGTTATTCTTTTGGATTCTGACTGGAACCCGCAGGCTGATTTACAGGCGATGGATAGAGCTCATAGAATTGGCCAAAAGAAGCAAGTCAAGGTATACAGATTTGTCACTGAAAATGCTATTGAGGAAAAGGTTTTGGAGAGAGCTGCTCAAAAGTTGAGATTAGACCAATTGGTTATTCAACAGGGAAGACATTTGAACTCTGCTGCGAACAGCAACGGGAACAGTACCAGCATTGGTAACTCCAAGGATGATTTGATTGGAATGATCCAACACGGTGCTAAGAAGGTGTTTGAATCTACTAAGGGTGGTAAGAGTACCATGTTGGACGATGATATCGACGAAATTTTGAAAAGAGGTGCAGAGAAAACAGCAACTTTGAATGCGAAATTCAATAAGTTGGGTCTTGACGATGTTCAGAACTTTACCTTTGACAATTCAGCCTATGAGTGGAACGGCAAGAATTTTGCTAAAAGAGACAACCCGTTCGACGAGTTAACTGGCAATGAAGGAAGAAATGGCTTTTCATGGATCAATCCTTCAAAGAGAGAAAGAAAGGAGTTGACGTATTCTGTCGATAACTACTACAAAGATGTGTTAAAGCTTCCAACCAACCAAAAATCAAACAGCAAGAATGTCTTGAACAAGCCTAGAGCACCCAAATTATACAATATACAAGACCACCAGTTCTTTCCAGACCCATTACCCGATTTGTTGGAAAGAGAGCAGTTAGCATTCAAACAAGAGATTGGATACAAGTTTTCTCTCTACGATTTCGGTGATAGCGACGACGAGTTTTTAGTGGATGAGCTCAAGAGTGACGTCTCAAGAGAAGAACGGAGGAAGGTTGAACAGGAAAGAGTTGACACTGTTATCCCATTAACTGAAGAAGAAAAGGAGTTGAAGAAGACTTTGTTAGAACAGAGTTTCTACAGCTGGTCAAGACGTGACTTCACCAACTTAATCCATGCAATTGCCAAGTTTGGCAAGGAAGAGTACGGCAAAATCGCCGAAGCTATGGGCAACAAGACTCAAGAAGAGGTTGAAAGATACCTGAAGAAATTTTGGGAATCATACAAGAAGATAGAAGGTTATGACAAGTACTTGTCCCAAATTGAAGCAAGTGAGAAGAAACTGGCCAAGCTTTTGAACCAACAAAAGCTCTTGAATAAGAAGATGGAAAACTTGACGGATCCTTTAGAAGAATTAAAAATTCAGTACCCTCCAAACAACTCCAAGAGAGTGTACTCTAAAGCTGAAGATAGGTTTATTTTGTGCTGCGTTCACAAATTTGGTCTCTTCCACGAAGACTTATATGAAAAGATAAAAGAAGAAATCATGGCCAGTGACTTGTTCAAGTTTGACTGGTACGTGTTATCTAGATCTCCTCAAGAATTGGGCAGAAGAGTTAACACCTTGCTATTGGCTATAACAAAGGAGATGGAAGGTACCAACAAAAAGAAAACCAAAGAGGTGGGCTCGAATTCAACAACGAGACCGGGATCGATAGAGCCTGGAAGTATCAAGTCTGAGCCTCCTCATACTCCACTCTCAACACCAACACCTACCAAGCGCATCACACAGGAAGAAACCCCTAACCCGTTAAAGAAACAAAAAGTATAACCGAATGTACACTAGAACAGATTAATTACCGGTGTTTTGTACTTGATGTATTAGTAAACGTACCCTTATATGTAATATACAGATTCATGAATAAAGTATTAAAACAAGAAAAGAAGTAATATACAGACTAGCTTTCAGCTTTTAAAGCAGCTGGAGGAAATTCGGAAATCTCTGTTTCATATCCTGGAATTGGAGTAGCTGAAGTAGAATTGGATGTGCTAGGGGTTGCTTCTTGTCCCAAATATTGTGGTAAGATCCCTTCTTGAACCGTTGAAATATAGTATGGTACTCTACTGCTGGTCCAACTAACAGAAAGCTCGTCGCTCAGGTGCTTTTCAACTTTCAATCTATCGAAAATTGAATCACCTGTAGCTCTATAACGAGGTCTAATAAAGTTTCTTAAGCTGATAATTTTGGTACCAGGTCTCAAACCATATAACAATTTGCCAACGGCCGTGTTCAAGTTGACGTCAAACAAATAGTTGTTAACGATCAAAACGTCACAGTCGAGCACAACTTCTCTAACTTGTGGGTTATCCACAAAACTCTGCAGTAAAGCAAATTCCAAGTTCATTTGTTGCAAACCAAATAATGCCAAATGCTTTTTAAGAAGACCTTCTTGTAGTTTGGTTAAATTGGAAGCATGCTCCATGAGTTCACAGCCACCACTGACACTTGCACCGAATTCTAATGATGCTTGGAAAGTAGTATTACCAACTCCAGAACCCAAATCATAAAACTTTTGGTTGGGCAACATGTTAACTTTATGTAGCACTTCACTTGTGAATGACGGCAACAATTCTCCGTATACTTCTGCTGTGAAAGCGCGGTAGTCTCTTAATTTTCTAGATGAAGTTGACACAATTCTGGAATACGCTCTAAGCAATATTTGGTGCATTGCAAATCTAGAAACTGATGTCTTCTCTCTTAATCTAGAGAAGAAAGCAGTATTGAAGTCAATTGGTCTTTCAATTTTCTCGCCATTTGAGCCAATAATGCTGAATTTCGGACTAGCAGGCTCATTAGTGAATTCCTGATAGATGACGTCCAACTTAAGATCGTCGATAGTAGGAATTCTTCGTTCGATGGAAGTCAAATATTCTCTCACTTGTGCGTTAATGTCAGCTTTTCCAGACTGCATGATCTTATCAACACTAGATGTATTAGGAGACAAATGCAACATCAACTCGTTCCAAGAATCTATGACAAACATGAATTCACTAAATTCGTTATCCTCAATTGCCGCTTCGAGTTTTGCACAATAATCTTCCATTATAATCTTTTTGAGTTGGGGTGAGTGTGAAAAGTAAAGTGCAAAATGAATCAGAAAGAGTTTAGTGATTTCGTAAACAGGGTCTAGCTCATTACTTTTTGGTTCAGCTAGGATAAACAGCTCATAGTGCTCGGGGTAAAGTAAAAACCTTATCTTCACAACGTTCAGCGAGTTAACAGTTCCGTCGCTGTAAAAAGGTGGAAACGAAATCGGTAAGGAACGGTACTTCTTTGTGTGATTTGATACAATATTAATTGCCAAATCATCGTCGTACAAATGAGTGTCATCATTGCTAGTCATCACATCAAAGCTTGTAGCTTCAGTTGAATCTTGAGAGAGATCAACAAAACTAAGCTGAGGTACGCTGGCGGTGTTCTGGTAGAAACTGCTCACGTAGAAGGACCTGTTATGAAGAGGAATTAAGGTATCACTATCAAGACCGCCAGGTGAGAAAGGGTTAACTTTATCCTCAATTTTTGGTGTAGTAATTGAAGAAACCGAATCATCTAAATTCCTCTTCAGTTCCTTCTTGACAGCCTTCTTGGCTTTTTTGGCCTTGACCTTGCTGGAGAGATTAGCCAACGCTTCAACGAGCACGTTTGCTTTGGCGGAATCTACATGCTTGGTTGATTTCTCAAGTTGAATCAACGTCTTCCCTGATTTGGCTTCAAACTCGACCTTGAGATTTCCTTTCTTCTGTTTGTCAGTTTGCTTGTGCTTCTTTCCAGATTCCGTGGGAAGTTGAAGCTCCTCTATTTCTTTCTCTGAATACGATACCTCATTTCTTCTTCTCTTAATCCCAGATGCTACGGGCTTTTTGTCTCCCACTACGGACTGAAAGTGAATAGCCCCTGCTAGAAGATCGTCTAAGAAGGAAAACTTGGGTTTGCTTTGAGTATCATGTTTAGCTTTATTCTTTCTCTCTTCTCGTTTCCTCTTCTTCTCTTCTTTTTCCTTCAACTTGGCGGCCACTCTTTCGAGCCTTCTCTTTTCACGTCTTTCTAACTCTTCAGGAGTCAACTCCACTGTGGCTCTTTTAGTTACCACTCGAACCTCATCCCTTTTTATTCTAGAACGCCTCGAACCAATGCTATTCTCTAATATTGTCCATTGAGCTTCGTAGAGTAATTTCTCAGTTTGGGTCCTGAAGCCAGATTTTCTAACTGTAACAAACTGAATTTCCTTCGACTTCTCTTCAAGGTACGCCCAAGATCTGCATGGAATTTTGTCAGCATACGATTCTATTGGCTGTTTCTTTCTAATAGCTTCTTTGATAATTAGCTTTTCGGCTTTTGAAAGTGGTTGGTGGTCCAACTCGTGTAAATATCGTATTTTTGATGAAAGAACTGCCATAGGAATATCTGGGAAAGTCAGCTTCAAGAATTGTGCAGATAGATCAACAGTAACACAGCTATCAATATACTCCAAATCATCACTGTCCAATTCTTCAAGCTCTTCTGTGAACTTCTCAAGAATGTAATTCTCTATTTCCAACTGACTTCTACGAGGAAGCTGCGCCGCTAAAAAGTGTAAACTTTTGTCAATGTTTCCCTTTATCAATTTCGATTCCTCCAGCGCCCATTCGCAGGGCTTACCCAAATATTGGCCCGCCGCTCGTATACTTTGAGGCAGTTTATTGGGGCATATTTCATTGAACTGTAAGAATGTGATTGGATTCTCTCTCTCAAGAAGTACAATTTCGTCTTGTGTCCAGTTTTCTAACGCTTCTGCTTTCTTCTGTGAAGTTTCTTCTGTAGTTTTCTTCTCTTCTTTAGAGGAATCGTTGAAATCGAGAGCCTCCAAGTTCGAAGGTGTTTCTGTCAGACTAGCATTAACTTGAAGTTTTTGTTCTTTCAAGCCCAAGTGGTCCTTAGCTGATGCGGTCGTAATCCCCTCCTGCCTTGTACTCTTCCAATCATCCGAGGAATGGTCAGAAGTGTCTGGAGTCTGGGGCTCCTCAGTAGATGAAAAAAATGCCTCTAGATGATTTCCCATTGCCTGTATTAATCAAAGTTGAAACAGCACTAGCACTGGATGAAGTACAGGTGTCTCAATTTGGGATTTCTAAGCTTGAAGAGTAAATCTGAGCAGATTTAATTCACTTGTTTATGCCTAAGTCAATGTAAAATGGATAAATCAAAACAAAAACCAGAGCGAAAAATGTACGCGCTTAAGAAACATAATTTGTATTTTCATTTATTGTTCATTTGATCTATTCAGCCTGTTTAGCTTTGTATTCTCCCCCAGGTTTCGCTTCTCCTGTTCAGTTTCTCATACTTGGGAGATCCACCAAACTCTCAACTCGACTGGTGAAATATTTTAGCTATATATCTAATTATAACTTACTCGCACGGATTCCATTCAATCTGAACTTAAGCTCTTTTTGCACTTTAGTTTCGGGCTTCCACTCTTCAAAAGATGTATACAATTCGTTAATCTCATCGTATCCATTCTTCAGATTCTTTTCAATTGATTTCAGTTGATGAGTTGGCCAGTTCTTCTCTATGTTGAATAGTAAACCCCTAAGACACCATGGTAATAAGAACGGATTCGTTCCAATCTTGCCAATATTGTATTCCTTAATGTACACCTCATTAGTGATTGGTACTTTTATCAGTTGAGTCATTGTCCCATAAGATTTGTTAGCTACTAGCGAGCTGAGGTGCTCATGGCTGGGTTTTTCCTGCTTCTGCGTAGGTGGGATGATTATATCGTCAGTGTCCAACACAAACTTCACACCCAAGTCGTACACTTTACCGTCATTGTACAATTTGGAGTGCCCACCACCAGTCATTGTGCCCGCAAGCGAGGTACTCAATTCCTTGAGCACGTTGTTGTCAAAAAAGCCCAAGTTCTGCAAATGGCAACAGAGTGACACCAATTTTTGAATGAAAAGCGGAGTTTGCGAAGAATGGTCTATGTAACAAGCCCTGTAGATGTTGGGGTGGAATACATGTGAAGCCAAGGCAGAGTAAAGTGGAACCAACTGGTCGTTGATCGAACCGATAAAGCATATCTTAGCATTTACATTGACGATCGTCTGGATCGCCTCTTTGTACGCCAAAGACTGCTCACTGTTGAACTTGGTCAACTCAAACAACTCGGTCAAAGAGTCGTGTTCGATTGTGGAATATGCCTTCATAAAGAAAGACTTGTCGACCCCATAGAATGGGCCATTGTTGATGCCCGCCATTCCTAATATTCCAATTCTTTTGTTGATCGCATTCTTGAGAATGCCCATTTTGATAAGCTTAGCCAATAACATGATCGACACTACACACCCCTGTGAGTGCGATGCCACGAATATGAAGTCGGCCTCGTTTAACTCGTCCTGCCATTTGGTCAAGATTTCGGTAAAGAAGTTGATTCTGTCAAAGATCTTGCCCTCCTTCTCAAGCGCAATTTTCTGGATGCTGACACTGTTGGAGTTTTCTTCGGTGATCATCTTGTTCTCTACGCAGTACCTGATTATGGCCTTTTCAGCCTCGTTAGCGAACTTTAACGACGTTCCCTTGGGGGCTCCGATCAACGGCCTGATCATTTTTGTGGGGAAGAAGCCGTGCACTCCGATAACCAAAATGCGCTTTATCTTCTGCAACGGTTTCAACTTCTGAGAAACAAGCTCCGGTGTGCTTTGTGCTGTAGCGTAACTCTTCTTGTGGTTGATAAGTAAATTGCCCATAGGGTCGTTTGTGATCGAAATCGAGTTGTCGTCATTATCTTGTGAGTCGTAGTCTGGTTCGGCATCTGACTCAACTACCCGCAAGTTGAATGACTTATTGTAATTGGGAAGACAGGCTCTTTTATGTTGCGGCAACTTGGCTAGTGATCTTCCATATAACTTATAGGTTCTTTCGTAGAGCAAGTTGAACTCTCTCTCCACCTTTGATCTGTCGTCGTCTTCTTTATAACTTGTTGTGCTGTCGTCTATGTTGTCAACAACGCTGGTCAACTGCTCGCTTGTAAAGCCCAATTTTGTTGAGAACTGGTGCAAGAAGTTGCGCCAGTTTTTCAAGTCCATCACCGAAGTGTTGTTCTGGTTGGTGTTGGAGGTGGAGGAGTTGCCGAAAATTGCAGTTGCCAAAGACGAGGATGACAAAGGCGATGACGATGAGGATGATGATGCATACGCACTCGATTGTGACGGCAAGCAGGTTTCCCAGTCGGGCACAATTACGTTTTCGCGTAAGTTCTCATTCTTATGGGTGTTGATCTGGTTGAATTGGGACGCTTTGCTGTGTGGCTTGTACAAAACAGCATCATCTTGTTGGTTGCCGGAAGGTGGTGGTGTCGAGTCCGAGTCGTTGGCCTTGTCCACTGCACTGTTCTTCAGAGTCAAGTCTTGTATATTTGGTAACGATGGCGTAGTGGATCGTAAAATACGATTCGAGGTGTTTATAATCTTCTCCTTTTTGTCGTCTTTGGGGTTGTTATTGTTACTTCCACTTCCTCCTGCCTCACTGCTTCCACTGGCACCACCGGCACCATTGGCACCACTACTATTGTTGCTTCCATTGCTCCAAAAGGTCCAGCCTTTCTTCTTGTTTTCGTTTATGTGCTCAATGACTTCATCTTCGTTTTCTGGGGAGTACTCATTATCCTCCTCCTCATTGTAGTCTTCATTTTCATTGTCCTCGTGGGGAGCATCGTCGTTGTCTGCTAGCTGGTCGGTGTCTTTAGACCTGTTTGCCCACGCTAACCAGTTGGATGATGCCATAACTTCTAATCTCACGGGTTAATCAGAGTTGTATTCCTAGTGAGAGTCCTGATCTGGCAAAGATTCCTTTGTATTCTCACGTTTTTCCCGGTGATTGTGTAAGTGGATTCAGTTTCTACTTATTGAATATCAGAGGGGAAAAATGAAACCTTTGCGATTGAATGTGATTTTGGTGCGTGGGGTTTAAAGTACGAGTGAGTACGAGCAAAGATTAAAAGTGACTGGATGACAACAACAAGATCAAATATGCGCGTAGAAGAATGAGGTGGCGTGTTGAGGAAGTTCTGTTAGACTGGACTACTGTTATGGAGCTTGCACATGTGTGGTGGAATTGAAATGTCAAGAAATGGGTGTTATGAGTATTGCGAAATAGAAGTGTTATGAGGGTGTCGCAACAGAGTGCTGTAGGCTTCAGTAATAATGATTTCCCTATGATATTTTGAATAATTGACACATTGATCCCTTTAAAGTGTGAGGGTTAATTGTTTCGAGACTAAGTGTTCGAGTATGAGGGGTAATATGTGCTTCTATGTCTGCTTCTTGTAGTGTACAATCAGGTTTAGTGTCTAGTTACTGACTATTCTGTCTAGTACAGATATATTGTCTCTTAATCTGAACGTTTTTATACCCGATTAGGCGATTACAATTTAAGAAGTCCGTTTGAGACTCAACTAGTTGAGCACTCTCCACCCACAATAACTCCTACGCACTTCTCGAGTATTCCCTATCATCTACGTACTTCTCGAAATTACCTACAATAATACCATAGATCTTCACATGTTTATTCACTTCTCTTTTCTATGAGATGAATCAACCCTCATACAAAGTAGGATCCTTACCCTCCCAAAGAAGCTCTTCCGCCGATTCAGGCTTGTCCAACGCCGAAACAATCTCAGGATCCAAATCTATTTTACCCAAATCCCCGTCAGGTAAAACATCAAAGTTCTCCTTGATTCTGTTCGCATTCGCAGTCTTTGCCAAAACAATGAATCCTTGCAAGTACGACCATTTAAGCAAGATTTCAGCCACACTAATTCCAAACTTTTTCGAAAGCCCAACCACCTCTGGATCTTCCAACTTAATCCCACGAGTCAATGGCAAGTACGCTTCAGGCAAGATGTCATGCTCAGCCAAGTACTTGCGCAATCTGACTTGCGGCAACCATGGGTGCAATTCGATTTGGTCAACAACCGGCTTAACCAAAAACCCGTCCCAGCTGAACAACTCCTCAAGGTGCCTGATACCATAATTGGAAACTCCAATTGCCTTGATGTTCAAGATGTCGTTGTTAGGGTCAAGAACCAAGTCTTGCAAGGCTTGGTATGTTCCAATTCTTCTGTCCCTGTCCGTCAATGGAGTGTGGACGAGAATCAAATCCACATAATCAATGTATTGCTTAACTTCGTCAGCAATTTTTTGAACAGCCTTCGTGGTTGCTTCGTAGCCTTGGCTGGGTGTGTCGATCTTGGTTGTGAAAAAGATATCTTCTCTTTTTGTTTCCAGGTGGTCCTTCAAATATTTGGCAACCGCCTTGGCAGCTTGGCCCTGGTTCTTGTAAGCAATAGCAGTGTCAATGTGTCTGTAGCCCACTTCTAACGCGCGGTACACGAGCTTTTCGGTTTCATCAGCTTCCAATAAGTACACACCAAAACCTGCAACCGGAATTTGGTTCCCGTTGTTGAGTTTGTATGAAGAGTTTCTAGTTAATTGAATAGCTGAGTTGGACATGGTGTAATAGACTAACTAAACTGGAAAATTGGGCAAGGGCGGTCTTATATAGCAACGATTGCAAAATCCACAGCCTGGTATGCAGGATTAAAGGGTTATCGAAAAAGTCTAACACAATCAGAGACATTTTGACCGATGCCTGGGAGAAGAAGAAGACAAATCTCCAAGTCAAGCAAGTTTGATGAGATTGATCCAGCGATCGAAGATGAAATTCTTGTGGCGTACAGCGAATTGATAGACGAGTCCACGGATTTTTATTTAGAGAGTCTTCCTCAACTTCTTAACACTTTGGACATACCTGTGTGTTTTACCTATGACATAGTCAAGTGTGTGGAGTACTATTATCAGTTTATGAAGCTGAAAAGCATACAGTTTGACGTTAAAAATGTGAAACATTACACAACTATCAACTTGATCAAGATATATACTATCAACTCCAGTGGTAGAACCATCGATGAGATTATAGACATTGTGGATATTGACAAGCTATTGGCAAATGTGAACAAGTTGGTCAAGTTCCGTAACCATTACATGCACATTTACGAAAGTTGGAAACTATTCGTAACATCAGCTGATCTGAGTGTGGTTGAAGAGCGAGATATAATCAATTACAAGTTGAGTCTTCCTGATTTGCAAGCAATCAAGAAGGTTTTGAACTTAGAATCTTCGCTCAGTGACTCGTTACTTATTGACATGCTCAGCACTTGTACTGTAGACGCAAAGGGTGGGATCATTAGTTTTGATTTCGATAAGCCTAAAATTGGGACGTGCGTGAGTATAAGGGAATTTGCAGAGATGTTAGGAAATTTGGGTGAGTTAGATTAATGTGAGATCTGTATAATGAGAATTGAAATGACACCAACTATTCATTAGCAATTGTGAAGAAATTCCAATGTAGTGGAAATGCGAAGCATGCTTGTTGAAAAGACTCTAAAGTTTTAATGATCAAAGATCCTAGTATATCATCTTATCATCTTAATTGAGCAAAGACTCATGTATAATAGATCAGACTCTGATGTATAGTTTTATCTTTACACCTCCTCAGTGTGCAAACGGATTATTATTCACAACAACATCCTTAATCCAAGCATCAGTTTTCCACCTGCCACTCTTGATCTTCCCACTCTTTCCCAGTTGTGTCAACGTCCCATCTGCCTCTATTTTCTCTATCGCTTCAAACCCATCTATTACCTTGCCAATAACAGTGTATCCACTTTCCAATGCCAGTTTATGCGTATCAGAAAGCACAATGAAAAATTGAGACCCATACTCCTCAACCCCGTTAACAGTGTACACCAACCCCCTAACCACTTCAGGTTTTGGACTCTTTAACTTTATATATTCATCAGATTTGTAAACTCCCAATGGCTCTTTACTTGCGGGTTCTGACTTCTTCCCAGTATTTGTGGGATCTCCAGTCTGTAGTATAAAACCAGGAATGTACCTTAGTATTCGGTTATTAAAATAGGTTCCTTTTGCAGAATGTCTTAAGAAGTTCTCCACATGCTTACTCTGATCATCATCAATGTAGTATAACTCAATCTTAATAGGGCCCAGCGCCGTTTGTAGAGTCAATGACATTATGTCTTTAAAATACCTGGAAAAAAAGTGAGACATCAAAGCTTATATATGATATCTGAGCTCTCGGTACTCCAAAGTGCCCAGGAACTGTTCACGGACCTGGTGATTCCAGAATTAAAGGAATTATCCAGAGATACAGAAATCAACTTGAACAATGTTGTGAGAATCGATGATTTGCTCACACATTTGGAGACCAGTTTTAAGACTAACCTAGAGATGGGGGCCCCAGGTTTCACCAATTTACGAATACCCTCCGCCAATGTGTTTCGTATCTTGTTCACTCTAGGTTCAAGGTGCTCTGAAAGTAACTGGTCTAATGGTTCAATATCGATGGAGGGAGTGACCTCAACAGGCACATACTTTAAATCAATGAATGAGGAATATAACAATACCATTTACAAGCACTCGTTTCAGAGCAGAAGTGTTTGCTTGCTTCGGCAGTACTTAGAAGTGATTTCAACCAACCCTACGCTATCGGACCCTGTTGCAGCAAAGTTGTACAACACATTGAGCTCCTTGTTGCGAGACTTTGTGGTTAAATTGTGGCCCATAAAGAAGGTGGTTGAATTGGATGATCCAATAGTGAGGTCTACAAAGGCAGAGAGAGTCTCACCTATGAGCCAGCTGAAGGTTACTGACTTTTTTGCACCAAAGACCCCCAAAGTGGTTTTGCCAAACACTCCAGAGGAGTATGTTAGTGACTCCGAGGGAGAGGAAACCATGTTGAAGTCAACGGCAAATATGGAAGAGGAGGTCAACAAGTATCAAGCATACAATATAGAATCAAGTTCCAAAATCAGATCAGATATTTTCAGCAATTCGTTCAATGTGGAACCTTCGAAGAAGTCTAAAAAGCAAAAAATAGATAAGGATGCTCTGCTGAAACCTGGCTGGACCAAGATAAAGGTTTTTGATGAGCCTCTCTTGTCAGAAAGACTCAATCCAAAGCTCAATTCAGACTGTAACTTGTGGCTTATGGCAAACTGGTGCTTTTACTGTGCTGAGAAGTCTTCCAATTTGCAATCTAATCTACCCAACTCCTCGAGCACTGCGTACCATAATATATTCGAGGCACAGAAAGGGTCACTTGAAGTTTTATTTGATTTTATTGAGCTCAATCTCTGTGCGTATTCGCATGAGCAAGTGGCAGCCAAATTCAAGAAGAATATGGATGGTGAAGATGCTCTCATGAAATTCTTCAGCTCACCTCGTAAAATCAGAACCAGAATTCAATCTCGCTTAGAAAGGTCGGATTTGTTGCTACACACCTTGCTATCGCAGTTAAATAACGAACAGAAGAACTGGTATGACCGAGTTGTTGAGTTCGTCTTCAACGGTCTTGGTTTGAAGAGTAACCAAGAGCATCCTGTTTCAGTATACAAGAGGGAGTGGATATTGATCAACCATGATCCTACTTCAAGAGAATCATTCAATCCTGTGCGAGACTTTTCAGAGGAGTTTAGTGACAACTTGATTTCGATGGGAACTCGTTTCAAGATCGTGTCGATGGTTTTTTACTGGTCATTGTTCTTCTCGAATGGGCTCTTTGTGAACCCAAAAAGACGTCTGTTCCCAAGCGAGCACCTCACTCCAGACAAGTTAGTGGCGGAAATGGCACTGAAGTTTTCGGCAATCGAATTCAAGTACGTTAAGGAATTCTACCTAGCGATAAACTTGCCACAATCGAAATCATTGATACCTCATAAATACAAGGTTACAATGTTGCTTGAATTGGCTCATATTTTGTTGTTAGATTTCACCCAGATTGTGGAGCATGATAGAATTATTATCAAGCGATTTGACATTGTGCAAGACTCAGAAGGGAAATCAGAGCCAAAGAGGAGACGAATTGACAAAGCCACCACCAAACTTGAGAGAATAGAGGAGCGTTCTAGGTCATCATCTCCTGTTAAAGAGTTGCTGGTGCAAAAATGGCCAAGGAAGAACGTTGAGCAGCTTTTGGATACAATTTCTGACAAAGAAATTTATGGCCTGGTGGTTGGAGACCAAACATACAAAACAGCAGAAGATTTTACGCAGGCGTGGCTCAAGTTCATTTTTCTTCTTGAATGGATGTTAATTCTAGTACTCGAAGATTATCAGGAAAACTGCGATCACGATCAGGTATTTTTGGACAAGATGGTCGAGGTTGCTTTGAAGGCTGATTCTGAAAGAGAATCTCAGTTCAATCGTTTCTTACAGGGCACGGGTACGATAGAATTGACCGAGCACGATGTCACCAACATTAAAGCCAGCTGCTCTGAATTGTCTGGGTTTTACAGAATTTACGAACAAGTATTGGGAAACAGTTTAGAGTAAGTATTATACTAGGAAAGGATTATAGAGTAAATTTTGTATTGGGATGTGGAGGTAATACCTGATTTTATATTGGGACACGATTATAGAGTATATACCTTAGTTTATAATGGACACAGTTATACTGTTAAAACATGCTTTTATACCATTTATATTGGATACGTTTTATAGAGTTATAAAAATACATGATTTTGATGAAAACTTTGAGCTAACTCAACAAAAGGACCCGGCATCTAAATGATGTGCTTCTCAAGTACTGAGACCATCTAAATGATGTGCTTAACCTTAAAGTAGTGTCTCAAGTACTGGATTTGCCAGGCACCCAAACCCACCAAGGCCAAAATGACAATGATGGAGAACCACTTGACTCTGTCGTTGGTAGATTCGTTTGTGTCTCTCATTCTCTCTTCTCTGCTCTTCAAGTACTGCAATTCTTGGTAAATTTCATCGGTTAATTCCTCTACTCTACGCAACTCGACCTCAACAGGCTTCAACTTTTCAGAAGCTTGGATAGCGTTCCAGTCACGGGCAGCAGCACCGCTCTCAATGTCCAATTCGATTTCTCTCATCAACGAGTTCGACGATCCCCAGCCGTTGTTGGTCTTAATGTTGGTGAAACAAACGTCAATAGCCGCATTATGGTGTGGAGTAAACACGACCTTGAGATCACCGGCAAAGTTGTTCTTCTTTCTGTAGCTGTTACCAAGCGAGTCGACTACGTGCAAGTTCAACTCTTGACCGTCTCCAATTCTTCCACTGCTGTGAACGTTAATCACAACAAGCTGGTTTTCTTGAACGAAATCACGAACGCAAACAGGCTCGCCGTACTGAGAGGTGTGCACCTCCAAATGCAATGCGGAAACAATGCCCAAGAAAAGGGTTATAAAAGCAACTAATAAGTGCATTCTCAACGTCCAGTATATGTGTTTAAAGTGGATCGTGGTATGAACCCTCTTTGATCTGTTTGGATTTTTGAAGCGTGTTCAGTTCTGAAAAAAAAGATCAAATTTTCTGGTTGACGTAACGCGTTACGGCACAAATTAGTGAAGAAGATTGTTGGTATCGCATACTTCCTAATCGGGGAGTCTACAATTTACACCAAAAGAACGACCAATACATTTTTTTTTCACTGTACAATAGGTTGGTGATTCAAGATGGCTAAACCCAAGTCGACCTACACGATGGTGAAGCTCGTGTCTGCGGCTAAGACCGGATACGAGAAGTGGTTTAATGTCCCAAGACACCAGCAAAAGTTGAATTTGATTTTGTATGATCCTAGAGCAAAGAGACACTGTTTGTTCACCGAGGACAAGAAGAGAAGGATACCTGAGTTGCCACAGAAGGATTATACTAGAACTCACAGGGTTTAGATTGATTAATACTTGTACATAATAAACAAATGATGAAAGAGTGTAGGCTAACTTTGTGAGAAGATCTATGAGTGGAGTTGAGTTGATATTCGTGAGAATGGCGGGAAGACTTGAATGATTTGCCATACTAACGGGTGAGAATCAACAAATCAAGCTTGACTCTGCCGAATATTAATCTTGACACTCCAAGTATAAAGTACTACCACGAAGTATAAAGTATAAAGTACTTCCAACTGAGTAGTTTTGTGGGTTGGTGAATGAGTTGTTGAAGCCCACTATGAAGGCAAGGCTTCTGGTTAAAGTGAGCATTTTACATTCTTCAACTACTTTTATCGAACAACAAACCTAAATCATGAGGAACCTCATTAACCATTCAGTTTTATAATCTAAATTTTTATTTATTGTACATCTATTTACAAGTTTAATGTTAATCAAACTTTTAACTTTCTAACAACCCAGTCAGGATCTTCATCAACTTTCAATATCTCATTATTACCAATCACAGACACCATGTTTTCATTTGGAATCAAATACTTATTAACAACATCGGTAATTTCTCCGCTTGAAACACCAAGGAAGTTTTCTCTTCTCTCCTGTCTCATTTCATCTGTAATTCCTTCGTGGAATTCGCTAGACCCTTGGCTAGACACACTCATTGGCGCATCCACACTCTGGAAAATACGCAACTTGGCTTGCTCCAAATCACTTGCATCCCATTTGGCATTCAACCCGTAGTCAAACGAATCTTTGAAAGATTTAATCGAGTTAAGTGGGTTTGGATCTCTGTATGAATAGAAGTTGATGGTGCCTCCCAATCCATCATAGTTCAATCCTCCTCCGTACGCTCCATTCGACTCTCTAATCACAGAATGCAAATGCTTAAAAGTCAACAATTGAGCAAGAACCTGTAATGCTGCACCGTCCTTGCTAGTGTAGGGAGCTCCCAATTTCGCCATCGAGGCGTGCCCAACTTGGAATGGTAAGTCAATCAATGTGTTTTTATAATCAATACCTAAGGTTTTGTCATTGAACGCACTGACCAATGCTTTCAACTCATTTGTGTATGAGGTAGAGCTCTTTGTTCTCATGAACTGGTCAAACCTCCCTATCAACTTCTCATTCTGTTCAACAATAGAAGTGTTTCCAACTATTCTGTACTTGTAGTCAGAGTTATCAAGAACAAGTTTTTGGAGCTCACTCAAAATAGGTAATACGGTTTCTGATAGGAATTGTTTACCTTGAGACTCCAACTTGCTGTTCAAGTCAGCAATGAACTCAACTTGAGTCAACCCACCTAGTTGGTCGGTAACATACTTGTTTGCAGTTAATTTTGCATCGCCCACCCAATTGGCATACGAGTGTCCTCTGTCAGATATACTGTTCAACTGGTTAGACCCCATGTTTTTGATCAACTGATACAACTTGTCCACGACTTCTTTGTCGTTGGCATCAAATTTGGTGGTAGCTAAGATTTCTTCCCACAACTTGTAGATTTCTGGTGAGTTGACTTCTAAGGCAGATCCAGATAAAACCAAGCGCAAATCGACATCCAGCAAGTTGTAAGGATTGGTAATTGTTCTAACATTGAAAGAGATACCTCCAGTCAATTTACTGATTTTAGTTTCCAAGTCATTGACGTTAGTGGAAGTAGTTCCTGCAAGGTTGGTCAAACAAGATGTGAACAACGACAAATAAGGGTAGAACCGGGTCGGTATGTAGTTGATACTTTTGGAAGCAGTAACATATGTGAGGCCATTAGTGTCAACAACTCTTCTTTGGATTTTAGGGTCCTTCGTGTACGAAACAGGGAAAGTCTCACCTTTCGTTGGGATATCCTCAATTGTCAATGATGGCAAAATACTTGCATCTGCAGACGCAGCTAATTGCTGGTCCTTTGCTAACTCGATTCCATCTTGATAAATCTGATCCAAGTCTTTGGTGGATAATTGAGAGACTACCTTTTCCAATCTTTTCTCTTCACTGTCGATCAATTTCTTATTGTAGTCAGCGTCTGGTTTCATGATGAAAGTGAATTTAGGAGCGTTACTTAAAATAGTCTTCTCTAACAAGTTTTTGAAAATCGTCAACCCGTTGGCAGCAAAATCAGCCTTGAATTGACTCAAAATGGTTTCTACCTTCAAAGAGTTGATAGGATCAACGTTGTTTATCCAACTTGGAATGACCAGGTTGAGCAACCCAAGCCCAAACTCCGGTTTGTGCCTCTTCAAGTTGAGCTCTATCTGGTGTAAAATCGCCTCTATTCTGTCAGTGTACAGACTGTTTGGAGTTTCCAACTCGGGGATTACTTTGGAAGTTAAGATCTCCTTGACTTTCGCATCTAACAGGTCTACTGTTTCTAAACTGCAGTTGCTTAAACCCAAGGTGAAGGAAAACAAAGCGGTGGTGGAGTCTACACCAGTGTTTGCAGAAAAGTCGTCCGCCAAATCAGTTTCTATCAACTCTTGGTAAAATGGAGAGTTGTGTCCGTCGAGCAAGAGCGAGTTGAGTACTTTCCAGAGGAACATCTCATAGTGGTTGCTTTCATCCAATGGGTTTCCCAAGTTCCAGGTAATCGAAGCTTTGTACTGGTGGTCTACGGCTCTATTGGACATGGTATCAGCGGGTCCAAGCAACTCGACAGTCGAATCTGTGTAGCCTGGTTCATCGAACACAGGATATTTAACCCCAGCTGCTTTTTCGTCCTTTCTATCTTCAACCTTTGAAAAGTATTCAGTGATCTTCGACAAATGATCTTCCAAGGCAAAGTTACCGTAGGTAAAGGTCTTACAGTTTGCAGGGTGATATGCAGATCTGTAGAAAGCAGTCATATCCTCATGCTTCAATTCTGGGATATTTTCCGGATTCCCTCCTGAGTTATTGAGTGATGGGTAAATCGACTCCAAGTACGATATGTAAAAGAAATAGTCTGAGTTCGAGTTCTGGCCCTTCATTTCATTGTAAACCACGCCTTTATACACCACAGGTGTAGTAGAATCCGTCAGGGTTTCATGCTCCAATCTCCAGCCTTCCTGGCTGAAGTTACTCTTTGTCAATGTAGGTAAAAACACCGAAGAAAGGTAGACGTCCATCAAGTTTTCATAATCTTTGCGATTGGTAGTTGCAAAAGGATAGAAAGTGAAATCGTGGCCGGTCATCGCATTCATGAAATTGCTCAAGGATCTGTTAGTCATTTTGAAAAATGGGTCTCTTACAGGGTACTTTTCAGACCCAGTAAGAACCATGTGCTCTAAAATGTGAGGTAATCCAGTGGCATCGGGAGGGTTTGTCTTGAAAGCAACAGAAAACACATTGTTGGTGTCATTGGAATCCAAATGCAAGTGCTCTGTTCTTGATTCAGGGTTTTTCAATTTCACCGCCACTAATGAGAGTTCTGGAATCGGTTCAACCTGTTCAATAGTGTAACCATGTATGGATTTACCCAAGGGATACTTTGAGGTTGCAAGGCTTGAAGCTGAAGTTGCTAGAAGCCTCCTCTGTACCCATTTAGAGGTTTGAGCAGATATCTTTGCAGCTGCTAACATGGTGATGGGCAAAAATTAAGATTTGTAAGGTGAAAAGCGATTTGAAAGCGAATTTAGAATAATTTGATCTAGATTGTTGGTTAGATTGTTGGTGCGAATAATGAATGAAGAATATTGAGTTAGATGAGGAAGTAGGAGTTGGGGTGTCTGGCTAGTTTACTGTGTCTAGTTCCTTGCTATGAATTGGGATCTGTGGAGTTTCTAATCAAGATGTTGATGTAAAGGAAGTTTTTACTTTAAAGGGCTTTAATTCCCACTATAACTTTAAAGTAATAAAAATGTAGAATTAGTATACCATAGATGATTGTTTAATTCCCTATACTACGAATTATTCCTGTTAATGATCTGGAATTAAAGGATCCAATTCTTGCCTCCGAATATCAAGCTTTTTTGCAACTTTTTAAGAAAATTCATCAAAATTGCTTAAGTGCGGACTTTTAATTATCATTGGTAAGGAGCAGTGTCAAAAATTGTAATGTAAATTGTGATCTTATAAAAATGATTCTGGAGGAGATGCTTTATATAGAATCAGCAAAGAAGTAGAATACTAACCTGAAATTCATCAACCGTACTTGCCAGGTAAATTACTTCAAAAATCTTCTCAAATCCAGATAAGAATTGTAATCTGAAGTGAAGTTACTAAAATTGACCCTGGTATTGGTTGAGTAATTACCCTATGATGTTATATCCATGATCTTGTACCAATTTAAAATACTTTTACTCAAAAAGTAGGTGCATTTACTCGTAACGCAACAATCAATACCTGCCAAGATTTGTGGACATCATCGCTACCATTTTTGCAACAATTCTGCAACACTTTTGCAGCCACTATGAAAAGAAGAGTTCAAAGGTCCAACCAAATTGAAAACTTATTAAATTCACAAACTCTAGTTGTTGCAAATTCATTCTAGTTGTCGTAATACATTAGACGTACTATTATGCATTAACGAAACTTGATTGACTTTTGTGTCAGATCACGTCTTTAGTATAATTTGCACTTATACTCCAAAACTACATTCATTATCGTAACTGTAGAGATCTACAATCACCAAAACTGATCCCATCCGATCACAGGATATAACTGATGATAACTCTACAGTACTAGGGGTATGGTGGCAACAATCCAGGGCCCATAGACTCTCATCTCATCATTTAACCCCCTAAAACTCTGAACTGGGCCCCAAAAAAAGGCAGAAACGCCGCTCCTACCACCATCGCCCGCCCTAATCCGAGGACTAATCCTCGCTCTCCTTGGTTATCGGCCTAAGGCTCGTCCGCACACTCTCGCTTATGATGCACGTGACTCGTTACTATATCAATTTTTCACGCCGGTACAGGAACAAATCCAACAACCATGTCCAACGAGAAGTCCGCGAGCCAGTTGATCTCGCCAGTGGGTGGTTTTATTGCGGGGGGAATTGCCGCTTGCGGTGCCGTGACGTTCACCAACCCTGTTGAACTTATCAAGACCAGAATGCAGCTCCAGGGTGAGCTTGGCGGTGCTACCGGTGCTAAATTGTACCGAAACCCATTTCAAGCTTTTGCCTTGATTTATAAGAACGAAGGTATTCGTGGTTTACAACAAGGGTTGTTGTGTGGCTATTACTACCAACTCTGCTTGAATGGTTGCAGAATTGGTCTTTATGAGCCAAGTCGTTACTATCTTACTAAATGGTTTACTCCAGGCAGCTTCCCAAAGGACGGTGGTGTACTTCCGCAGAACTTGGCCATTAATGTAGGAGCTGGTATTGTAACTGGTGTTGGTGGAGCGGCCTTGTCCAACCCCTTTTTCTTGATTAAGACTAGACAACAGTCGTACTCGAATGCTAAGTCCAAGGGAGCCATTGGCGAGCAGACCTACTATAAAAGTGTGTTTTCCGGGTTCAGACAAATCATTAAGAATGAAGGATTCAAGGGCCTCTACAGAGGTCTTGATGCTGCCATGTTGCGTACAGGTACAGGATCTGCAGTGCAGTTATCGAGTTACAACTTGGCAAAGAACTTTTTGAAAAAGAACAAGATCATTGTAGATGAGGGGTTGCCATTGCACTTGTTAGCGTCGCTGTTCTCGGGATTATGTGTGGCAATAGCAATGAACCCATGGGATGTTGTGTTAACTCGTGTGTACAACCAAAAGGGTGATTTGTATACTGGACCAATTGACTGTTTTGCGAAGACAGTCAAGTATGAGGGTATCGGTGCATTCTACAAGGGTTTCTGGGCACAGTTGTTTAGAATCGGGCCACACACCATCTTGACATTGATTTTCATGGAGAGATCGATGAAGTTGGTGTATGGAGTCGAAAAGACATTATTTTATTAGACTGTGAACTCACAATGTGAATGTTCACTACGAAGGCAATGCCTAGTGAAAATAAATATTCAATTTATGTTATTGTAAGACAGTTGGAGCAAGTAAGTTGCCTGAAGAATTCTAGGATGGCGTCCACATATGAGTAAATTCGGATTCTCTTTGCCATCAACGAATTGTTAGCACAGGGCTTGATTTTTGAGTGTGAAGTCTAATTAACCAGTTAACCAGTCCATACCCCGAATAGTCCTGCTTGTCGAACATACGGTAGATTGGGGTTAGTGCTATCCAAGAACCCTTTAATATTAATTCCTCTAAGTGAGATCCAAAGTTACTAAAGTAAATGCTGCAAAATTATGTACCAGCATTTTGTGGTAGATTCATACATTTTGCAGCTATTTGACAAGAAAGTTCCAAAATATCGTGTACAATACAGAATTCATTAAACTTGTTAAAGATTCCAACTGATCACTTCTACAGCTCGAAGTTAGCTAACTAGACTAACTTAAGTAACCTGAATTCAAGTTGAGTTGCGACGCTGCACCGAACTCAACCCATGAATTTAAGGAAATTAAGGATACCCAACCTAAAAATCCAGCAAATTAGAAATAACCTAAAATATAGGGACAATTAGGAAAATGAGATCAGTTAGAGATACTGAACATGTTTCTAATTCAATGCACATTTTAATGCATTTTCAAGGCAGGCAGCAATAAGATAACGTAAAGGTAGGTACAACTGCTCAAGAAATTCAATGATATCATTGATCTACAAATCTCACAAGCAATTAGGGGACCAATTTTGTAGTTACTAATTACAAAGCAATCAACCAGCGACCAAAACCAATCCTTTCTCTCAAATTCGCAACCACCTTCACCAAGTATCAGATAACTACGTGTCAAAATAAACCCACCAATAAAACCCAACCAGTGCACACCTCTACCTCCCACTTCCCCAGAGTACAAAACCCGAAGTATTCACGTCCATATGAAAGTTTTGGACTAACAATCAGTTTCATACTCGAGCACTGCCGCTACTGTATATGGCTCTTTTACTGTACCTGTATGCAGTACATACTGAGCACTGGTGTTTTCCGAGACACTGGCACTCAATTCTATCACAGGTGAAAGCGTAGAATGACAGAATTGCACAGTTGTAGCTCGGTGTCTACTGTTTGCAGCGCAAGCAGAAGACCATAACAACAAACCAATGTAAAGTTTTCCCACCTCACCCACTTTTCACCTCACCAGCTGAATCACCAATCAGTATCCTCCAATTACGCAACACAAAATATTGCACGTAGCACCTCCACCAGAAAGTCCGTTCGCTCAACGAGAGGGCACGGCGCGGGATTACGGCGGATCTACCAGGCCCTTCACCTGCACGAGAGCTTTCGGGCACTTCTCACAAAACATCTATTAGGTCCTGGTGCTCCTCCACCTCCGGCGGCCGATACCGCAGACGCCCCTTTGAATGCGCTACCAGCCTCACCTCTCTTTTTCTTCACTTTCCAAATCCGATTTGCCCTTGATTAATTCAGTGTGATCAATTTTTTCTCGCAAAGGCAAACACACAAAGTAGGAAAAAGAAAATGCAACTGGGAAAAAAGCATTTTCGCTAATTAAAAGTGAGAGAAAATCAAAAAGGTCGACCCCCTACAAAAAACAGCGAGAGTACCATCAAGACGTTCGTGCCAGCTCAGACCATACAACTACCCATATGCGTGACTCCAACTTCAAAGCAGTAGCCGCGAACAAGGCTGCGGTCACGATCACGACCAGTTTGTACGATCGAAGAGCGCTAGATGTGACGGCGGACAAGCCGTTGGTCAACTCGCTCAACTACCTTACGTACTTGGTGTCTTCATCACCGAAGGTGCGTGAGACGTTGAGCAAGGACGGCGGGATCGAGCGGTTGATTGAGATCTTGCATGAGTGCCACAACTCTACGTTCAACGTCCACGACAATGTTTTCAATGGCGAAAAGAAGCTTTTGACTGCGTGGAAGTGGACGTTAGCGTTCCAGTGTCTTGTTTTGATAGGGACGAGAGGGACAGAGAAGATAAGGACCAAGGTTGTTGATGCAGGCATCTTGCCCATCATTGCGACTGTCTTGGACAACTATGTCAGCTTGAATGAACGTATGTTTATCCATGCAAACTCTAGGCAACAGTGCGGACAGTTTCTGAGTGAGTGCGGACAGGGACAGCAGCAGCTGCAACAGCAACAGCAGCAACAACAGCACCACCACCACCACCATCACCACCAGCATGCTACTGGGACGGTGCCACTGCCACTGGCAACGCCGGCGCCCCAAGCCCCAGTGCCACAGGTGAACATACAAACAGCACCAGGACAACCTGGTCCAATGCAACCAACTCCATTACAGCACACCACACAGCAAACCGCACAGCAAACACAACAAACTCCCCCTCCAACCAACAACATCTCACCTTTCAACCTGTTTGATGTTGGCGTCCCAGACCAAGACATCTTTTCCATGGGAGCAATCCCACCACCAACATACGATCTCACCAACATGCAGACTCTCCAACAGCAACCTCAAGTTGAACCACAGGCACCAAGAGTCGCCCCTATCCAAACACCTATTCAACATATTCAGCATCCTGGACCCAACATGCACGCCCAGCCAATGCCAAACGTTCAGGCCAACGTGCAGGCCAACGTGCATGCCAATGTCCAGCCCCATATTCAAATTCAAGCTCAAAATATTCAAAACCAAGGTCAAGCACCTACACTCACTCCCTTTTTCAACAATCACCCTACTAATTTGACCCACGACGATTACGACAGTCTCAGTGTCAACCAACTCTTCAAGCTTATTCGCTTCAACACTTTGAACGAACGGGTTCCTTCAAGCGCGGGCTTCCTGGGCCGCAACAACTTCAACAAAAACGCAAGCAACAACTATAGAAATAGCTCAGTCAACAACGATATCAGAAGAAGATATATGATTGTGAACATTTTGAAGAAGTTGCGCGATGAAGCCGACTTGGAGATTTTGGACGATCGTTTCTTGAACGATAATGACTTTGAAATGGACAACAACTTGCAATTTTTGTCCGACTTGTACTTGCAGGACCACGAAACAAACCGCTCATTGTTGCAGGCCAAGGTTGCCGTGCGCAACTTTACCGACACTGGTGTTGTTATTCCGCGCGACGATGACATTGTTTGGTCCTTGCAATTACTTGCATATATCTCCAAGTACCCTTACTTGAAGGACGTTCTCCAAAACACCCACTTGGTTGTGGACATGTCCATCAGACACAAGCAGATGAAGATGTACTTGCAGAAGCAGATGAAGCTCACAATGAAAAAGACTATGGCGATCAAGTTGAGACCAACGATCACTCCTAAACTGAGGAAACTCAAGAACAAGACTACGCTTAAGAAGATCAACTCGCCACATGTGATGAGCGACTCTTGCGATCCGCCACCAAACTTTATGTTGTCGAGCGCACAGAAGTTCAACTTGTACTACAACACGGCAAGTGCCGGTGCTGGCGCTGCTGCAATTGCGCGTGCTGCAGCTGCTCAACAAGCGCAGCAGCAAGTGCAACAAGAACAGCAAGCACAGCAGGTACAGCAAGCACAACAAGTGGAGCAAGCACAGCAAGTAACTGAGCAAAGTCAAGAATCCAGTCCATCTAGTGCAACCAACTCAGCCCCATGCTTGGACATTGAAGACGACGAAATCCTCGAGGATGACGAAGACGAAAACAACACCGATGTCGACGTAGATATCGACATTGATAATGACAACGACAGCGACTCCCCAGAAATAATCATTGACGACTCCCCAGAAGAAACAGACAAAATTAACAAACTTACTACAGATTCTGTGGTCAACAACTCTGAGTACATTACAAAACTATTTGACAGCATTATCGACTGCGAATCTATCGTGAACGATTTGGAGCGCAAGATCGCGTTGCATCAAATCAACGAGAAGATGAGCAAGTTCATCGAGGTTGAAAGCAAGAAGTTGGTGGGCACCATTATTGCCAAACGTAAAGAACACAAGGAGTTCTTAAACAACAAATGGAACTACGACACCTACGACGGCTTTGACATTGATGAACAAAATGTTGACCAAGACGACTCACTTGTTGACCACAAGAAAATCAACTTGTTCCCATTGGTGGAGAAGTTTACCTTTTTACTCGGCACTGATATGTACTATTGGGCCGGGGTCATTATGCGCAACAGTTGCAGGCGCAACGAGATGAGCGTGCGCCAGTGCGGGAACTTGGAGTGCGGCAAGTGGGAAACCACGCCGAGAGAGTTCCTGAAGTGTAGACGGTGTAAGAGAACAAAGTACTGTTCACGCGAGTGCCAGATGAGATCTTGGCATTGCCACCGTAACTGGTGTATTCCAAGCACGTCAAGTACGTCCACACACAACACTACTAGCACTGCAATCTCAAATCCTGCTGCCCACGGGGGGATAGGCAATGCAGCAGCCACTGCCCATCCCATGACCGTCGGCATCCAGCCTGGCAGTCAGGGTTTAGGAAACCCTACTGGCATTATCACACCTGGTGTACCAACACTCGGAAACAATAATAACATTCCACGTACTGGTAATGACTCAGCATTTAACGAGAACCAAGATTAGCATTTAAAAGATTCAGTTTGATTTTGGTGAGGCACGATTACATAGTTGAGTTCACTTCTAGTCTGTATAATATGTGGGTTTTCTTTTTGTATAGTACACTCTATACGCTTGTATAGCTGTATTTTTAAGGTTATGTTTTTGAGTTTAGAGACGAAAAATCATTTACTCCACTTATTGGAGTGAATGAATGAATGAGCTGATTAGACATCTTTTGTTATGGAAGACTGTCACTATCTTTGAAAGCTCATACTTTTGAGTATCAGATCATGGTACATTAGTACTCTCTGGATACGATTAGATTAGAGTCTCTCTGTCTTTTTAGATGGCTTATTTAACTTGAAAGAATATTCAAAACTCTTATAGATCATTTATGATTGAAAGTCAAGACGAATGGCTAGATCTATGACTGGAGACGAAGTGCTGGCTGCTCGTCCCAAGATTAGAAGTCTAGGAAAAGTGCAACATCTATGTTTCTACAACAAGGTTCATAAAAAATCTCATACTTCGATAATCAACTTTGATAGTCATATAGATAGCTTCTTTTGATACTTAAAATTCATCAAAGGATGGTCTGAGACCCAGAAACAATAATCCAATACTCTAGACATCCTCTTAGCACGCCAAAACTGGAGAAATCACCTGGTGTCTGTTGTTTTCGCCACTGAATTATTCACTCTTAACTTGAAATTATACTTTCAGAATTTATTTGATCTCTCACTGTATCTCTAAAGAACCAATTATGAACCTCCCAGACTATCTACCACTAAACAGAGAACTTATAAGGCCTCTAGAGAAATGTGGAACCTCCAACTTCAATGCATCTAAACAGTCTGAAGCTACAGCTGATCGTTTAGTCAAAAACTCAAAGCAATACATTGACTACGCTTTGGAAAATGGCACAGCTACAAATCCTATAACCGATCAAATACTCCAGAAGAATCTCGAAACTCTCGAATCTCTACTCAGAACACAATTCAAGGTTCGTGAGTATCAGCGTTCTCTCACTGCGTCAAGGGGCAAAGCAAAGGAAATCAGTGCCCAGGAAGACAACCTCACGCTTGAGAACCTTGATGATTACTGTAACAGTGAAGTACCGCGTGAGAATTTCGGCGACTTCATAAAGTCTGAATACGAGAAGAACAAGGAGCAGGAAGAAAGTGCAGTTAGGCGATTTCTTCGTAGTAGAGCTGATTATAGACAGTTAAAAAGTTGGGTGTTGATTTTAGAGAACCCTGAGGCACCAATTCCAGAGGAAGCAAACGAAGAAGATGACGAGGAGGTAGATGTTTCTGGAGGTACTATCTCATTGAAAGACCCTATCTCACTCAACTACTTTGAAGACCCAGTGATGTCTAAAGTGTGCAAGCACACTTTTGAACAACTGAGTATCAAGGCGCATTTACAAACCAGCAACGACTGTCCCATCACAGGCTGCAGTGAGAAGCTCAGTCTATCAAACTTGAAGCCCGATGAGATGATGCGGTTCCGTATTAGAGTATTCAAACAAGGTAGCAGAAGTAAGAAGTCTCTTAATGTGACGCGTTTGGAGTAGGCACGTGCCGAAACACGATACGTCAAGACTGCACACGCGACAGATCTTAAATGTCGATTGACATTTTCGCCAGCAATTCAATTGTATCCACACCATGATGAAATACAGCCTTATTGCTTTGTTGAGCACTTTGTTCATCCTCTACTTCTCCGGTTCTGTTTTCGCTGCCGGTGAGTTGCCAGAAAACCCTCCTATCACCCACAAGGTTTTCTTTGACATCACTGAGGATGACAAACCAATTGGTAGAATCACCATTGGATTGTTCGGAACCGTTGTTCCTAAAACCGTTGAGAACTTCAGACAGCTTGCTATTTCCGAGGACCCTAAGTTTGGTTACACCGGCTCTATTTTCCACAGAGTGATTCCTAAGTTCATGCTCCAAGGTGGTGACTACGAGACTGGTAAGGGTTACGGTGGTAAGTCGATTTACGGAGGTAAGTTTGCTGACGAAAACTTTGACTTGAAGCACGACAGACCATACAGATTGTCTATGGCCAACGCTGGTAAGAACACCAACGGCTCGCAATTCTTCATCACCACCGTTGTCACTTCTTGGTTGAACAATGCTCACGTTGTTTTTGGTGAGGTTATTGACGGTAAGGATGTTGTTGACTACGTTGAGAAGGTGAAGACCGGTTCTGGTGACAGACCAATCAAGGAAATCAAGATTGTTAAGGCTGGTGAGATTGAAGTTGAGAAGGTTGAAGGTGAGAAGGTTGATGGTGAGAAGGCTGCTGAAAAGGATGAGTTGTAAGTTTTAGGAATTGATACTCCAAATATTAGAGTAGTAAGTTTTAGGATTTGATACTCCAAAAATTAGAGTAGTAACTACGTGTTAGGAAATGTGAGAGCAATTGTTTCAGGAGGCTAGAGTGAGTGCAAGATTTGACTTATATATTATGATATTCGTACGCTACTTGAATAATGCTCACCTCAAAATTATGTATTTCTATATCGTACTGGTTCTTAAAGTCATGTCAATCGTACTTCATTTCTACCTTCTAGTTTCACTTGAGATACAATCTCTGGAGAAAATCTAAGATCGCTTTCACCCAAGCACAAACGTTTTCAATGAGAAATGATTCCTCTCCAGTCTAATCTTCATCATCATCAACATTCACTTTCAATCCTAACATTTCAACAGTACTCTTCTTCCCATATAATGGTATATCATCAAGATATATACTTGTAATCTCCTCCACCTGCTGGGCACCGGCAGTTGAAGCTG
This sequence comes from Kodamaea laetipori, assembly GCA_030558845.1. Taxonomy (NCBI): domain Eukaryota; kingdom Fungi; phylum Ascomycota; class Pichiomycetes; order Serinales; family Debaryomycetaceae; genus Kodamaea; species Kodamaea laetipori. The sequence continues at coordinate 189,259 of JAKTQN010000013.1, forward strand.
CACCATTGGCTTTTGGTATACCTGACTGAACCACATTGTTCAATAAGTTGTCGTATGTACTTGCACTCACCTCCAAGTTTGCCCCGTATCCCAGCGACTCTGAAAGTGGGTTCATGGCAGATCCTACAGTAGCAGGCATTGGCGTAGCACTAGGAACCAGCACCGTCTGTGGAGTTTGCAGCATCGGTGTCCCCACCGACTTCTTATTCTGCTGCAGCTGTTTCTGCTGTTGGTTCTGCTGGTGTTGCTGGTAGTTATAAGTGTGCGTTCCATCCAGCACTTGGAAGTTGGTCATCTTGTTCAACAAATCTACAGAGTTCTTCAACAGCAACACACTGGAGAGTAATCGCGACGATAACACGTCGTATATTTTGGGGGCCTGGTACACATTGGCACCGATGATGTAGTAGTCTTGGAGACTGACCGCTTGTGTCGGGCTCAACCGTTTCTGTTTGCGCACGATCCAGAAGTCGGGCTCTCGAGTGTATGCAATTGTAAATTCCACGCCTGTCATCTCCAGAAGTCGCGTCTGGAAGAACAGCTGGAACGTCATACCCACTGGTATCTGGACCTGTTGAAATTGAAACTGCATCATCAACACTTGGTTGTTGGAGGTACGGTCGTAAAAGGGCGAGAGTGAAAAGTACTCCAACACGTTGGCTGTGTGAAGTCCACGTTCTTGGATGAACTCAGGGGATTTCCATTGTATTTCGTCTAATTGGTCTGCCATTAAATTATTGATGTATCTTTTGTTATTCTCACTATTTTTATACAACTCTTTCAATATCTATGTTTTTCATACTATAAATTTTCTACACATAATTTTCCAATTCCAGAGCTAACCATTCAGCTTCCTTTCTCATCACTTCCTCCGTTCTAACTTCACGCTTCTCGTCCTCTACAGACAACTCACTCTTGCCTTTGAGCTCGCGGTATACGGCCTTTCTCTGGAAAAAATCACGGTACTCCTGGTCAAAATCAACCTTCTCCAACATGGAATATATTCCATCACCATAATTGTCGACCTTATACCGAGGGATTAAGTGTGTGTGTAAGTGAGGCACACTCTGTCCGGACTCGGGCCCATCTTGAATGGCAATGTTCAACGAGTCAGCCTTATATGTTTTGACTATAAACTTGTGGATTAGTTGGAGTGTCTCCATGTAGTCCTGGGACTCCTCAAGATTGAGGTCTGCAAAACGCAACACAGAAGTACGGAGCGGAACCACCAACACATGGCCGGGGACCAATGGCTTCAAGTTGACGAGTGCATACGTGTACTTGGAGCGATAGAACACCTGCTTGTTTACTAGAAACCGGTAGAAGAAGACGTCGCTCATGGTGGACTGTTTCTGATCACTGGGTGCAGGAATCATTTTTATTGGTTGACCAAGTGGTTAACGTTTGGCTTGAAATACGGCAATGCCGAAGTGATTTGTAGAAGCTGGTGTTCGCTCTACCGAGTAAAGGTATTGAAGTAAAGCTATGATTGAGGTGGTAGGATAAATAATGACCTAATGGCCGTTAACACAAGACATAACCTTGACTTAGCATTACAAGGTAAAAACTATCCCCACAACCGAATAACCCACCCCACGACCACATAAGGCTGACTAAACACTGACTACCACGTCAGGTTGAGTATCCTCACGATCAAAATCAGACTAAATCAAAAACAAGTAACCGTATCAGTATGGCTGCGAAATTCGACATTGTCAGTGACAAATGCCACAAAAGGACCACAATTACTGCTTGACGATTTAGAAAAGGGGGGAACAGCCACGCTGTCGCACAGTGGCTCTCAAACTAACCGGTTTCCAATTAGGACGTTTTAGACTAAACCAGGGGGAAAATAAACAGCCAGAACTGTTATCAGTGAAATGTTTATCTATGGAAAAAAATGGACAATATCACTACATCTGTACTCTAAACCCATATATTAATAAATAATCTAATTAAGCCTTGTTGGCCTTCTCAAAGTATTCCTTCGAAGAAGAAACCTCTGGCTTGATGGTGTCAGCACCTGGTTGCCAGTTAGCTGGGCAAACTTCACCGTACTTTTCAGTGAATTGGAAAGCCTCCAACAATCTCAAGGACTCGTCGACCGATCTTCCGACTGGCAAGTCGTTGACGGTGATTTGTCTCAAGGTACCCTTAGGGTCAATTAAGAAGATACCTCTCAATGCGATACCAGCGTCCTCCAACAAAACACCGTAGTCTCTGGAGAGGGTGTGGTTGGTGTCAGCCAACAATGGGATGTTGATTGGGCCCAAGCCACCATCCTTTCTGGCGACGTTGGTCCAGGCGAGCAACGAGTACTCAGAGTCAGTGGAAGCGAACAAAACTTGTGCGTCCTTCTCAGTGAACTTCTTGACGGCCTCAGAGTAGGCAATAATCTCGGTTGGGCAGACAAAGGTGAAGGCCAATGGAATGAAAGCCAAGAGGACCCACTTACCCTTGTATTGTTCCAAGGAAATCTCTTCAAAGACACCGTCGACGACAGCAGTCTTGGTGAAGCTAGGAGCTGGCTTTTGGATAGTTGCAACCATTATGTAGAATTAGATGATATAGAAAAAATACAATTAAGTGGGATCGACGTGTATTTATACACTTTGCTGGTTCCGAGGCATTAATAATAAAAACGGTTCTGGCCGTCGCTGCGAAAAGTGGATCCACATATTATGAGAGATAACGATGAGACGCGCACGAAACCGGAAATCACTGCTAATTGGGTGAAGGCTTTCAGCATTGTATGTTGCAGCACCACAAAGCATTGAAAGCACACCGATTGCAGCCTCTGCTATGACAACTACTTGAATGGTTGTGTCGCCCAACTCCGTATGGTTACGCCACACCTGCGATGCCAAACGCTTTGGTTTTGTGATTGGCCGACATTTTATTGCCCTTTAAGTCGATGAGCAAACGTCGAAACGTCCATTTCGGGTGGAATTGCGAAGACGGGTTTCAAGACAAAGCATGTGAAGAGGCTGATCTGTTAGTTTCCAGGTCAAAGCCGCAGCGCAGTTAAGAAACCGGGTAGACTCAATTCTGTAGCTGTGGTACCACTGTTTGGATTAGCCTCGAACACGAGGTGTTTTGTTGGATTTCACGTCAAACGGTCGTGGTGACACAATAGAAAAATGATCTGGAACGCACTGTGCTCACTAAGCACATGGTAGCTAATCTTTAACGGTTGCCATTGATTATGCCTGTTTGATCTCGTCCCTTTGCTGGAGCCGCGATTAGAATTTTTCACCCCTCCCCCTCTTCTGTCAATGTTACATATTAAGGGTTTGGTACTTTTGGTATTTGTTTGAGACTCGTGGAAGTACTGTGAATTGGTTTAAAGTGCGAAAAAGTCTAATATTACACGGAGAGTAGTGAGATATTTGACTGGTGTAGCTTATCTAGCTGTACTACACGGATATTATATTTTCCGATGGAGAGGCTTGCATTGTTCTGCCGCGTCTGTACTTGATCTGGGATCAGTTTACTTTTAATGGTAACTACAATTAGAATACAACATTTTGATGAATGATTATTATGCTCTATTTTTGATCAAACCTTAAGTTATTTAGGGTAACCGCAACTCCTGATAGCCAAGGCTAACTAAGGGTTTGTATACTAGGGTCTCCTTTAGACTTTGAACAATCTTTCTTAAATCCTATATCACGGGTTGGATGTACCGGAAGGATAAAGTAACCATTGCAAAATGATAATTCAGATGCATACCAGTACTTAGCACTAAAATCCGTAATTACTCACCATAAGGTGATTCTAGAGCGATTTGTGTTTAAATAAGATCTGATAAGATCTTAGAGCTTAGTGGTGATTTCCATATTAGTAAGAGTTTATAAAACTAGATTTTGTAAAGCTTTAGATTGGAACCAGTTTGTAGCACTAATCCTACTTAGCACTGTTTACTAATACTTGTCTCAAAGCGTCTTTATACTTTCCATCCAATGTTTTATTAAACACTTATAATTTATATGCTTAAACTAATTCTGTCTTCTCTTAACTCTATCCCATGTACTGGTAGCCTTTCTTTTCCTGGAGGTATCCGAACCAACATTTCTATTCGAATTACTAAACATCGACCAGTCCTCACCAGCAAAGTTGTTTCTCATATCTTTTTGCTTCTGCTTGAAACTCTTCTTTGTCTGACTGTTTGGTAATCTTGTGAAATTGTTTTCTTCATAAGTCTGTATTTCCTTCTCCTTCTTTCTGTCCATCAGAGTCTTAACACCTCCTCTACCGTGGTCAACAATCGTAGACCCAATCGAAACATCCACAGTAGGTAATTCAGATTGCTCATTCAAATATTCTTCCATACTCTGTAACTTACGTGTAGAACTCTTTTCAGTGTCACGAGATGCACTAGCTGAAGGAGGAGCAACAGCAGAAATCTTAGGAGGTTTATACTTTTCTTTCGAGTCAGACTTGGATGTTTTGGATTTGCCAGCCATCTTTGCTAAAGCAGCAGCATCTGGTCTGTATGACAATTCTTCGTCTTCTTCTTCACTTTCATCGCTTTCCTCATCACTGCCGTTTTCCTCAATACGCTTCATCTTCTCCTCTGCCTTCGTCTCATCAGCTTCCATTCTATTATATGCTCTTACCATTTTGTCCAACTGGTAACCCAATTTCTTCTCGATTGGCTTGACACCCTTCTCCAAGCATACTCGTTGTGTGACAGAGTTCTCAATGACTTTCTTTAATTCTTCTTCGACTTCAGCACCCTCTTCAATTCTCTCTATATGTGCCAACAAAACCAAGGCAATACTATTCAAGTATGAAAGCAAAGAGTTGTTCTTCAAACTCAAGAGCGAGACACCTTCAATTTTCTCTTGATCCACCTTGCTCAAAAGTGACTCGATAATCTCGGGGTATTCGTTTTCTCCAGCTTTTCCGGCAAGTTCATTCACACTTGTACGTGTAGCCTCGACTGAGGCGCTTATTCCTTTGAGAAGCTCGTCAACACTGCTCATCCTTAAGGTTTCACAACTGGTTTAGCGATTTTTTCATACGCTACAAGATGAGCCTTACCTAAGCAAAAAATTGTAGTAAAGATTTTTTTGGGATGAGCTAAAATTTAATTATTTGCAACAGTTAATACAATGCCTCAGAACGAGTATATCGAGCAGCACATCAAGCAACATGGTAGAAGATTGGACCATGAAGAAAGAAAGAGAAAGCGTGAAGCAAGAGAAGGCCACAGAATCGCCAAGGATGCACAGAACTTGACTGGTTGGAGAGCAAAGCAGTTTGCTAAGAAGAGATACAGCGAGAAGGTTGCTATGAAGAAGAAGATCAAGGCGCACCAGGAGTCCAAGGTCAAGGGTCCATCCACACCTAAGTTGGACGATGGTGAGGCTTTGCCTACTTATCTTTTGGACAGAGAAAACCAAAACACAGCCAAGGCTCTTTCCTCGTCGATCAAGCAAAAGAGATTGGAGAAGGCAGACAAGTTTTCGGTTCCATTGCCTAAGGTTAGAGGTATTTCCGAAGAAGAGATGTTCAAGGTTATCAAAACTGGTAAGTCCAAGTCCAAGTCGTGGAAGAGAATGATCACCAAGCATACCTTTGTTGGTGAGGGGTTCACTCGTAGACCAGTGAAGATGGAGAGAATTATCAGACCAGCTGCATTGAGACAGAAGAAGGCTAACGTCACACACCCAGAGCTTGGTGTCACTGTGTTTTTGCCAATTTTGGGAGTCAAGAAGAACCCACAGTCTCCAATGTACACACAATTGGGTGTTTTGACCAAGGGTACCATCATCGAAGTCAACGTTTCCGAGTTGGGGTTGGTTACTGCCGGTGGTAAGGTTGTTTGGGGTAAGTACGCCCAGATCACTAACGAACCCGACAGAGATGGGTGTGTGAACGCTGTCTTGTTGGTTTAGTCATTTGTCATTTTTGGTTCTTTTAGTTTGTTTTAATTCACGGGATTTTGAGATAGGCTCACCATGGTGTTGTAGAATTGCGGTTACTTAATGTTACATATTATACAAACTTTTATTGTTTACAATGTACCTTCTTTCTTTTCCTTGTTCTCCTCAACCTTTTAAGAATTCTTCATTGAATTAAAATCACTTTTTCATTGAAACTGATATCACAAATCTTTATTAAAATTGATATTCTCCACGTTTCACTTATCCTCCAATTCATTATCAAACAAATCATTACACAATATATCTTTTTTGCCAATACTTCTGTACCCGCAGTTTAAAATCAATTTGGCATTTTCCCGAATTACCTCCCATTGACTCGTCAAAAGCTTGGTTCCAACAAGGAAACAAAGACCGCTGACATTTTGCTTGTTTGATATCTGTGGTAGCAACTCACAGTACTTGGTCAAGATCTCATTGGGTGAGTAATTAATGCGTTTCCCGTCTTGCTGCGTATGATTAAGTTTGAATGGGTGGATATTGAATTCCTTGTGCAAGTTATCTTTGCGTAAATTAGTGAGGAATTCTTGCCTTACTCTGCTTAAATATTGGTATCCTCCTTCAGCACTCAATTGTATCAAATCTTCATATGGAATATAAGAAAGCGTATTTCCCTCACCTTGGATAATACCATTTGAATCAACCTCCAACTCGGCAAATCTTTGGCTCTCCAAACCACACGATGAAAACGTATAACACCAAAGTACAAGAGTGGCCACACTGATTGCATACATACAGTCAAAGTAGTCCCTGTTAACGTTCCAGTTCAAGAATTGGGCATTCTCCATTACTCCATCTTCCATAGGCTTCAACATTAATTGCCAGAGTAATAAGTAGCAGTGGATCACTGAACGCAAATTAACCAATTCATGAATACTGCTCTTCCCAGGTGGCAGTTTCAACCACATGTTGTTCAACTTTCTCTGCACAATGTAGTGGTCTTTTAGGGTAGCACACACGCTCATATTCGCAGGCGAGCCCCCAAATATTGCAATATCGTAGTGGTTGATATCTGCCATACCAATAATTTGTGATAAATGGTACATAGGAATAGGCACCTGAGTCGTACTGATGTCGTTGAAGATACAGCTTGAGCTTGGCGACAAAACCAGAGTGGAATAAGACTCAATCAAGTCTGCGTTCCAGTTGTCAAACGCTCGAGTTAAGATTTCTTTCCATATTTTGCTGCGCTGACTGTTAGCCTGAATTATTCCATTAGATGTTAGTAAAGTAGAACTGTTTTGCAACTCAGATTGCTGCATCTGGTACATTATCGAAACTAAACCAGCAAGCAAAACTTTACGGGTGAACACAGACAACTTGGGTTTAACTGTGTAGTCAACCAGTCTGTTTGGTTTAAGAAGTTTCTTCAAAACATTAAGGAAAGACTCTCCATTTCGAATGCGAATACCTTCACCTTTCTTGTCGAGGTTCAAATGCGACTTGGTCTCTTGTAGCTTTCTCTGTCTTTTGACTATTTTCTTGAAAGAACCATTCACGTCTTTAGACTCCCACAAATGCTCATCATCACAGGGCAAGTTCAACAACTGCAACTGGTGGAAGCTGATTTGTGGATTGTGCCTAAATTTAATGTAATCAATGATATCAAGGTAGAAAGTCATGAAAGTGACACGCTTCATCAGTTCCAGTTCAACCCACTTAACAAAAAGATCGTAGTCAGAAGTGTCATCGTCAGATTGTGGAACGGATATGTCGTTCAGAGTGGCATCTGACTCTTCTTCACCGGCACTCGTATTAAAGCCACTCGCCAGGGACAGCTTTTTGTTGAGAGCAGCAGGGTTTCCTCCCAATAACGGCGATCTGCGCAATAACTGTACTGTTGTGCCATGGTGTACATGGCCTCTTTCGTGCATAGACCGTGGGAGAAAGTTCTTCTCGCTCCACTCCAACATGTTCAAACTTTGCAAGACCCAGAGTTTTACGGGCGACTTGAAGTCTTTGTGCATGAATATCATGTATCTCAACGGTGTAGCAATTAAGATGCTGAATATAAGGCCTGGTGATTTTTTACCTGATTTTGCCAATATTTCGTTTCTGGTGGGGCTGCTGTAGTTGCACCCAATCAAAATCATTGACAAAAGTAACAACGGCGGTGCTACTTTCGTGTCAAACGAAGGTTTATGCAAAATGGAGAACTGCTTGTTGAAGACTAGCCAATACATGTAAACATAATAAGACAAACGGTCTTCAATGGAGTACTTGTTGACGGCATCGTCATGGTTGAAAATCAACATAACATCTTCTCTAGTCACTTCAGGCAACGCTTTCATTAACAGATCAAAAATAAGTCCGTCGATGAATATGTGCCTATTTTTCATTGCATTGTACTTTGCTCCATGATTGGCAAGTTTCTCTTCCAAGTGCTCTAGGGAGGTTAATTTGGGTCCTTCTGGACTGAAAGGAATTTGCTTGGGAGAAGTCAAGTTCGACTCGATAGTTGTTGTAGGAGACGAGGAGGAGGCAGTGATAGATGTGAATGCCAAATTAGAAGGAAGCAATGAAGTCAGATCGTTACCGTTAACACTATTCAGGTAATTTCGCAAGAACACTTCATCAAGGGGATTATCATTGTTCAGGAAAATATTAATATCTTGGAAGCCATAACCTGTGTTTGCTGGGAACTGAGACGTGTCATACAATTGTTGTGGAAAACTCTGTTGCGACTGGAGCTGAGGAGTTTGTTGGAATTGTTGGTTTAGTTGTGGGAATGGAGACCCATGGGTGTACAGAGCCCTGTGTTTATTGTCAATTGGAGAAGGTTCAGACGGAGAAACTCCGATTTGTTGTGAAACAGGTGTGCTCATTTGATCTTTAGTGGCAGACCCCGGTTTCAGGACCGTATTCGGTGAAGATTCCGTAAATAGCCACGACAAGATATCGTTCTGTGATTGAGGCATGAAGTTCCCATAATTGATGTTTTGTATCAGAGGATACAGAAGCTCCGGTACAGGTTGATTTTGAGGTTGCAAGTGAGGTGGGAGTTGCGATTGTGGAGTTTGCGTGTGAGGGTCGGGAAACTCGTGCGGATGACCAATTTGGCTCGGTAGCTGGACCCCCAGATTCTCTTTATTCTCGTGGATCAAATTCGAAATATTCAACAAGGACTGTGCCTCGTCTACCAGAGATTCATCGTTGGACCTATGACTTGCCAGCCCGCTCTGACCATCAGAACGCGTAGTTTGCATCAACTCGAGATGCCTCTTCGCATGTCGTTCTTTTAGATCTCTCCTCACAAATGTTTTGCCGCACAAGCGTTTGCTGCCTCCGAACTCAACAATCATAAAATCGCACTTGTAAACTTCCTTCGGTTCGTGGTTTAAATTGTGTCTGGCCAAGTGATCAGATCGTGTGAACACCTTGTCGCAGTGAGAGCATGGGAATGTTCCCAACGTCCTCTTCTTTTTTTTGGGCCCCTCCCCCAGACTCAGGCTGGTGGACCCGTTTTTTTTACTTCTGTCGCTCTCCAGCATTCTAGCCCTAGTAGATCGCTCTGATACTGGATTGATATATCTAGGAGCCGAATTCTAATGTTTCAAAAACGCTGACGACGTGCACTTTTAGTTGGTGCAACGGCGTATCCCAAAGCTCCGGTTGGTTGTTTTCTTCCTGAAAACTAAAAATTGATTTTTTCTATTAGGGTCAAAGTTTGGTTGGGATAAGATGTTTAGGGAATATTACTAATCTGACTTCGGACTAGGAATGAGGTCGCCGTGAGTAGGGTCCTTGTGTCTAGCGAGAAGATCAGCGTATAGGGAGCACTTTTTGGTTGAGGTGACTGATTCCTTGTGCTGGTTGTTGCATTGGAGACCCCGCCCAGCTTGGGTGCGAAATTGAGAATGTGCGGCTGTTGGGAAATCTAGTGATTTTAGTGTATAGTGGGTGATGATGTTCGACAGGACCCCTGTATTTGACGAGAGAATATGGAAGGAAAAAGGCTGTGCGAGTAGAGTCCGGGGAAGTTTGGAGGCGAAGAGGCTTAGGGGTGGGGGGACGTCTAGATAGCGATAATGATGGAGAAGATGATGGACATTGTTGGGAGTGGTATAATAAAGGGGATGAATTGTAGGGGTGAGAGTGAGATTTGGTGTATAGGGTTGCAGAAATGCTCCGATCTGTCCTGTAGGTGGTGAATGAGCTTATGGAGCGTGGGGAACAGGCTAATAAATGAGAAATTACGCGAGAGAAAGAAATTGGAGAAAGAAATACACTGGAAAGCAATAGGAGGGTGGGAAGGAATAAGAAATATTAATCGTTTGGAGAAAGAGAGTATAGTAGATTCAAAACAATTCTCGGGTTGTGTATTGGAACAATTAGATATTACAAAGAACCGAATCAAAGAGTCCTTATAAGAATGAAAATTGAAATTTATAGTCTAAACTAAGTAGCAATTAATGAAACTCGAAGGTTTCGAGAACAAGTCTCTCACATCACTTTTGGCTGCAAACCTAATTGAGAGTCACAATGCAGACTAAAATTCGTTGTATTTTTTTCTCAGATAAGGCTGTGGAAGTGGAGTTTTAGATTTGAATGTAATGCCTTTATCAAGAATTTGTTGAGTCCTTAATAAAGAGATTTTGAATTCTCAACTCCACCCATATTCTACAATCTCACTCACTTCTCTTTTCTACATCAGTTTATTCTCGATAATCATAAATCATTAATAATTGTACACACTACGATATTGCTATGCTGTTTCTGTCGCAATACACGTAAAACGCCGGTTCTCCCGGATAAATACCAATCCGTGCAACACTCTCACTAAAACGGATCCTTTTGTTCTGAACTTTTTCATTCTTCTGGTTCTTGGGCTCATGGTCCGACTCTATATCGTCACCATGATTTCCTTCATTTTGATTGCCCAAATCATCATCTTCATCTTCATCTTCATCGTCTTCCTCTTCGTCCTCTTCGTCGTCGTCTTCAACCTCCTCCTCTTCTTCATCTTCTCCTTCCAGCCATATCAAAGACTCCTCAGCTTCAAATACAAACTCATCTTCACTCCCTCCAAAAACAAAACTATCCTCTTCTCCAAACTCCAAACTCTCCTCCGACTCCTCCAAAACTTCCTGCTCATCCGACTCATTAACTTGGCGTTCCTTTAACCTTTCCTCTCTGAGCCGTTTCCCATAATACAGGATATATTTCTCAATATTCATCACATACGCCCGCTTTAAATACTCATCCACAATACGCTCTTCCAGTGTCTTGCTCGAAAAGTACTTTAGTATATCAAAGTAATCCGTGTCGTAAAAATCTCGGTCGTAGTACTTGTACTCATCACTCTGCAACTTGAATATATCACTGTATAATGGGAACAAATTGGGGTTGGTGGGATTTTGCATTGCCTCGGGCAAGTTTTGTGGGTATATGTAAAACAAGGTACACTTGTCGAAAAATGCCTCATGTTTCAAGTCGATAAACTTATCGTTGAAGATTTCGTCAACACGCTCTTCCAACGTTATCTGGTACCCCGCATCAGACAACCTTTTCAAGTTGGGCGAGTCCTGCAATATGCTGTTCACCACATAGTTTGTTATTTCGGCATACTGTTTTTCACCAGACAAGCCTCCAAAACAGCGGTCGATTATGTCGTAGATTTGGGTGCGAACATGCTGAAGCGCCGTCTCCTGTGGCTTCGCCACACGGAGACTCAGCTTGAGAATATTCTTGCTTACTGTAACCGCTGCCTTTGGCTCTTTGCTTCCTAATTGGTGGAATAGCTCTTCCATGGCAGAGTCTTCCAGGCTGTCGTTGTCGTCCACTTCTACCAGCGAAGTGCTGCCCACGCGCTCCAAGTACTGTTGTAGTGCCAGACTAACCGGGGTGTACTTGTCTTTTATGGTTGCCCTGAGGCCCTGGCATATGCTTTTGGGTGAGTCCCTTAACTTACTTGAGTCGCAGTCGCTGAAGGGGAACTTTGAATAAAACACTGCTGTTCTAGATTTGGCTTTCTCGTTGGTCATTGTCATGATCTGGTCTCTGGGTACATTGCTCTGCTTCAAGCTTGCCATTTGTTGCAAATTGTGAATATTAATTTGTTCTTAGTTTTTTGTTCTTTTATTTGTTGCATGAGGTGTTGCAAAATTGTGGAAGGTACAATCTTATATACCAAAATATAGCTAGAATAAAAATTAGCTAGAATAAGAAATACGAATTCAATCTACTGATTACACACAGAATCAAACTCCCAACTGCCATCACTCTTTCTCAGTTGACTTCGCTAAACTTAGCATCAGTCGCTAGAGCTCGGCTTGTTTATGACTCAATAAAAAGAAATTAGTAATACGCGTTTTTTTCTTTCGTCGAAGACACATGCTTACGCAAGCAAACGGCGAAGGGCCATCACTTTTCTGTTTACGCGATTTCGCATTCCAACATTCACCAGATCATTTTTCCACCAGATAACACCTGTTAACATGTTGTCTATTCGTCTAGTTCGAGTAGCTGTTTCGGCGTTGGCGATCTTTGCGATCATCGCCTTCTTTGCCACGGCCAAGAATTCCATCGGAAATTCCATTCAGAGAGTCAAACCAGCCAGTTCTGGTGACAATATTCCTTTTGAAGGTGCTCATGAAGAGCCTGCCAACACTTTCCAAGGTACTCCACATTCTGGCTCCGAGCCTCCATACGCACAAGATGATGCTGCTGTAGCTCCAGGAAAATCCAAGCCAAAGGTTCTTGCTGAAAAGGTTCCATCTGGTGAGACCGTGAAAACTGCTCCTTCTGTCGCAGGCGCTGCCGCAGGTTCTGGTTCTGGTGCTAAATCTTCCTCTGCTGGTGTTTGCAACGACAAGGACTACGTTGTTATGATTGACGCTGGTTCCACCGGCTCTCGTGTCCATGTCTATGAATTCAACACTTGTAAATCTCCTCCGGAATTGTTGAGTGAAAAGTTTGAAATGTTGAAGCCTGGTTTATCGCTGTTTGACACCGACACTGTTGGTGCTGCTGCCTCTTTGGACCCATTGTTGAAGACTGCTTTGGAAACCGTTCCTAAGGACAAGCAGGGTTGCACTCCTGTTGCTGTCAAGGCCACCGCAGGTTTGAGATTACTTGGTAAGGAGAAGTCGGACGCTATTTTGGCTGAGGTCAGAAAGCACTTGGAAAAGGACTATCCTTTCGCTGTTGTTGAGGGCGATGGTATCTCAATTATGGAAGGTAGAGACGAAGGTGTATATGCTTGGATCACCACTAACTACTTGTTGGGTAACATTGGACTGAGCGAAAAGACTCCTACTGCTGCCGTTTTCGACTTGGGTGGAGGTTCCACTCAAATTGTTTTCGAACCTGAATTCACCAGTGCCAAGGACAAGTTGGGAGATGGTGAGTTCAAGTACGAGTTTGAGTTTGCTGGAAGAAAGTTCACCTTGTACCAGTTCTCGCACTTGGGCTACGGTTTGATGCAAGGAAGAAACAAGATCAACAGCCGTGTCGTTGAGGCCCACCTCAAGGCTGGCGAAGGTGACTTGAAGAAGTACGCCTCAAAGAAGGAAACTAAGGACGCAAAGGCCACTGTGACCGTGAAGAACCCATGTATTGCTGCTGGTGTGACCGCCAACGACGTTCTTGTTGAGGTTGGCGAAAACGAATTTTACGTTGTTAACATGAAGGGACCATCCACTGGCGGAGCCTCTGGCGCCCAGTGTCGTTTCCTTGCTGAAGCTATCTTGAAGAAGGACACTGAGTGTACCACCAAGCCATGTTCTTTCAATGGTGTCCACCAACCTTCGTTGACCAAGTCGTTCCAGAAGACCTCCGACATGTTTGTGTTCTCCTACTTTTATGACAAAACTAACCCATTGGGCTTCCCTTCGAGCTTCAGCGTCGATGAGTTGAACGAGTTGACCAAGTTGGTTTGTAACGGTGATGAGTTGTGGAAGGATGTTTTGTTTGACGACCATATTAAGCAATTGAAGGAAGAGCCACAATGGTGTTTGGACTTGTCTTTCATCACTGCTCTTTTGCACACTGGTTACGACATTCCTTCGCACAGAGAGTTGAAGACCGCAAAGACAATTGATAACAACGAGTTGGGATGGTGTTTGGGTGCTTCCTTGCCATTATTAGACAAGAAGAATGGAGGATGGAAGTGTAGGGCTTAATTTTGTTTTAGTAGAGTTAAATATAAGAATAAAGTTGATGTAAAGTAAGTAAAACACATGGAATTGTACTTTTTATGTTTGTGAAAGTTGAAAGGATAACGGTTAAGTTTAAAGGTAAAATGAAAAATACCTATTTATAATTGTTGCAAATTCAGTTATCATCAAAATTCGCAGCCACCTTTTCTTGAAAAAATAATTAAGCTTCTACATTGATCTGGACTTAAATTGTTCGATGTTAACTTAAATTGCAATTGATGAGACTTGCAAAACCGAAACAAAAGTACACAAGTTCAATGTTACCTCAATGATTGAAGTTTGGGTGCAATGTTGAGTGTATACCATTTCTGGTGTAATTGCTTTCTAGTTGTATTCCTTCGTTGGAATTTACAATCATTACAAGACCATTCAAGTGACAGCTCCAACGCTAACTAACTATCTAATTAGACCATAAAAAGTTGATCAAAATATTTATGGGCTATATAAAGAATACAGCAATTGGGGAACGCTTTTTGGGAATACCATTTGAGTATTTCAATCTCTCTATGGGCTTAACTTTTGCTCTCCGCAAAAGGGCAGTCCCCATTTATGTAACAGCCACTCTATAATAAATTCTCAGGTTATTCAAGTTCTGGTGGTCCCCCACAATCTAGATGCTAAGCCATATATTTTTCAGATAAAGCCTACAATTTAATTACTCCACTATTCGAGTCCTTATCTTTGCCACACCCAAACTATTAGACTCTACCAGGCTACAACTACACACACTCTATATATTCCACTTTTCTGCTCTGATTTGAAGCCACAGCTTATGGCGGAATTGTAGATGGGTTTGCCGTGCTGCAAATCAAGCCTGTATGCAAAGCGGCTGATACTAGGTATCAGCCGGGAAAATATCTCGATATATAAAGCCCTGTGCTCCTCCAGCTTATTAATTGAATTGTCGTACACAGTACGGCTAATCCACTAGCCGTATATTATAGAATATAATCGATTGTAATAGGGATAAAATGAACAAAATGCAAGATAAAGGCAGTGATGTGGAAAGTGAGATAAGAGAACAACCAGTAAATGATGAAGAACCTAAAAAGGAAGAACCAGGCAAAGATATGGAAAAACAGTGCGAACCGGAGCCCCCAGATGGAGGGTACGGCTGGGTTATCGCACTTGCTTCAACGCTTGCAATGTTCTCAACTTGGGGATCTAGTGCTAGTTTTGGCGTTTTCTTAGATTATTATCTCTCGCACCAAATCTTCCAAGGTGGTACTCGTATTGATTATGCCCTTGTTGGTGGACTAGTTGTGTTTTTAGCTCAATTATTATCGCCTTTGGGAGGGTTTTTGTATCGAACGATAGGTTGCAAGCCACTAATGACTTTTGGGTTGGTGACCCAGGCTCTTGGGTATATACTAGCGTCGTTTGCTACCAAGTTGTGGCAGCTCTTTTTGACCCAGGGTGTGTTAGTTGGTGTTTCCTTCCTGGTAATCTATATTCCTGCGCTTTTAATGGTTCCTACGTGGTTTACGTCAAAAAGAGCCACTGCCATGGGAATTGCCAATTCTGGAGCTGGTCTTGGAGGGTTGGTTTTCTCACTCGCAGTGCATAAAGTCATAGACGATACAGGCACTCACAAGTGGGCCTTGCGAATGGTGTGTTTTGTAACTTTCTTTGGAACATTGGTTGCAATAGTTATTATGCGACCATTCACCAAAGAAAAGCCATGGAAAGAATCGCTCAGCAAGGAAAATGTATCCCAGGCTCTTAAAGATACCTGTGATCTTACCATCTTCTACAAACATTATGAGTTGGCACTCTTGGCTGTGTGGTTTTCGCTAGCCTTGCTCGCTTACATGCTCCTCTTGTTCACAATAGCACCTTTTGCCACGTCGATCGGGCTTTCTGCACAACAGGGCCTGAATTTAACTTCCGTTTTAAATGCTGCGCAGGTGGTTGGAAGACCTTTGATGGGTGTATTTGCAGACTTGTTTGGTAGATGTAACGCAACTGCAGTAATTACCTTGGCCAACAGTATTTTGATCTATGTATTCTGGGTTAATGCCAATACGTATGCCAGTTGTTTAGGCTTTTGCATCCTCATTGGTTTGCTTTGTGGAGTTGCGTCTACAATGTCGCTTCCACTTGTTGCTGATATACTTCAGGGACCGAGAACCAATAAGTTAGGAGCTGCATTTGGAGGACTCAATACGATAACGTCTGTTTTTTGTTTGTTTGCGGCAGTGATATCCTTGTCCTTGGCTCAAAATGATGCCGCGCGGCCATACTTGCACTCACAATTGTTTGCCGGTTCGTGTTTCATGGTATGTTTTTTGATGGTTATTGGTGTGAGAGAGTACCTTGTTAGGAAAGTTATGACAAGAAAAATTGAAGATTTAATAAAGTTGCAGCGTTTGATGGAGGATGACGATGAAGAGATGAAGAATTTGGAGATGAAAAAGGTGTTGATAGAGAGCAAGATGAAGCGAACATTGTTTCAGTTTTTATGGAGGTGTTTTTATGTGATGAAGTTGTAGGACGTTCTGAGCGTTGCATGGCAATTGACAATTAATACAGTGATAATGTAGTCTGGACTTGTGAACGGGGACGACTGAATGAAGATTCAACCTAAAGACAAGAAATTTAGAATAGAGTTTGTTGTTCCAATATCTGAAATCATAATCTTTTTAATCTGCATATTTTAAATTTTGCACCCAAAATATAGTAGATAACAAAACAAGACTGAAATTTGTACTCCTTTTCTTGGTTGGATAAATAGATTTTCAACTCTACGTGTCTTTTGTTGGTTGGCCTATTATATTTTGAACTCTAAGTTTAGATTAGCAGTGGTAATTTGAAGCTACAACAGTTTTTAAGCTGATAGATTTTCATAACAAGCAAGAAAAGTTAGAATACTAGAACATTCAATTCCTGAAACGAATAGATTAACTAGTGATTCTCTAGCATAAAAGAATAGCCCATTCAAGTCAGAGTATAGTGAAATCAGAAAAATGAAAACAGGTTATGCCATAAGTTTACCACGGTTCCATCTTACATGCCGATCCCCAACGGCGATCGTTTATCCCGCCTGGGATGAACGCTCGCACCCGCAACGTGCTCATCATCCCATCTGCTACACGCTATCCCACCCGCTACACGCTCTCCTGCTACACGCACTTCATCCCAACCAATCTCACCCTCTTGCACTGTCAAAAAAAAAGACCTCTGGGCATCCCCACAACTCAACCACATGCAAATCTCAACAACTAACTCCAGCATCCCAAACCTCCAAGCATCCTAAACAGTTTCAAATAAACATTCCCTCTCAACTAAAACGAAACTATCAACCAACCCCTATATCGCTATTGTATCCCTCAGTACTTCATGGTGATTTAAACAAAGAGCCGCACTCTTCGGAATCAATTTTTTGACACCCTCATATTTTTGCAGTAATTAAAATTGCCACGCATAGGACAGCATCCTGTTTCGTACTGTTGTTCTGAATCATCGTCTACACTTTAAAGCTTTCTTTGGTGTTACAAGCACAACCAAACGTATAGGAGCTCACCCATTTCATTGGCATCACTACAACACATTCCACACAACAATCGATTGCTACGTTGCCAGAATTTCAAATTCTCAACATTAATCTACCGAGCGCCCCTCCCCACTCACTAACGTTCTACTGGGTTCCATTTACTAATCAGTCTCAACCCTCGAACGTTACGTCATCTGTTGCTTTAGGTATATCCCCAGATTTTTCGGTACATCAATTGCCGATTCTTCGCATAACAAATACAAATTATATATAGTGGAACTAGTCCGCAAGTGCCCAAGATGGACCACAACATGAGTGCCAGTCAGCTCACATCTCAGTTGCTGAATCTCCAGACTGAGATGAGGACCAAGAAGCAGCGAAAGCCAACGCGCAGTGGCACCAGCACGCCCACGCAGTCGCATTCCCTGAGCCATTCCAATTTGAGCGGTGGCAGTTACATCGCCAGTTCTGCATCAGTCAACATGAATGAGTTTTCAGGTGGTTTGCGTGAACGGGCGTTCATACATAGCAAGCTCTACTGCGAGGAGCAGACGCCATCGCAAATGCCTCCAGGATCACAGATGCCATCGCAAGTGCCATCGCAGGCGCCATCGCAGGCGCAGATGCAACCACAACAGGACAAGGGCAACGCACCCCAGCGTCGGCGCTCGTCCAAGGTATTAAAGTTGCCGAACGACGAATTACGGCCCGTCAAGTCTCACACCGAGTTGGCCGAAACCGCCAACGGAGTACGGATGTTGGCGAAAAACTTGAGCAGGGCCACAATCCAGCTCGATGTGCGTGCCATCATGATCGTCACCAAGGCCCGCGACAACTCCTTGATATATTTGACCCGTGAGGTAGCTGAGTGGGTGTTTTCCCGTGAACGTGACGTGGTGGTATACGTCGACTGCCATTTGGAAAACCTGAAAAGGTTTAATGCCGAAGAGATTAAGGAAACATTCCCCAAAGCAAATACGCTTTTGAAGTACTGGGACAGAAAGTTTGCGTTGAAGAACCCTGAGAAATTCGACCTTGTCGTGACTTTGGGTGGGGATGGCACAGTGCTTTATGTGTCAAACTTGTTCCAGAGAATTGTACCACCAGTGATGTCGTTTGCCTTAGGTTCGTTAGGCTTCTTGACCAACTTCAAGTTCCAGCAGTTCCGTGACAGGATGCGCAACGTTATTGACTCGGGTGTGAAAGCATACTTGAGAATGAGATTTACGTGTAGAGTGCACAAGGGAGATGGTAAATTGGTGTGTGAGCAGCAAGTGTTGAATGAGTTGGTTGTGGACCGTGGTCCACTGCCTTATGTGACAAACTTGGAGTTGTACGGAGACGGGTCGTTGTTGACAGTGGCACAGGCAGATGGGCTCATCATCGCCACACCCACGGGGTCTACTGCGTACTCGTTGTCTGCTGGTGGCTCGTTGGTGCACCCCAGTGTATCTGCCATCAGTGTGACGCCAATTTGCCCACACACCTTGAGTTTCAGGCCTATCTTGCTTCCAGACGGCATGTTTTTGAAAGTCAAAGTACCTGCGTCGAGCAGATCCACTGCGTGGGCCTCTTTCGACGGCAAAGTGCGCACTGAATTGCAAAAGGGCGACTATGTGACTATCCAAGCGAGCCCGTATCCTTTCCCAACGGTGATTTCATCCAAGAACGAATACTTTGATAGTGTCAGCCGCAACTTGAACTGGAATGCGCGCGAAGCCCAGAAACCATTTAGTTTGCTTAGTGACGACAACCAGAAGAGATACCGCAAGAAGAAGGGAAAGAAAAAGGATGCACACTTCACTCTCAGCAGCTCGGACTCGTTACAATTGGGAGACGACGAACAATTTGACATTGACGTCGAAGATGAAGGCGATGGCGAGGCTCATGAGATCAGAGAAACACCTGAACAAGCCATTGATGACGATTATGACGACGACACCCTTTCCTCATCTACTCCTTCAGAAACAGAGGGGGGCATTGAAATGAGCAATTTCGATCTCAACTATTACAATGCTGAAGACGACCTACCATACTTGCCGTTACCCGGTGAAGGGATAGCGACTCCTCCATCCCACAACCATGTTTACACGCCATTCGAAGACCGTACGTGCTGGGCACACCCCAATGCGAGGATATCGTTGAATGGGCCAATGGGTGGTCCATCTTCGGTAAACTCAGCGTCGACTTCAAGTAATTTGGGTCAATCTACGTCTACCTCTACTACTGGTTCGTTGAATGGTTCGCGGTATCCAAGTGCTGCTGCACTTGATCTGAACCTTCTGAGTCTTCTGGACTATAATACGTCTTCATTAGAGACGAAGGGCAGAGGGGTATAATTGCAATGTATGTCTCCAAAACGGAGATTTAAGAATATGACACTGATGCAAGCATTTTTCGGTTGATGGATAGCATAATAGATTTCTGTACTTTGGAATATTAAGAATATGTCTGTAAAGTGTAAAATGTAGGATGATCTGTTAGGAACGGTTCTGGTATGGTGGTATTCAGCGTCCAGAAATAGAGACCGAATGCACAATACGGTGCAAGTGAACTATAGTATGCGGATACACTTTGTAATTATAATTGTGTATCATGGTTCAGTGGGTACTAGTAATTTTTGTAGGAAGATTCTAAATACCATTAGAGGACTCACAAAGGCTACTTAGTCATATCACAGTCTTCCAGAATAACTATTTAGACGTACAGACATTCTAGTAAGAAAGAGACGGTGAAATCGTACATCGAAACTTGAAACGTTAGTCCCTGAAAATAATATTTGCAGCCATTAAGTATCGGATAGCTGGAAAATTACGTTGACTTAGTGGACAGGCGTGAGACAGGTTTCATAAAGTGAATTAAACTAAAGTTACCGGGTACATGTGAATTTATGATGCCGAGGTTGGAATAAACCGTTTCGGATTGGCGTCAGATTAAGTTTCAAAGAGATAATGTAGTTGCGTTATGAACGCAAGATTTAGAGATTCTCGGGCCAATGGTTTAGGTGTATACTTTTCTCTTCGATGATTTAAATTGATCAAACTTATTTAACCAATGGTTTCAATGAGATACACATTGAGTTAAAGTTTAAAAGAGGCTAGTTATCGATTACACTAGAGAATTGTCTAATTTGAGATTATTTATGGCTAACTTATCTTGAACAGGAGCCACAGGTAGTGGTAATCCAGATATTCGGAGACTTCAATTAACGAATTGGAGAATAGTATACACTTCCGCCAATTATCAATTACTCACTTTCATCAATTGTCAATTTCTGATTCTCACCAACTGTCAATTCTAGATTTTCTATAACTCTCAGTTATTTTATCATATTCAACCTCCCTTCCATTACATTGTTCTTTCCAAAAGTAACATCCTCAAACACAAAACCATTATAGCAACTAATGCTCATCTAACCATGTAGTATACACCTCATTACCAGGCAATCACTTTACAACACTCTCCTACTGTATAATGATGGACTTCCGTAAACAGAAGCCTATCAGGGCATATGGGTGCAAAATCACAAACCAAAAGAACAAATCAACAAAATCAAAACCATTCAACAAAATCAAAACCTTAAATCACTAGTCCTTCCACTACATGGTCATACATATTCTATACCGCATATACATTTCTCTTCTTCATCTGCTACATACCAACATGCTACTGTTTACAAAACACATCTTCATCTCTTTATCTCTCAAAACAAGTGACTCCGCACAGTCACTCAATCGCACTTTAATCTCACAGTCACTCGCCTGTCTCGTCATTACGCGTACCAACAAACTCTTTCTTTTATACGTGTCCTTACCACAAATTTTTTGCTCTTCTCATCCCTCTTCAGTATTGCACTATGGAGGCGAAAATTTTTCTCAGCCAAAAGACCCAAAAAGAAACGATAGAGCCCCTTCGGTTTTGAATAATTTTGCCCTTGACCAAGAGTATATTACAAAGGCTTCTTCCTGATAAGCAAACTATATTTGTTAATATATCATATACACATTTTTGAGGTAGTATTACAATCATGACTGATTTAGCTCAACAGATGAACAACCTCTCGGTCGACGACTCCAAGAACGGAGGGGCCGGGGGAGAAAGTGGTAAGAAGGTTTACGTTCCTCCATCGAGAAGAAACGCCAGCGGAGGCTTTGGCGGTCGCGGTGGTTTTGGCGGCAACAGCTTTGGCGGCAGCGGTCGCGGAGGCCGTGGTGGCTTCAGCGGTAGCAACGGTGGCAGCTTTGGAGGCAGCGGTCGTGGCAACAGCTTTGGTGGCAATGGCGGTAGCTTTGGAGGCCGCGGCGGTCGCGGTGGCCGTGGTTTCGACAGAAACTCGTACAGAAGACCAGGTGTTGGTAGATGGGTCGACGGCAAGCACGAGCCAAGTGAGCGCGACACCAGATTGGAGTTGGAGTTGTTTGGCACTGCCGAAGACACCAGTTTCCAATCGTCTGGTATCAACTTTGACAACTACGATGATATCCCAGTCGAAGCAAGTGGTGAAGGTGTTCCAGAGCCAATTACCAGCTTTACTGCGCCTCCATTGGACCCATTGTTGGTTGAGAATGTTAAGCTCTCTAGATTCACCAAGCCAACTCCAGTCCAGAAGTACTCTGTTCCTATTGTTGCTGGTGGCAGAGACTTGATGGCCTGTGCCCAGACCGGTTCCGGTAAGACTGGTGGTTTCCTCTTCCCAGTCTTGTCTGAAAGTTATATGAATGGCCCAGCCCCAATCCCTGAACTGGCTGGTGCTTTCTCGCTGCACAAGGTGTACCCAACTGCCCTTGTTATGGCTCCAACCAGAGAGTTGGTTTCGCAGATTTTCGAAGAGGCCAAGAAGTTTGCTTACAGATCCTGGGTCCGCCCATGTGTCGTGTACGGAGGTGCCGACATTGGCCAGCAAATGAGAAACTTGGACAAGGGCTGCGACTTGCTTGTTGCCACCCCTGGTCGTCTTAAGGATTTGTTGGAGAGAGGCAGAGTTTCGCTTGCCAACATCAAGTACTTGGTTTTGGACGAAGCCGACAGAATGTTGGATATGGGTTTCGAACCACAAATTAGACACATTGTCCAGGAATGTGACATGCCTGATGTCAAGGACAGACAGACTCTCATGTTCTCGGCCACCTTCCCAAGAGACATTCAGCACTTGGCCCGTGACTTTTTGAAGGACTACATCTTTTTGTCCGTTGGAAGAGTCGGCTCCACTTCGGAGAACATCACCCAGAAAATCTTGCATGTCGAAGATGAGGAAAAGAAGTCTGTTTTGTTGGACTTGTTGACTGCCGGCGACCACGGTTTGACCATTATCTTTACGGAAACAAAGAGAATGGCTGACAACTTGGCCGACTTCCTCTACGACCAAAACTTCCCAGCAACCTCCATCCACGGAGACAGATCACAATATGAAAGAGAAAAGGCCTTGGCTGCGTTCAAGTCGGGTTCTGCTCCAATCTTGGTGGCCACTGCCGTTGCCGCCAGAGGTTTGGACATTCCAAATGTTGCCCACGTTGTTAACTTTGACTTACCATCCGACATTGATGACTATGTCCACAGAATTGGTAGAACCGGCCGTGCTGGTAACGTTGGTATTGCAACTGCCTTTTTCAACAGAAACAACAAGAATATCGCCAAGGGCATGATTGACTTGTTGCTGGAAGCCAACCAAGAGGTTCCAGACTTCTTGCAAAGAATTGCTAGAGAGTCTGCCTTTGGTGGCAAGTCCATGCGCGGCGGTGGAAGCTCGCGTGGCAGAGGTCCAGTCAAGGACTTTAGAAGATCTAACGGCGGCGGCTTTGGCGGCTCGTCCGGTGGCAGTGGCTGGGGCAACTCCTACTCGTCTGGTGGTGGCTACAACAACCGCTCGAGCTTCAACTCGTACAGCAGCGGTGGTGGATCCTCCTCCGGTTACGGTAACCCAGCCTCCTCCTCCAACTCCTGGTGGTAGAGAGCTGCAACTCGCTGCCCTCGCTCGCTGTCCAGGCACAGGGCAGACGTTCATTTTACGGATATTATGAGTTGATGAATTCTTTGTTTGCATTTGCACTTTATCTTCCCTTTTTCAATTCATACTATCCACGTTTGTTTCCTTATATTACTACATCCACTTGACAGATTTGTTGTCGCTGCTCAAGCGTTTTTTGTTTCCGGCACCCTCGCGTGCGTATTGTTGTATTATAAACTCCATGTCTCAATCTTTATTACTTGTCAAAGAGAAGATGCTTAGTTCATCTTTGAGTCAGAAGCCTTTCAGATTTGCTTTCAGTTTTTTTCCATTTTGGTCACCTAGGTGATGTCGCTTTTAAGGTCTTGTACACCAAGCATGTGTTATATTTTTGCAACTTATAGACTTTGGAAAGTGTTGCTTTGGGAAAAGGGTATTTTCATGTTTTGGAGCCATCCAAATTGTATTACTATATTTTTTTCGCATTTTATTATTGGAAGAAAGGGAAAGCTTTGTTTAAAACAAAAAAACTTCATTTACTCGAAGAGAGTTCTCGAAGAGAAGGATACTAATAGAAAAGTTAATGGGATACTGCCTTTGGCAGTATCGAGTTTGCTATTGTTGTGATTTATTTATTATTGTTGATTTAGACATTGGGTTAATTTATACAGATTTTTTTACTTCAGGGCATATATTAGGTTATATGTGCTGTTTATATACTGGCAAGTGTATGATAATATAAATAATCTTTACGAAGTGTAGTTAAAGTTGTGGTCAGCTGACAGTATTTAGTGTGGCCGCAATTTTTTATTTTAAACATAGTGAAGCTGATTCCAAATTAGCGGAAATTGATCGTAGCTTGATTATGATAGGATTTAAGCTGAAAATTCGGAACGAACTCTTAGAACGTAAATGTTAGATTAGTGATTAGATAAAGCCAAGACAAATGCCAGAACAGAGAAAATGTCACACCAATGATACATGGACAAATTAACTTGAAGTTCGTATTGCGTATCGCTTCGATGCAGGTATCTAGACTAAACTCTATCAAATTTAAGATTGCAAAATCAGAAGAATTTTGGACGCGAAAATTTAAGACAGAACAACGCAACAAAACTACATGATGGTTTTAAGTAGGAGAGCGTTGAGGATCCTCACTATTGTGGCTGGATTATACGTCTTATATCTCCTTACTTCACACTCTGTATCTAGCCCAAGAGTGGCTCACAAAACAGAATTCTCGTCGAGTAAGCTACAATTAGCTCGTGAATTGGAAAAGAATTCAAACTGGAAACAGCTGGGTCTTAATTTCCAACCAAACAAGAAACCACTGCTACCAGTTGAATCGACAGTAAGACAGCAGTTGTCGTTCCAGTTCCCATATGAACCTACGAAGCCTTTCCAAAAAAACATCTGGCAAACTTGGAAAGTAGGTTTGGACAACCCAAATTTCCCTAAAAGATACCAAGGATATCAGGAAACTTGGGATAAAGTTAACCCAACTTATAAGCATCATGTCATAACCGATGATTCCTGCGAAGAGATGATAAACCTGTTCTACTCTGGAGTTCCTGACGTTGCAGATGCATACAACTCGATGCCCAAGAGCATCTTAAAGGCAGATTTTTTCAGATACTTGATCTTGTTTGCTCGCGGTGGTGTGTACTCAGATATCGATACTGTCAGCATCAAGCCTATAGATAGCTGGCTCTCGTCAAACACAACATTGTATGGCAAACCAAACAATCCTGGTCTTGTTGTAGGCATTGAGGCTGACCCAGACAGACCAGATTGGAACGAATGGTACGCAAGAAGAATCCAGTTTTGTCAGTGGACCATACAGGCTAAGCGTGGTCACCCAATGTTGCGTGAATTGATCGCCAAAATCACAGACATAACCTTAACAAGGAAACGCAATGGTCAATTAAAAAAGGTATTGGGTAAAGACGCAGGCGGTGATATTATGGACTGGACCGGGCCAGGCATTTGGACCGATACTGTTTTCGAGTACATGAACAACGTTCTTCAGTCTCCAGAGAATTTTAAGTCCAAGAAATATGATGAGATTGTCACCTGGAAGATGTTTACGGGAATGGAAATGCCTATAAATATTGATGATGTGATGGTGTTACCAATCACATCATTCAGTCCTGATGTTGGACAGATGGGTGCACATGATATGACTCATCCGTTGGCATATGCAAAGCACATGTTTCTGGGAAGTTGGAAGACAGATGATAAGGGGAAGTAGTAACATATTCGGTAGCGCAATAAATTTGATTCAAGATTTGCAACCATCTCAAGGCAGTACATTGATTGGGTTGGGTTTAGAACATCTAAGTGCCATCATGAGAGTAATGTAGAACCTAGAGGTAGCTTGTTGAAAAATCTTACGACTTTTCTGATACTTATGGTGCGCCTGTATTTTTTTAGTGAGCTGATTGAAGAAGGTGTAAGCAGCTCCAATTGCTCCATATTCACTTGCTTATTATTTTACTTGTACTACTTTCTTTCAACATTTTACAAGCCCAAGGAAATACTTTCAAAGTACTTTACTATTTTATAAATATTCAGCATATATAAATTTCAATCAATATAAAGAGGTAATTAGAAAGGAAGATTAAATTACCAAAATGCATTCCAAACCTAAAAGTCCGCTTAAGAAGCTTCCCAAAATCTTCCAAAATATTTGGCCAATGTCAAAAATCAAAGGGAAACGGTCTGGACCAGACTTTCTTGACGAAACTCTCGCAGATTCAAAAATTCGCCCTAGAGATCCTTTTTACAATCTGAGTTCTTCCAGTTTGTTAAATACCTTCGAACTGTTAGACAACTATTCAGATCAAGGTTCATTTTCATCAGCACTTGAAGTTCAAACGGCAGCAGGGTCTACTGATCGTTTAGTGACTAGAGGACAAAGCAACCCTTTCGATGACAAGCACTCCTCAGAATTACCCCAGAAGAACACGGGAACTAAGGGTAACAATACACCTTACTTTTACCACCACTCACTTCATGACGACACAACAATTGATAGCATTTTAAACAAATGTACTTCAACTTTATAGTTTTATATAGCAAAAATATTACCAAGTTAAATCAACTTCGACACTGTCAATTGTTTCAATAACTTTCTTCTGTTCATTTCTGACTTTAAATTTATCGTAAAATACTGAACAATTGAGGTTTGAACACATATCCAGAGCCAATTTGAGTAGTCCATTTCCTACCATTGCAAAACTATTTTGCACACAATTATTACATGTTCGCTCAATTCCGTAGAGTTTCATCAGATGGTTGCGGTAGTGCATTGTGAAATTCGTTAGCAATTGGAGTTCATTACGAAGGCAGTCGATACACAAACTTTTCAGCTCCGATTCACTCAACTTAGAACCACAATTGATGCAAGTGTTCAGAGTAATTGCGTTCGAAAAGTTGAATATTGTATTTATTTTGAGTGACTGGCTCTCAATAAAGCGTGGTAACTCTCTGTACCATCCTCGTATATCAGCCCCCATGAGGTTAAAAATACGCTCCAATGGGGGTATCAACATCTTGCCAATGTAATACTCATAGTCCAAGTAAAGTTGGTTCTTTCCCTTGTACAGAGAGATAAAATCTTCTGGTGATATACACCTATCTTTCAACCGAGTTTTGGTCAGGTCTCGAATTACCACGTAAGGCACTCTTTCTCTATACTGTGGTTCTCTTCTAGCATCTTGCATGGTCTTTCTTTCAGCAACTATAGCACCTGGTGGTAAATGCTGTTCACTTTTGTATGTACCATACCGCACTTCTTTCGCAAAACAAAAGTCGTTAATAGATATCTTGTTTATCGATATTTTGTAGAACTGCTCAAGTACAAATTGTTTAACTAGAGATAGATTCTTTGTCTCAAACAAGATGCGCAAGCATTTCTCAACAATCTTCAGTTGAGCAGGGATACCATCTCTCCTCACCGTTTCAATACCTTTTGCATCAAATTTAGGAACCTTTTGTTCTTCGTACTCATAGGCATACCCTACATATCTTTTCTTTGCAAGTAAGACACACGGATGGTAGACCTTTTCAAACTTTAGAGTCACTGGATCAGGGAACTGGTTTGTTATTTCTTCAGCTATCTGTCTTCCAAGTTTGAATGCATCTTCTTTGGTCTTTCCAGGGAAATAAACAAAGAGAGAATCGGTGTCTCCATAAACAACCTTCGCTCCATAATTGCCATTTTCAATCATGTCTATGGATTGGGTTAATACTTCTCTCCCAGTTGAAACTATGGCATCTGCGACGTCTGAATTTGGCATTCTCCCGCTGAAAGAAGCTGAAGTGTAACCATACGTAACATTTGCAATCAACTTAAGAGCTAGCTGTTTTGCATTGTACAATTTAGTTAATTCAGTGTCGTCCTTGAATACTTTCATTCCGGTTTTCACAGTAATACGAGTGTTGAGAATCTCTTCTAACATTTTGGCTAGTATGGACTTTCTCACTTTACTCTTGACAAACATATATCCGTTTGGTGACAAAGTAATAGCATCGTTTGATTCCAACAAATCGACGAGACCAGGAGGCAAGTTCAAGTTATTCAAGTAACCGATCCCGTTCCTCTTGGGATTGAAGTTGTGTAGTTTGCCGATTAGCGTGGAATAGCAGTAATTATAGGCAATCATTAACGAAGGGTACAATGACTGAAAATCAAGCACAACTAATGGAGATTTGAAAAAGTTTGAATCTGGTTCCATGATTAATGAAATACACTCTAGCGATCTCATTTCTTGTACTTGGTGTTTAGAAGGTGTGTTGAGGATTATGTTCTCTGACTTTGTCAACCTAGACAAGATCGACTCTACTTTGAATTGCGATCCTCTGTAGAAATTAGAATTGAAATCAATTCCAATTAAACGTGAATGCTCCACATTTCTGGTAATAACCTCTTGCACTGACATGATCTTCAAGGTGAGCTGCATTCTTTGTAAGTAATAGTTGAGAACAAGCAATATAGACAGGAAATCTTGAGATGTGAGCCACTCTGAGAGCTGCAAATTCAGATACTGAGGGAGTGTTTGATGTAGCAAGTGGTACGACACATTTTCCAAGGTATAACTAGTCAAGTTTATTTCCTTTCTCAATATTCTCCAAACATTGATCACATGTCTACCATTGACTTGAAAGTTTGCAGTATGAGTGTAACCCCAACGATCACCTAATTTTCCGTTACTTTTGAATATCCCTCGACTGAAATCAGCACATAAGTTCAAATCATAAGCGAGACGAAATCGTTCTATAAGATATCCCCAAGTAGCTGCATTAACCTCGTAGCCTGAAAGAATGTCAGGGTCAAATTGGTCGATTAAGTCAACTAGTTTTTTTATCATTTCCATCTCGGTTGGGAACAGTTGTATCGAAAGTGGACCAGGCAACTGATTTTTGAACTTTGCAATTCTGCTAACAGGAACATCTTGTGTTGAAAGTATGCCCATTGTTGCAGTGTCTCCGTGCATTAAGTTTGAATCATCAAAGTGATAGAATATCAAAGAAACCGCATCATAGGCGGGATCTGGAGCTAAAGTGCCCGTAGTAACAACATGTAAGTCTAGTGTAAAACAAGTTAAATTGTTGAAACTGTCTGGTTTGCGCAAAACCTTGAGAGAATTGTAAGAAAGATTGTACTGTTTCTGTGTGTCACCCGGCTGTATTTGAGACTTGAATTTTAATCTCTTTTGTTTTGCTTTCTCCTCCTCTTTGCTTAACCAAGTTTTTATTTGAGCTTTCAGTGGAGGCTCTATAATGTACTCCCAAGACTGGAAAGCTCCAGCAACTCCTGATATTTCCTGCTCTTCTTCGAGGTGGGACAGAATTTCTGCAGACATCCTAGTCTCAGGAATCAGGTCTTCATTCATCACAGGCACTGGAATTTTCCTGTTTGCGAAAACCAATGGCTTTGCAGGAGAATCATCCACATCATCGTAGTATGGGTCCAAGTAGTTAATTTTCAAAATACCAGACAGGTCAAAATCACTCGTTATGTTTTCCGGAATCAAAGATTCAGGAAGAGGTACCTCGTATGCCGCACCCCTATGGTTAAAGTCCAAGGGAAATGTTGGAGTATCTAAAGAAGAAGGGATCTGCAAGTGGTTGGTTTCAAATTCACTCAGTGGTAGCTCGTCAATTGATAGTTTTGTCGTTTGAGACTTTTTTTGGGTAAGCAGATACATGATCTGTGCATCCAAATCTCCAACTAGATCATTTTCTGAACTTTCTGAGTTTATTTGAGGGTTTTCTTCATCCTGCTCTGACTCCTCATCCTCAGACTCCTTATCCAGCTCTGACTCTTCTTTTTGACTTTCTTCTTCCAGATCAGAATCTTCGCTCCAGTCAGACGAGTTAGGAGACGAGATCGGACTCTCATTGGTTACACTCTCTACTTCTGGGTCTTCTTGTAATGTACTGAGCTCGCTGAAACTGGAATCAATAACCAGTTGCGTCGCAGTTTTATAATCAAATAACGAAGAAAATTGAGTCCACTTGACCAAGTCAGAATTGAAGTACAATTTATGTTTGTTGTGCTTCTGAGCTTGTATATCAGTCAATTCAAAGCAAGTTGGGACTGCATCTCCTAATTTTGGATAGTGATTTTGAAAGTATTGGTCAAAGTCTTTGGTCAGAGCCAGCTTGTTTAAATTGATAACGTACTTTAATAGCTCATTCAACTCCAACTGGTTTGACCAATTCGTGTCACCGGTGTTTGTACCCAAATAATGAATCAAAGCGTCATTTTGATACTTTGATTTTTGATAAATCAGCGGAACCTCTTTGTCCAACAGAAAACTGGAATCTTTCAACTCAAGTTGGTATTTTAGGTCAGTGGAAACGTAACGAAGTGAGGATAAGTAAATATTGTTCATTTCCGGCGTGCATGTCAAGGATTCATAGTTGCGGATTTCTGTGAAACCATTGTGTAGTTCTCTTTGTTCAATTTGAGACCTGTTTAAGATGGAGTTTGTGGAAATATCCATTTCAATTAGCGACTTTCCAATTCTATCATACTTTCCAGGCATTTTATCTATTTTGTCATGTTTAGGAACCTTTGAATTTTCATCACTTCCAGGTTTAATGTTCTCCATTTTGGAATCAGCCATATCTGATACGGAATCCACTTCAGTATTCACCACTTCCAATACAGAAATTTTATCGGATACCCTCATTTTATCACCCCCATCCTTATGCACCAAAACATTGTTTGGCAATATCAAAGTCTTCAAATACGCCACCAACACATCCACCTGGGACGCGGAAAAGCAGCTCACCACTTTTGGATCAAGAATAGGCGATCTAAAATATAACGAGTTGTTGGAACAATAGAGCCATCCACACCCATACAAATTGAAATCCGCCAAAAACTGCTGGAAGTATGTGAGGTGCCCCTCATACACCTCCAACTTCTTTCTGCTGGTGGGGTGCAACGTGAGAGCTCCGTCGTGGACCAATTTCACTAGTCGAGTTCTGTAAAATGGGCTGAGGAGCGATACCTTGTAAAACAATTTGTAGCCAACTTGAAATCCATATATTGGAACCCCTTTACATAGAGCCACGGATTCAACATATTTACGGAGATTTGGGTTTGAATTGGCAGGAACCTCATCTTCGTCATTTCCCTTCCTCTTGGAGAATGAGTCCTTTAGAGCGGACTCCAAGTAGGCAGCGACCGAATCTATAGGGCGATTTGGGTCTAAGCAATCAATATACACGTAGGGAAAGTAGTTGTGCACATGCATCACGACGTTGAACGCGAGTGATTGGGACTCCACGCGTCGTTTCTTGGGGGACCCTGACGCGACTGCGGAGTCTGCTGAAACGCCAAACGATCCGTAGATCCTGATTACAGGCACTTGACTGACGCGGCCGTACGGCCGGTCCAACTTCGTGGGAACAGTCTGATAGGAGTCATATGCATTGATCTGTACTGCTAGCTTATCTTGTAGCCCAGTATCCATAGATCAAATTGGGATGATGTAATCAGAGAAAAACTTGCGACTCATAACTGACGCGAAAACTTGACGTTTTTTGCAATTTTGACATCGTTGAAGGGCACCGCAATAGCGTGGCCGAGAGAAACTTTAAAAGGTACACAAATCAGTAGCCAAGAGATTAGTTGCAAGCACATCACCCAAACAACAGCTTTCTGTACCCAAAAACCAAAAAAAAAAAAAGTTGAACCCTCATTTTGTTATCTGATTTGCGCTATCTCGTTCGGTAAAGGTGACAATTTTGGACTTATTACCAGTTCTTGCTTCACCATTGAATCGCTCGTGTCTCCTTGTTATTTTTTTTTTCAGTTCATAGTCGTTCCCGATACGATCGTACTCGCTTATTCGCAAGTCTACCTTTCTCATTGCCAACACAATCAGCCGTTATCCCCGACACTCCCCAAACACAAAGCCCGAGTCGCATCGACAACCTTTCCACCTCTACGAACAATGTTAAAATAGCCCAACTGGAGCCCTGACCACGGCCCAGTAGAGTCGACAAAGAGAGGGCACAATACTTAAAATTGGCGGTCGGCCTTGTAGGAGCAGGCGAGAGATAAGAAGAGCCTTACGTGGAGACCTACTTCCATCCCTTTGTAGGTACAAACCACGCTGCAGAATTCCACCGGGCTTTGTAGAAGCCCGCCCGCGATTTTTCACTTGCTGCTGTTGAAAGTTTAATTCATTCCAGGAGGCTGCTGCAAGCGATGCCCCAGTTTAAGATGGGCTGCAAATGCAACCATTTTTCCCTTATTCACCCAGTCTAAATTCCATGTTTCACCTTTATGTATATCTACTTCAATTACACCAGTCTAAATACAAAGTAAGTCAACTAAACTTGTTCGGGGTATCCAAACCCTGAAATTCAGCTACCTCCAATCACAAGACAGCAACCATTTCCGCATTTCACCACACCCACGCAGGTCCATCCTCTCCAGCTCATCACAAACTACCCCTCCAAGCTCCCAACCTGTGAACCAAAACCCATCACCAGTTACCTCTCCAATCTCCCAACCTTAAACCTGCCCATATTTTTTCTCTCCCCAGTGTCTATTTTTTTCAACACCCATTGCCCTTTCTTTTGGTCAACATTCCCCCCACTGCCTTCTATTTTGAGGGACACACCACTACTCGAACGGAAGCTTGACTACACAATCCGCAATCCAGAAACTAAACGTGCTTATATCAGCAGGTTAACAAGCTACAAATTTACTAGTCTAATTTTGCCAGCCTCGAATTTTTGTCCAAGATCATTGTTTTTTTTTCTTTACAAGGGACTGTCCTTTACATGTTATAGAGCACTTAGATTAATAGACCACCAATGTCGGAAGACCTAAGTTTGCAGCCGCTCTCGTTGAACGAGCCTGCTAACATCCGTCCGCTGGCGTCCGCCCGGGCGTACTCGGCAAACAGCGCACTCGCAAGCCACGGGGCAGCAGCAAGACCAATTAGCATCAGCGGCGCCACACGCTCGTCGTCTGGAGGAAGTGCAAGCAGCACTAACACAGACTCGCACCACGGCTCGCCCTCCAATGTCCCCTCCGCAAACGGCCTCATCAGCAGGAGTGGAAGTGGCTCCCGTCCCCACCTCAATAGCGAGGCCCAAGCGCGACTCGTTGCGTTCCAACGTGTAAGAGCCCCCATGATAAACTCTCCTCCACTACTGACAGCAACGTCCCCAAGTTCAGGCAGCTTAGCCACAGATCTCACACAGCAGGACCTGAGGCTGGGAGGAATCCCTCCTCTCACAAGCATCATTGCAAATGCCCTGATCAACCACAACAAACCGTTACCTCCATTACCCTCGATGCCCAGAACAGCGTCCGAACCAGCAGCTACAACGATACAGACCCCTCAGAGATGTATGTCTGAGTCGGACACGGACGACTTGAATCAACAACTCCTCGCTTCCCCAATGGACGCTGACAAACTGGCATTTTTAAATTCGCATGAAGGCAAGCTCCCACCAGGCTTGTCGACGATAACCTCGCGCATGAACGGCTCCTATACGCCGTACACCCCCGTGTCCTCGTACACTCTGACCCCAATGCACGAACTGAAGTCCGACTCGAACTCGTTTCTGCCCGAACCACAAAATACATCGCCAGGTACCCCTCAGATGCCCTTTGGCTTGGCTAAGAAGATGCCATCCATCTCAGAGCGCAGGTTTCGCACACTAAACTTGAATGAAGAGCCCAGCTCAGAAGTGCGCACACCCACTTCTTCAACTCCATCCACCGGCTTTGCAACTCCAATAGCTGGGAGGGGCTTGAAACAATCGCCAGCAGTGGCAGAATCGACCGGTGAGTTGGCCAGACGGGTCTCTGACCGCAGAAATAAACCTAATTTCAAACTCAACTTGGATCTCATCAACAATGACCAGCAGCTAAGCAATAACAACCCTAACGGTACGGCCAATGACAACAAGGGCCAGCACGGAGAGTTTGACCTGTTTTCAGAGTATGTCGACGTCAAAGCTGGTGTGTTAAACTTTGCCGGAAAGGCGTCTGTGCATGCAAAGGGCATTGATTTCTCACTGGGGACCTCAGTGAAAATATCGCTCGAAGACGTGGAGCGCATCGAAGAGTTGGGACGTGGAAACTACGGTGCCGTCTACAAGGTTATGGACAAGAAAAAGGGCATTTTGATGGCCATGAAAGAGGTGCGCTTGGAGTTAGATAAGCTCAAGTTTGAACAAATATTGATGGAGATTGACGTCTTGCACAAGTGTTCTTCACCATATACGGTGGACTTTTATGGTGCCTTCTTTGCAGAAGGTGCTGTTTACATGTGCATGGAATATATGGATGGAGGCTCACTTGACAAAATCTTTGGTAACAACAGGGGCATAACTGATGAAGCGTGTTTGGCGTATATCGCTGAGTGTGCTGTCAATGGACTCAAGGAGTTGAAAGATACACATAGCGTAATCCACCGTGACGTCAAACCCACTAATATCTTGGTCAACACCGCAGGTAAAGTCAAGTTATGTGACTTTGGTGTTGCCGGTAACTTGGTCGCACTGCGTGCAAAAACACAGATTGGGTGCCAGAGCTACATGGCCCCAGAGAGATGGGAGAATGAAGGCGCCACCTACTCTGTCCAGTCGGACATTTGGTCGCTTGGTATCACACTTTTGGAGGTGGCGGGTGGATGCTACCCATACCCTGCAGAGACATATGTCAATCTCTTGTCGCAAATGAATGCAATTATCAACGGCGAACCACCAAAGTTGGATCCTGCTACATACTCAAAGGAAGCTCAAAACTTTGTGAGATCTTGTTTGGAAAGAAAGCCTGAGAAGAGACCCTCGTACGCTGCGTTACTCAACAGCCCCTGGTTGTTGAAGTACCGTGGCGTCGAGACTAATATGGCGCTGCTAGTGACTGCCCGTGTAAACGAGTTGGAGGAGGAAAAGCAGAGGCGCAACTTGGGTCGCTCCAACAGCGGCAACGAGTCGTTTTCTTCTTCACCTGCGCCCATGCCACAGAACCGTTTCATCGAATCCAGGCGCATGGCTGCGCAATCGGCCGTTTCTGTACCTGAGGTGCCGAGCTCCATCGACAATGTTAATTCGTTGTTGAAAAACCGGGTCAGGACACCGGCTGTGCACCGCTCACATGGCTCGAACACCACAAACAGGCCGTTTGGTAGGAGCGGTTAGTCGTTCTTGCTTTTCTGTAACACTATGTATGAGTATTTTGATATATAATGAATTATGTACTATACATTGACGATTGATGGATAAGGTGTAGGAAACAAGCTGACTTTTGTATAGTATTAAATCAGTAAACCATTCTTGGGAGTACAACACAATTATTTAACACTTAATTACCAAATATAATACAAGTATTCATTTTATACTATTTACTAATCCAGATTACATCAATAAAACTAATCTCAAAATTAGAATTCCCATAAGCCCACTCAAGCTCAAAACATTTTCAAAACCATGTCTACAACTCAATATTCTCAATCTTCCTTAGTAAGATCCTTCGACATAAATGGCCCATCCAAATGATAACCTAATTTAGCGTAGTAATTTCTCACACCAACTCCAGAAATCACAGAAATCTTCTCTGAACCATGCTCTTCTCTGGCAATTCTAGCAGCCTCCTCCATCAACAAAGTTCCGAAACCTTGATGCTGGAACTTACGTGGATCTCTAGAATGTAATGGAACAACAGACCCATACACATGCAACTCTCTCACAATCGAGGTGGGCTGCAGGGTAAACTCTTTCCTATATGTGTACTTCTTGGACGCCTTACGCAATCTCAACAAACCAATCAAAATATCCTTCTTTGGATCCTCATACGATAAAAAGGTCTCCCATCCACCGTTAGCATAGTAGTCTCTTCTGATCAATTCGACTTGGTCTGGTGCCACCTTGTGGTGTACTTCCTGAATACCCACTTCTCTGGTACGGACATCTCTACACGAGGTACCAAAGTCCTTCATTCTGGCCAAGGCCAATTCACGCAAGTTACCGTTCTCCACACCAGACGTCACCAATGGCATGGGAATATCTCTTTGCACTCTGTAAATACGAGTCCATGGTGGTACCAACGCTAAGATTCTCGCAACAAGGTCTATTAATGCATTTGCATTGTATGATTTGTACAATCCTTGCTTCCATAGCTCGTACAAACCCGTACCTCTGATAACCAATGTAGGGTACAACTTAAGACCGTCGGTTCTAAAGTCTGGGTTTTCAAAGTATTCTTTAAATTGCTCCAAATCACGTTCCATACCAACGTTTGGTAAATCAGGCATCATATGTGAAACAACCTTGTACCCAGCATCCTTGGCCACTGCAAACGTCTCACACACAGCTTTGACGGTGTGCCCTCTGTTTGTATCTCTTGCTACATCTTCGTAAACCGACTGGACTCCAACTTCCAATCTCGTACACCCATACTTTAACATATCACTCAAGTGTGTTTCTGTACAGTAATCAGGTCTCGTTTCGATAGTTATTCCAACACACTTTGTCTGCGATTGCTGCGAAAACTTAATAGCCTCGTCGATATCACGGCCATTGAAACCTGTGAGCGCATTGTGCAACTGAGTAATAAAGTTCTCTCTGTATTCTATTGGCAAGGACATAAAAGTACCTCCCATGATAATGTACTCCACCTTGTCAATCGAGTGACCCAACTGTCTCAACTGTTCGACTCTACCACGGGCCTGCTCGTACGGGTCGTAACGAGCTCTGATGGCTCTCATCGAGGTGGGCTCGTACCCAGTGTACGACTGCGTGGAGTACTCGAAATCAGAGTCTGGGCCACCAGGACAGTAAACACAAATATTACCAGTGTATGCAATATGAGGGCATCTATGAGGTTTACACATCACCGCCACTACCGCGATACCACTAGCAGTTCTGACTGGCTTGGCCTTAAGCTTGGGGATCAAATACTTCTTGTATTGGTCAGGAATTGACGATATGATGTCTGTCAAACGGGGCTGCTGTTTGAGCTTATACTTTTTGGCATACCTAGTGATAAGTCCGTTCAAATTGACATCTTTTGAGTTTGTAAGCGACGACACCAACTCAAGCGAAACATCACCACAACACTGCAAGAAACGCTCCTTCTCAGGTGCAAGCTTTTTACCGTTCTTCATCTTATGGATCAACTCATCTCGCTCGATTTTTTTTGGAGTGCTATGTTGGTGGGTCACGTGCCTCTCCAATAGAAGCGAGTGTTTTTCCACCAAAAATTTTCAGCAATACCTCAACGAGAATGATAAGGATAGGAGTCACCAGGCTTGGGCTCGTACAGAGGCCCTTGGCCCCACTTGCAGCTAGATTTGCTTCTACTAAACCAGCTCCAAAAAGGCTGACTCCAAAAGGAACCGATATGAGCCAAGTCCCATTGAACTTTATTGGTGTCATGGCTGATTTCTATATCCCACCAAAGTTCAGATCTTCGCCAGTTTCCCTGTGGCACAAGCTTCTTTTCAGAAGATTGGGGTTGTTTGTCGTCAACACATACAACATTGTCAAGTATAAGCGTGAAACAAAGTTGCCTCTCAAGTTCAACGAGTGGAAAGACAATGGTATTGACCTCTACGTTAGGACCAACAAAATCTTTGCATCTGGATGTAACAAGCGCCCCTCGGAGCGTAAAGCATACTTGGACAAGCACTTGCGTGTGCTTGTTTGTAATGATGTCTCTAAGGCTTTGAAAGCAAGAGCCGAGTCCTTCCCTACAGACGCAAAATTGGACTGGGAACTTGTGTCCATTGAACTGAACCCCAAAGTTGTTTCCTTCAGTATCTTGCCTGATGCTGACGAATTGACTACTTACATCCAGTTTGTCATGAAATGTCAAACAAAGCAGAAGTTAACCATTCTGAGAGGTGACGAACCCCAGGTGACGGTGAGAAACGTCACCGACTACTTGGTGTTCACTTTGGACCCATACGATGGCGCCATGTTTTTGGCAGGAACGTTGTTTGAATCAGATCATATACGTGGAGTGTCTCCTGATGAGAAGGCCGCCAATGTCAAGTATATGATTGCATTTTCCCAAAATAGTGGTGACATTTATAGAGCCAACCCTCGTGTTGAAAAGTAATGTAAATAGCTGTATATAATTAAATGAACCACTAACAAAACTGATTACTGAGGAGTTGGAAACACGAAATTTAAGACTTGTCATGAAATTGAGTTTGACTCCACGAAATTTGAGACTTGTACCACGAAACTGAAATGCTGTATAGTGAAACAGAAAAGTTGAATCTCACAATTCTACACAAATGCATCAATACGAGCATCAATACGAGCACCAATACGAGTCCTGAAAGATAAACACCAGAAAAATATCAGGAAGACTCCTCATAAACTGTATAATCATAACATTCCAAATATCCAAGTATAAACGAAACAGAGAAGTGAAGTTGGCCCAACCAAAGTAGAAAAAGACAAAATGTATAAATAACTTTTAGTCCATCAAGAAAACGTCGTCAGTGGTCGCTGCGTTGTTAGCACTGCTTAAAAAAATGGGTGTAGCGTGGATTTTCTTTTTGAAGGCATCATTCAGAAAGTGGTGAACGTGGTGCGGTGATGTCGACGTGGTGTCATCCGCTCCATTCGAGGTGTGTGAGTCTGCAGACGATGAAAGCGATC
Source organism: Kodamaea laetipori (assembly GCA_030558845.1). NCBI lineage: Eukaryota > Fungi > Ascomycota > Pichiomycetes > Serinales > Debaryomycetaceae > Kodamaea > Kodamaea laetipori. The sequence continues at coordinate 227,962 of JAKTQN010000013.1, forward strand.
CGCTCAGCAAGATATTGGTCATATTGGGTCTAACAAGTAATGTTCCGGATTGCGAACGCAGGTCTCTGCGAACTAATTCTTGCGGAGTGAGAATCAAGTCCGAAAGCGATCCGGGGACGTAATCTTCCTCGAAGAAGTCATCGTCCTTCTGCGAGCCATCATTGAGCGAATCGTCATCATCGACAATTGCAGACGAATTGAAATCGTAGAGCGGAGGTGAAAATGGATTTGCACCTAAGCTGTTGGAGTTGCTGCTGCTCATTGGGGTCGAAAAAACGTTGAGGTTTGCTACATTGCTGCCTAGAGAGGGTTGTCTGGAAAATGTGAAGCGCGAGGTATCATAGGTGGGAGATTGAGCAGGTTGGGCAACCTGTTGCCCAATCTGTTTTTGCAGACTTTGGATTTGTGATCCAATTTGCAGCCCAAATTGATTTTGCAGCCCAAAACCATTTTGACTAACCAGTCCAATTTGCAGCCCAAACAATTGGTAACCCGTTGGCGATGAGTTCAAGAGGTGGCCCGTTGAAAGCTGTGGAACCTGGTTGCTTGATCTAAAAGTTTGGCCTGCTGGCTTGGGGTAGTAAGGTTCGGAAAAGGAGGTAGACTTGAAAAACATCAGTTGGGGCTGCGACTGCTGTTGTATTGGGGTTTGCGATTGGTTTTGAGGTTGAGTGGTTTGACTTTGATAGCTTTGATTTTGATTTTGGTTAAGGTAATTTTGTTGTCCGTTTTGGTTATTCTGTGTCTGGTTATGGTAATTTTGTTGACCATTCTGGGTCTGTTGATTCTGGGTTTGATGGTAATTTTGTTGGCCATTTTGATTCGGTTGACTCTGGGTCTGGTTCAGACCCAGACTCTGACTAGACTTGCGTAATGTAGCAAAATTCCCCACTGGGGTCCCCTCATCAGAATTCCCACCCTGATGATCAGAGTTCAGGTTCAGATTACTGTGATGGTGACTGGTCCTGCGGTACCCAGAGTACCCATTTCCGCCCATCAACCCCTTCAGGTTCACCCTCGTCCCGTCTGGTAAATAGTGTGCTAAGGCACACTTAAGTCCAAACTTGCAATTTCCCTTCTGAAAGTACTTACAGGGAAGTTTATCAGCAGCCAACGTGCCATCCAAATTGTGCGAAAACGGACAAGCACTACCAGCTTGGCAATTGCCCTGTCTGTAGAACTTGCAGGGTACGTGGCTCAAGTTTTTGTTGGAGTTGGACGAGCTCCCTTGGCCGTTCGTAACTGGGACCGTGCCTGGGGGTCCGGTGTTCGGGGGGAGCTGAGCATTTGCAAGAGACAAGCTCAAGTTGGTCATAACATCGGTGTGTGCGGGATCGTGAACACTAATCTTCCTCAGGTGGGAGGGACTGCCCTGTTGGCCCAGGTTCCTCAGGCCCTGGGACTTCTTGCTTTTAGCCACAGCTGGAATAATCTTGCAATCGCTCAACCTCAAAAACTCAAAATCGGACTTGGAATCTACACTTACATTCATCATACAAGTCCTAGTAGCGGCTCTCTAGGGTGTTTTCTCTGTAATTCTAGTTATCTGGTCTAGGGTAGTTCTAAAGTAAAAGTTATAATGGTACTTAAAAAAAGTACGGATCGTAAGTGTGGTTATCTGATAAGACAATGAGTCAAAAAAGATAAACTGAGGCCTGCAAAATAAAAGTAGCAAACCAAGTAGAAACACAAACGTGAGACTTGTAAAACTGGGCCACCACCGCCTGAGAAATCCAACTTCAGGGGGCCAGAAGATGTAGCTACAGGGTTTAGCGTATGCCCGTGATTGGATAAGGGGTCAATTGTAGGTATCAAGTCTGCACACAAAAGAAGGGTTGAGGGATGTAGGATGAAGGGCTGAAGTGCGGGAGCAGTGCGTCCAAGTACGAGGGAATTTTCAGGCCGTGGCCGAATTGGCATGGGGACCGCGACTGGGAGTGAAAACAGTGGCAGTATTGACTTGGTGATGCCTGTTCGATGAACGTTATGCTTCATGTCAGGTGATTGAGATGTTACACAATAGGACTGATTAGGTTTGGGTGCAACTGTTAGGAACGGTGATCACGAACAAACGGGTAAACGCAGTGACAGTATGGGTGCAAAAGAGGGAAGAGGAGTCTAGAGCAGTGGTGATGGCTGGTAGTTAATTTCGAGAGGGGACGTTAGGGTGTTTTTCAAATAAGAAAGGGTTCGGATGTTATGGTTAGCAGAATAAGGCTCAAAAATTAAGGTTTGGGCGATAAGGACATTGTTTCGGGAACTGTTGGATGTGAGATGTGCCATGAGAATCGTTTTGTCAGAGTGAGAATCGAGGGGTGAGAAGTGGTTAATTTGAGAAGGTGATATAGCACCAAAATGTGGTGGTATTGGGTGGTGAGTAGTTTGAGATGTGAACGAGTTGAGAGTCGGTAACCAAGTAGAGTGAGGAAACTGTGAGGTGAAGGAAAATTGTGGTTACGCAAGATGAAACAGTAAGCACCATGGGTAAATTGATTGCATAGTGCCAGTCTTCAAGTTTTTTATAGGAAGGTATGAACTTGAGAGGTTAATTAATGAAGTGGTTTAGTATTAAAAAGCGGGTTACTTTGTCAACGCCAGGACCCTCTTCTCAGATTTATGTTTGACACGTGGTGTTGAGGGCTTGTTGGCCAGCATCGGAAAGCTATTCTTAGACCTTTCTCCCTCTTTATTCAGTTATCGTCTCAATAAAGGCTAACGATATCCGCATACTCAAACGATTGCTTTAATCTCACTGACCCATCCCTCACACGATTCAACTAGTATTCATATTTTGAACTCTGCTTGTCTTGCATTAAGATAATGTACTTTGCAGTTTTATCCGCCAACCCTTTTGTTTTTGGAGAATATGTTGCGATAAACAAACTTGCTGTTTACAGTCTCAGTAGACTAGTTACCCAGGTTATCTAGTTTGTGATGGAAATGCCGGTAAGAATCACACAGATAAAGCTAGTTTTATTTTTGTGTAATTTCATTGATTTTTGCACCCAAGAATTTTGCAACCATCATGTATAAGTACCATAAGGAAGGTAGATTAAATGGTTTGGAAGCTGTACTATCTCACTCGATGATTTGTCGGAGACATTCGCAATTATAATTCTACAAGTTACGAGAATGAGTGCCCGATTTTGTCCGGAGAACAATCAGCCCTTAGATAATAAAGTTTGATGCTTCCTCCATCTTATTCCTTTTCAATTCTGACGTATTCTCAACACCACCAGCTTCTTTTGCTGTCGTGACTCAATCTACGGTTAAACACAACAAGCCCCAAAGCTTATGATTTTATAATAGGTGTAGCTATGCTTTTTGGTGCTCACGATTATTCCGTGTACATTGTTGAGAATCACACTTTACAGATGTAATTGTTTAGAGTGAGTGCCTGCTATTGGCACTTCAAAACACCTTTTATCCATTCATGGTTCGTTGCTGAATAAAATAGTATCATAAATGGTTGCTGGAAATACGCAAATTCCCAACGACTTACAGGTCTCATTTTTTAATTTAGAAAAATGTCAACTACAACTTTTATGAAATAAAGCAGAACAGTAGATTTCCTTTATTAATTCCAATCTGGAGTACCCAAACCTTTACAATCCTCTCAAACTTTTTTATTCTCCTGTCTATGTAAACAAATTAACGACGGTCGTTAGAACCAATACCTCTCTTACCAGAGAACAAATGCTTTGGAAGAGCAGCAGTAGAATGTCTGTCACCTTCACCTTGTCTAGCTGCTCTGTTTCTTTCTCTTCTTTGAACCTTGTGCAATCTTTCAGCTTGTGATCTGAGGGCTCCGTCAGCCACACCGTCGTTCAAACGATCGGATTGTGCTCTTGGGGCGTTCTTCTTGTGGATCTTGGCTTGTTGTATACCCTGGTTTCTCCTCAACACGTCAACACCGCTCAATTCCTTGTCTGCGCTTGCTGCGTTCTTCTTCAATGCCTTGGTGTCGTAACCAGCATTGTACATGTGCTTCTCCATCTCGGAGAACGACTTCTTCACTTGGTCTCTTGGCATTATAGCCTTGTTCTTCAAGGACTTTCTGTAACGAGCTTCTGTGATCATCATCTTCTGCTTGTTTCTGATCCATTCGGCCTTGTCTCTGATGTCTTCTGTTTCTTCGTCTTCCAATTCAGAGTCGGAGTCGTAGAAACCTTCGGCCTCCAACTTTTCTTCCTCGTCTTCCAAAGCCTGCAACTTAGCAGCAATGTCAGCGTCCAAGTAGTCGTAGACGTTCTTACCGTCCAAGACTTCAGGCATGACATCGTTCTTCCATTCCTCGTCTTCCAACAAGTACTTGTCCTTCAAGTTGATGTTGAAGACACCAGCACCACCATTCTCTTCTTCAATGTCTCTGGCCAACTTACGTCTTTCAGGGTCATTACGGTCATACTTGGCCAAAGCTGCAACAGCTTCAGGAATGAATGGAGATCTGTCGACATCGTCTCTGGCTTGAGGCTTGGCAACGTGGATCTTGTTCAAGACATTATTGACACGGCCAGATCCCTTCAATTTCTGTTCGATTCTGGCAGTCAACAACTTCTCACAGGCATGGTTACGAACTTGCATAACGTTTTCCTCTTCGTAACAAGAGGTGTGCATAATTTCAACACCTGGCATGGAAGTAGTCAAAGACTTCAACAAGTCCTGCTTCTCCTGTGGCAAGTGCTCCTCCTTGATGATATCACTCTTGTTCATGACAATCATGACCGATTTGTTGGCAAACAATGGCTTGATAGAGTTGAACAACTTGACCTGGGCTTCGATAGAGAAACCACACTGCTCGGACAAATCCATAAAGTACAAAACACACGATCTCAAGTGAGCAATAGCGTAGATGGACTGCATTTCGATGTTGTTCATTTCTTCAGTAGGTCTGTCCAAAATACCAGGAGTATCAATAGCCTGGAATCTCAAGTACTTGTAATCAAAGTGACCAACATACAAGGACTTGGTGGTGAAAGCGTAAGGTTGGACTTCGACGTCAGCCTTGGTGATGCACTTTAAGAAGGAAGACTTACCAACGTTAGGGTAACCACAGATAAGCAAAGTTCTGGTGTTAGGGTCAATACTTGGTAAACGGCCCAAATGCTGTCTAACCTGCTCCAAGTACACGAATGGGTCCTTCAACTTCTTAGTGATGGTGGCCATTCTACCCAAAGCAGCTCTCTTCAACTGCTTACACTGGTACAACGACTGACCAAACTTCAACAATCTAACGTAATCTCTCGAAACTTGTTCAATCAAGGTCTTAGCACGAGAAACCGCAGCAAGCGACACCTTATAATGGTTCTTCTCATACAAAGTGTCCATTAAATCTCTGTGGAATGGGTGAACATCGTTGATGTTAGGGAATCCACTTATTATATCACTGAACTTCTCAGTGAACCCTTCAGCTGTGAATCTGACCTTTCTCATGTAAAAAGCTCTGATACGAGTGATCTTGAAACCTGGTCTGACGACAGTAGGGGTTTTTCTCTGTGTTCTGTTAAGAACGATGTCCAACATGTCGTTAGACGTTGGAACCGTGGGGATATCCTTCCATGAAAGTTGCATTTTGTTTGAAGAAGAGTGTCACTTGGTTCTACTTTTTTTTTATCTCCATCTCATCCCATAAAAAAAAAGGTTTGCGGCTCGAAAAATTTCCGTTTTAGGATGAACGTGTTTGATCAGAGATGAGGCAGTACTGAGGAAATAGAATGAGAGTGAAGAAAGAGTGAAGAATTTGTAGAAATATGGTGGTTGGTATTATGTGTACCTACTCCTTCCAATATTGGTGAAGAAGATAAAGAATGCGTGAGTGATTTGAGTACTCAGAGTGCTATTGAAAGGATAACTAGACAGTTAAGGGAACCGAGTTACGGAAGATTTAAGGTTTTGAACTGTTGTATTTGCAAGTTTATACTGTTTTCTTCTGTGGTGACATAGCTCATTCGGAAAATGGACAAAATTGAACATTTTTCGTCGATAGACACCTTCTTGATTAAAACTACAATTATGTACAATGTAAACTTATTATAGTGAAGGAATTGAGAAATGAGTCTCGCCGCCTTAAAGAATTACAACGCGTTTGCTGTTCATATTTAATACACACTACTCATTGTAATGGTAAACCAAATAGTTTGGTAATCCAAAAACCTCGTACCCCAATCTCTTTGCCATCTTAGCAAAACCTTCTGTCTCAATCAAATGGTAGAATGGGAACGAAGGGAACATCGCACCATCTCTATGCACATCCGCTTTAACAAGCACCGCACCTCCTCCGACACCATCCAAAGCCATCTCAGTGTTGGCATCTGCGTTGGCGTCGTAAAAGAATGCCATCAATGGTCTGTATGTTGCCAATTCACTGTAACCTTCGACGATGATCTCGTCAGGTCCCATCGACGCAGCCAACTTCAATCCTTCTTCCGACTCGACCCAGTTGTTGAAGTCGTAGGGTCTGATTGATTCCTGTTTGGTGCTCTCTTCAAAGTACTTCTGGTAAACATTGGCACTAAGAACCGGTTTGTTGTGCGAAGTCATATCCTGGATCAAAGTTGGAGGTGTCTCGATAATGTCGGCATCCATCCATAAAACCCATGAGTGTGCTGGCGACAACGCAGTGAACACTAATGAGTTACGGGCCAAAGCCATCATCGATCTTCTCAGTTTCTGAACTTTCAAAGCATGTCTTTCCTTTTCCAACTGCGACTCCAAGGAATCGGTGTCCTGTCTCAAAATGATAATCTTTTTGTAGTTCAACGCTTTTTGGCTTTGCTTCTTCTTGATTGCCAGTTCTAACTGCTTCAAGGCTTCATCACCATCAGCATTTCTAGGTAAAATGAAACCCAATGTGATCAACGAGTGGTCGTAGGTCAACTTGTTGATGTTGTCCCAGTACTCAGGCAAGAAACGCGACATTGGTGTCAAGAGCAACACCTCCTCCTTGTTGAGTAACGCATCGGCAGAGTTGGTCAACTTGTTCAAATCATAGTGCATAATGTGGTTCTTGGGCAAGTTTTTCAAGATCACAGAGTCCTTGTTCTTTCCGAACCATCCACTCTTGCTCTTCTTGGTGTAGTCATACTTGTTTGCCGTGTTTTCGGAGGTCGAAAACAAAAGGTAGTAAACAAACAAGATGACTGTAATCGGTACCAAAAGAACCAAAGGATTCCTTCGTATCGACCTGATGTATGAATTCTTGAGCACCATCGAATACAAATGTTCAACTAACAAGTGTCTCCCAAGCAATCAATCAGTAACTTGAAGTTATCACTGACTACTCTAATCACTAAATGTTGGTGTCGTGTATCTTTTTTTTGATTTGGTGAAGAAATGGGTCGTGTGAGGGCAAATCGTTGAAAAATGGAAAGACCTTTAGTGCAACTAAGAGGCTTCGAGATTGGCCAAACTTGTTAATTGTTTTAGGACGTGGGAGGTTGAGTTGTAGATTGTTATTATGATGATTCTGGTTAAATGGACATGAGCGTGTTGATTTCGTAGTTTGCTTCTACCTGCTGTCAGATGCGTTTTTTGCATTCACTCATCCTGTGGTTTTCTTTAATCTTATTTTGATAATATTCAGTAGAGTTTAGAGTGCATAATTTACGGCAGTTCAGCCGAGTGTGAATTGTTAACATTTGAGTACATATATTGGGTTGTTCCTTTGTTAATTGAAGCCTAGTCTTCATGACTTGTGAGCTTCAAAGGAGCACGAGGGAGAAATATTAGCATCAATATCTTTGTGATTGAAAAGTGGTGTGATTGACTCTTGAGAACATATGCAAGATTAGGATCTTCTTTTCTTGCGTATTACTAGAGTTTAGTAGTGTTCTCTTGTTCACTTGAATGTTTGTGTTTTGTTGGTCTGCTGGTGTCTGGTGGTTCTACTTGGAATCAATTAATATACTACAAATATGAAAAATTTCTATATACTGTGGAAATTATATAAACTCTTCAAATCTTGTAGTATGGTTACGAAACTTTGTAAAAATATTTGAATTGTTGCAAAATGTATTCTAGACCTATAAACCAGTGCACAAAAAATCATTACACAACTAATAATTAATAGTACTCCAGAGTACTATATTCTAATCTACACCTCTAAAAGTAAAATGTAATTCAACTACATACTTACTTGCAGACCTTACCGTCAGCGATTTCTCTAGCTTCACCGTTAACGATAACTGGCTCGTCCCAGGCCAACATGTTGTTGAAGAACTTCTTGTTCTCCTCAGTTGGCTCCAACTTGGTGAAAGAGTAAGATTCCCAGTCTGGAGCAACGTTGAAGGCTGGTTCAAAGTCTTGACCTCTAACGATGAAAGCACCGGTAATACCGTTGTTGTTGTTTTCACCGTAGACAACCATACAACCAAAGATGTACTTGGCAGAACCAGTCAATCTGTTGAAGAAACCACCAACCAAGTTGTTGGACATAAAGGTCAAGGTCAACTCATCGTTGTACTTGTAGTCAACCTTCCACAAGGACCATTCTTCTGGGTTGTATTGGTTCTCCCAGAACCATGGGATAGCCTCTTCTCTGGTTTCCTTGTTGGAGTAAACTCTCTTCCACTCGTCCAATGGAGCCTTAGGGTTACCCAAAGCAGCCAATGGGTGAGCAACCTTCTTTGGCTCAGCTGGTTCGTCAGCTGGAGCAGCCTCCTTCTTTGGAGCGGCTTCCTTCTTTGGAGCAGCCTCCTTCTTTGGCTGTTCCTTCTTCTCCTTCTTTGGTGGAGTGTACTCAACTGGCTTCTCGGTGAAGATTGGGGTGAAAACTTCACTGACGTACTTCTGGGAAGTAATGGTCTTGTACCATCTGGTGATGTTTGGGTGTTGCTTTCTCCATTGGGCACCGTTCAAGTATTGGAAACCTCTGTAGTAGTGACAAGCAGCAAAGATATCAGCAAAAGTGATTCTCTCACCAACCAAGTAAGTGTACTCAGCCAATCTTTCTTCAAAGACAGCGTCGACCTTGGCGAGGTGGGCCTTGGCGTCTTCAACAGACTTCTTGTTGTATGGAGTCTTACCAATGAGTGGGGAAAAGACAGCAGCAGTGGTTGGAAGCAATTCACTGTTGGCAAAGGACAACCATCTGATAATTTCAGCGTATTCCTTGGAGTTCTTACCCAAAAGCTTAGCCTTGTCTTCGCTCAAGCTGATGACTGTGATGGTTAGTATTAATTTCAATCAATTGAAGTTGGAAAACATTTCAGAGTAAATATCCTCGACATAGTTTGTTAAGACAGGGATAACTGTATAATAATAAAAATTTTCTCATCATTTAATTCCAAGTAGTAATTTCAACGTACAGTAAAGGGAGATAGCAATAACTTCAGTCAACTTGAAGCCCTTTGGACCAATGAAACCTGGAATCTGGTTCAATGGGAAGTTCTTCTTGTAGACAGCGTCTTCCTTGCTAGAAACAATCTTGACGTCCAAGTTAAGGAGCTTGATGAGGACCTTCAATGGGTTACCTCTGGCTTGGTCAGTGGAGAAAAGAGTACCTTGAGACATGTTGTATGGTTAGGTAAAAAAACACTGAAAATTTTTGCGAAAACGTTGGTTTATAAAGCCTTGAAAATTTTGAACATCGCGAAATTGTCCGGGTAATAATTTGGGTTTGTTGTAGATGTTTTAGATGGGTTGTGTTAAACCAAATAGAAGTGAGGTGAATTTATGTAGTTCAATAGTACTCACACAAGTATTCTCTACTTTGTTGACAAATATAAATGTAATTTGTCAAATGTAAGATTCATGTGCGTTGAACTGTGGAGGCAGATCAAAACCTAATTATATGTTAGCGTTGCGTAGTGTATTGTGTGGCATTATGGCACTTTTACTTTTCCAATTAAGAAGTCTCGTAAGTTTGAATCACTTAGTATTTTGGGGGATCCTAGAGATTCGAGACAATGCAATTAGAGTTAGCTGTGATATCCAATTGACACTGATTATGCGAAAAATCTCAGTACTTCCCCATCTAGGAAGTGAAGCTTCACAGAATGGTACAAGCCAATGATATTAATTAAACTTATAAAAATCTTCTCTCCGATTAATTCAGTAGTCAATTTTCATGATTTAACTTTTAAGAACGTCAGTCTAGCCGTTCATTGGGTTTCGAATCCACAAAATCCTATATGTACAGTCCTGGATGATCTTTTCTAAATATTTAGCGAATTTCTCATAATTTTTCGAAAAAGCTCAAATGTCAAATTCCCAACACTCAAAACTGATCACAATAATTCTGTTAAAGAGAAAATTGTACCCACTGGAAAAATGTCAAAATTGATTATACTTTTTAAGTTACAAAGTGGGTTGAAATTGTAAAAGTCAATCTAAAAATGAAATTGTGCAAAATCTAGTTTTGTACTAATTCGAAACCCATAGATGATCATAGATTCGATCATGTTACCCGTGGATGTAGCGTCTGAAATACATTTTCTTTACAAACCATGTCAAGTAGTATCTTCCCACAGCCGTTTAAAACCGTTGGACTTGGGTGCAAAATCACATCACGTGTTGACTGCATGTACTAACCAGAACCATCAACGGTACAGATAATTAGATGGCAATTACTAAAAGCAATCCTGAACTAACACAAGTGTATCTCTTTGAGATCAGTAAAAATAAGAACGTTTAAAATTAGTGGTACCAATCTGGTAGGTTATTGCATAGGACGGTCTGGATTAGGAATTTCGTAACCGTTAAAGATATTCATATAAAATGGAAAAAGATACTACTGTTTTGATTTCAGCTTTAGTTTCATCAGCTTTGCGATAGGAATCTCCGCGGATGCAAGTTTGTTGCCGTTGATCTCCAAAGCAACCAAATCCAGAATGTACACAATACGTTTTGTTGCTGCAAATTGGGAAATTTTTTATTTGTATCCTCTTCAAAAACACATCAGCCATGTTAAGGCACAGATATTACGTGAAGCCATCGCACGAAATAAGTACCTGCAGCTCGCATCCAAACAGCTGAGGTATTTTTGTTGTGAAGGACGAATGCCTTCAAAATGGGTCCCTGATGCCGGTACTAACGGGATAGTGGATCTAAACTGCACTACACTGACAGTTACATGATCCAGTTGCAAAACATATTGGTACGCACAAAGCAAGTTGAGGAAATTCCAGAAAAAGACACTGAAATATCCGGAAGCACAAACGACTTTCGGGCCACTTTAGACCATGAGTTAGTGCAATTGGGACTATTCCAGTGGCCACCTTTGTGTATACCGTGAGATCTTGGGGGCTGCCCGCAACCCCACTTCCGAAATAATTGGCAACGTTCTTCGACTAACCATGTCCGCCCCTTCTGAATTACATTGATTATAGGGGTTTGGCAACACGGGCAAAATTTTCCAAGGCTCGAACGGCGCTCCTTAAAACGTAATGCCAACCACTTCACACAAAACGTAGATGCTTCTAAAGTATGTGTCTACTCTGCCTTGGTTAGCTTGGTAGCGACATAAATATTGCGCTCAGCTTGCGATGATTGAACCGCCAGACTGATGAAATAGGTCTAGATTTGCAACAATTGTGTCAACGCAATTGGAAACAAGTGAACAAAGTGAGACCTCGTATAAACGTACTTCGTAAAATGCTCGAAAATACGTTTAAGCTATTGTATGCCTCCACCTTGATCAAAATTATTACATGCTCTTAGAAAGGTCCTCATACACAATCACGACCATCAACTTTTAAGTTTAAGGCGAAAGTAAATTTGACAAAAAGCAAATAAAAACTTAGTTGGTAATATTTTTTGGTAGTCTGTGGTGCTCCTAATATTTCTAAGTGTCATACAAGTTACATACGTTATGGTATTGTGCTGTTTCCGTATATGTACTCAAAGTTCCAAGAATCTCGAGAGAAGATTTGAAGAGTTGCTTTTTTAGTAATCCTTATTGCTGCAAAATTTACTTTGAAGTTGAATTGCATTACGATGTTTAGATGAGATCGACTCCAATGATAAGACAAGATTGACATTATCGACATTATTGACATTATTGATTGACATTATTGACTTTAATTTTCTACTTTAGTGATTGACTTTAATTCCTTTAAAATGAGTTAGGCTTTAAACCAATTGACAACTAAATGGTTGACTTTACATGATTTTAATTGACGACTTCCTTTAATGAGATTGACGACATATAATACACAAATTGATAAATACAAAGACCTACTTTCAACACCGTCTATAATCTTAACAAACATTCGCCTCGCTCGTTCGATTTTGCATTTCCATTTAAGTATTCAATAAGGTGGCCTTAGCTCAATAGGGTAACCCTTGGTTGTCTCGGCTTTCTGAATCTTGTAATTGGTTCAGCATCCACCAGAAGTGGCATCTCCACTGCATTTTCACCATCGGGTCGAACAAGGACTTTTCTATCAACTTCATGATCTGATCGATCTTGAAGTTGGCCTCATCGACTCCAAGCTGAGAAGGAGGTCCGCTGTAAAAGTCCTTTAGTTTGGAAATGTAATGGTTCATGAGACTAGCAACAGTCACACGTTCAGTAGATAACACAGTTCCGTGGTGCGTCGGGAGTGTTCTCCAATCGGAAGCACCGCTGTCTTTGGATTGACCGACTGAAGAGGGTGTAGAACTGTTAGGGCGGGGGTGTACAGAGGTCAGAAGTGAATTCGTAGGAACTTGGTAGTCTGGAACGATGGAGTTCCGCAAGGATAACCGTGAGATCGAGAATTCGTCGTCCGAAAACTTCATCGACCTTGAAGGCACAATCAACAAGATGTAGTTCAATTTGATCATATCCCAGGTAAGTTCACGTAATCTGCGGGCGTCGCTTTTCCAGTGGTCGCTGTTTTGTTGTCTGGCAAAAGGCAACTCGAATTGCTCAAAACAACTATCAAGATTCTCCATTTCAAACTCAGATACTCTCAAGAAGCCTTCAAGAGTTTTATTTCCATACTGATCCTGATGTAGAGACTGTTGCTGATTGTATTGCACGTAGTTTGGATACACTATTTCTTCGAATATGTCTTCTTGTAGGTTGAAGAAATCAGGTTTGGAGTCGGATATAGGATATTGCATGGGGAATCTGGAAGGGACCGGGGGCAACACGGTTGACGAGTCATTATTTGGACCAGCCAATACTTGACGATTCAAGGAACGGAACTCTTCGTCAAATCCAAACTTTTTGATGATAAAGTACTTCAATATAATGATGGAGTGGATTGAGTTGACCAACAATACATTGTTGCTGCTGTCTCCGTTGGTCACTTGTGTAGTTAAAAATTGTTTCATCTTGGTCAATATCTTGTTGAACATTCGGATTTGGTTGTTGAGCACAACTTTCAAGTAGTAGTCGAGACTTTCCTTGCTGACTTTGAACTGGAAGCTCAACAATATAAAAACAATACTGATAAGTAGGCTTTCAAAGTTTCTTACATTTTCTGGCAGCACTTGGGTGAGTAATTTTGCAGAGTTCCACTCTTGCAATTGTTGGTCGAGCAAGAGTTTCAACTCGATATTTGTGTAGGACGAACAGTTCAATAAACAGTTGACCAACAAGGTTTGTCTTCCCTCCGAAGCCTCGAACTGCTTCAAGCAATAAGCAGGCACCGTCAGTTTCCAGATATCCAACTCGTTGAACAAGTCGAGGAACCAATAGTATTTTTCGTTTTCAATAAGGCCAATAAACACATTCACGTCGATACCATTGGGCAAGTCCATTGTCAACAAGGGGTTGTCGCTCTGCGGCCTTCTCATGAATGAAACATCGGATTGCGGCAGGACATAGTTGGGCTGGCTCGAAATGAGGTGGTGGTGGTGTAGCATGCTTTCTTGGGTGAAATTCGATAGTAGCTGCTGATGGTGCTGGTTTTGATTTCGCTGAACCTCTTGGAAGAAAATATTAGGGTTTTGACTGAGCAAGTAGCTGTCGCTCAAGAGCTTGTTCATGACGACGTCGTTCGGCAGTAACTTTGTTGAGGGCTGTGGATATATTGGCTGATTGAGGGTCGAGTAGGACCGCGGTTGTATTGTTTGATGGCGATTATCGGTGAATGCTGAGGAAGAGGAAGTGGTGGAGGGGGAAAAGTATGTTTGGGACGCAGGGCCGCTCAACGGGCTGATGGCGTATGCTGACGCAATATTTGCACCCGAAGGAAGCGTGGTGTACACGTCTTTTTGGTACTGCAAATCCGATTCGGTTAAGTCATCCAGGTTGTGTAGGTGGAGGTAAGGTTCGTAGGAGCGTTTCCCGTTTTGGTAGAGTGAGGCTATGGTGATAGATTGATCGAGCAACTTGAAGTCCGAGTCTGGCTGCGCGTTTCTTGCGTCTGTGACGTTGGGATCGAGCGCAGGCTCGAAGTCTCTAGGCGCCGCGTTTTCATCCGGGTTGTAGATTGTGTATTGGGTGAAGTTCAAGCGAATACCGCGGTAGCATTTGCGCTTCGACTTGATGCAGTTACGGCACACAGGTTTCTGTTCGTCGCATTTCATGTGCCTGTCTCGACATGTTAAACAACCGGATCTAGTTCTACTTCGTTTAATCGCTGGATTTAATCGCTTTTTGGCCATGGCTTGGAGAAACTGGAATGGGTTGATATTATTGTTGGATGCAGTTTTAGATAGTTTGGGCTCGTGCACATATATGGCAAGATCAGTTGCGTATGTTTGCTTTTCCGAGCTTTTCTTCGATCCAATCACCGAATCAGGTACAAAAGCTACAGTGTCTGTTGTTCAGCTTTGGTTCTTTTAATTATCTCCCCTTGCGAGTGCCCGTCGTTAAAGATATCACAGACGAACCAGATTTCGCAAAAAAAAAAACAAACTTCGATTTGGATCAGATCAAAAAAGTATTGGGATTCCACGGTGGGCTGTTGCGTGTGGGTGAATGAATGAACAAGTGGGACGGGTGGTGTATGTATGCTAAGGGTGCCAATTTTGTATTACACAATATATGACAATATATCAAGATATTTTGTAAACAGAAGCATTCATTCCTAATCTACCTTATATACCAAATTTATATACTTTGGATGTATATTTATACAAAATCATGTGTTGACACAAATAATACTGAAACCGTTTATTCATACAGAATGACAAGTATACAATTGGGAAAAATTTTCAGCACAAGAACACTAGAAAATAATGAGAGTATATGATTGAAAATATAGGTGAAAGCACCAAAAACGAGCCATGGAGCACAGAATCGATTTTGATTTTGGGTCGAGCCCGAGGTTGAGAGTGAGGGCGCGTCGAGGGCTCACGCGCCCCGGCGCTCCCCAACTAGCGCGCTCCCGCGTGATTTTAGCGGCCCCCTGCCCGTGCCTCTCCTCATCCGTCATAGATGCCTACACGATCTGGTATAGTTGGTTAAAATCAAGATTATTTTATTGTGCTGATTCGCTCCACCCCGACCGTGCAGCTCTGGATTTTTTCACATATTCTTCTCTAAGCTCTGGCGCAAGCTGCTGGGTCCGCCGCCGGGGCTCTGCTAAATATACCCTGTAAATGAAGGAGCACAAAGGCCTCTCCATCCAACCACAAAAGATCACCAAATCATAGGAACAAAGGAAACCTAAAAATTAAGCTCCAGCTTTCACCCACAAAAATAAAAAGAACCTTATGGTTGTTGATTTGCGAAATCAAAACACAGAAGTCACTAACAACCTATTTTTTTAAACATAGAGACAAATACTCTAAAAAAGAAACGGGGTGGCTGGGGGAAATTGTTTATTGTGCTTTTCAACTGCTCAAAAGTGCTCTGCTTGCATATTATGTAGTTTGGGCAAAAACATGTACTAGAGTGCGATCGAAGTCAACGTCGGTTACACCAGCGGAGATTTTTTGCGAGTGCCTGAGCAACTGTAGTATTGTTGGAGTGTGACCCAAAATCACCAGCAACACTTCTATTTCTTTTGTACAAACCCCATCCCCCCCTCCCACAAACGGCTAGACTCCCTTCCACGATCGGTATCCCAGATCAAATCTAATTGGCTGCCCCACCGCCAGATCAGAAAGTCAATATATGCCCAGGCATAAATCCGCTGCACATTAACCACTCGTTCTCATTGAAG
Organism: Kodamaea laetipori; assembly: GCA_030558845.1. NCBI lineage: Eukaryota > Fungi > Ascomycota > Pichiomycetes > Serinales > Debaryomycetaceae > Kodamaea > Kodamaea laetipori. The sequence goes on from JAKTQN010000013.1 coordinate 244,005, forward strand.
GGTACCTTCTCTACCTGGCGCTACCAAACGTAGTTGATACCTGGATCAAAAATTTTGGCCAAAAAATTCTTTCAAAGTATGCATAAAAATATCATGCTGGTTAGTTTCATAAGTATATGCAGGCTACGAGTGTTAGAAAATACATTACAACCTCTTAGTTCCCTGGGAAGGCCGTTCACTGTCCGTTACTGGTTAGGCTAAGCTGGGCCTTGCAGGAAAAACAGCATTTTGTCTGAACTCCGAGAGAGGTGCAATTTTGTGCATTTAAATAGTAGAGTTCCCACGTAATTGAAGAGTTTTGATTTGAAGACGAGATTAAACTAATCATGTTTGAAATTCAACAGCATTTTGACTTCAGTTCCATAAAGGACGTTAGCATTGCAATTAGCTGGTGCTAGCTCATTGATCTTTTCACTTTAATGACACAACTCTGTTCATTCTGTCCAGTTGACTCTGCCCTTCTTTCGGGATACTATTTTTGTGGTGTATCTTAGATTTTGGTTGCCAGATACAAAAGATGATTGGTGTGTTATATCCACTCATCCCCAGTTTTATCCACTTGGTTTTCCAGGCTATATCACTCAGTCTAAATTCAGGCTATAATCACTCATTTTGCCAGGATATTTCATCGTCACTTTTTAATTGTATGCTGAAACAGATTCGATAGCCTAGCATGTCTACATTTGCCGCGAATCGCTTAATAGTTCCCCATATCCCTGGATTTGAAATTTTCACTAACGATAAGATTATTATTTCCGTAACCACAACTTAGACAGGCAATTGTTTCATGTTTTGTTGACATTCGGCACCTTTAAGAGATGCCAATTCCAACATGGCTATTTTGAATAGCTTGGAGTTGCCAGGTGCCAAACCTGGCATTCTTGGAGGATACGCATCCTTTATAGACCAGAGACTAAACGTCACTATCGATATTTTATCAAGTATGGTGGTATGTTGTGCACCCCATTCAAACAATGCACAGGCTAGATGAAGTGTACAATTGTTCATCTGTTGATTTTGGACATGCCTGTCCATTTTAGTGCGTATGGAGAAGCCTAGTTAAGCGATTAGAAAAAGACGTGGCTGCATTGCAGGACAATGGAGGGGGCACCCCAAGCTCTAGTGCTTGGGAGAAGACGCAGGCGACGGAATTGATGCGTGGAATCCATAAGCGCGATTTCAGCAAGTGAGTAACGCCAGAACCCATGACTAGAGGTACAAGGACTTTGTTTTACTTGTTTCTTTACAGTACTGGCAATCACCCCGTCATCCAGTACCCCAGGCCAGGGCAGTTTAAATTGCCATTACTACTTAATAGAGCAGGTTATATACTTGTATACAAACACAGTCATGAGAATCAAGTACGTTGCAAAGGTGAAGCCGTAGTTAAACCCCCAGACCTGGATCAAGATAGGAGTGATGATGGATATGATCCAATTGGTTATCCAGTTTACTGCGACAGCCACAGATACGATCGAGGCGTTGTTGTTTGAGAGAACATTAATAAGGATCATGGTACACGGGCCCCAGGTGGTCGAAAACAGTAAAATGAAGAGCCCACTTAAAATGATCATTAGGGTAATGGAGTAGGCAGCTAGACTCGAGTAGATTAACATGCACACAGCCATTGCACCTGAGCCGGCTATTAGGATGTGCTTAACCTCAAACTTCTGGATGATTAGTCCGCTGGTCAAGGAGCCAATCAAATTTACTCCGCTCATGCCAATTAGAACGAGAGGAGTGTTGAATACTAGCGCTCCAAAGTAGAAGAAGTAGTTGATTCCAGTCAATTGCTGGAATGCCATGAGGATAGAGCTTTTAAATAGAACATTCTTCTCAGTGGGACCCTGAGGTGCGCTGGTGTATTTTTCAGTGTAATCTTCTAAAAGGCCGACAAAGTCTTCCTCTTTCAAGTTGGTATACAACTTTGCAAAAACCGATTTCAGCAGTTCAGGATTGCAGCAGACAACATGCTGTACGGAGTTGGGGACAAGAACTAACAAACCAGCCTGAATTAAGACCCAACCAATCATCCCAAACTGTATAACGCGCATAAGGTTACCATCGACAGAGGCATTCACACAATTTCCAGCGAGAATCAAGAAACAAAGAACAGTTTGCCAAAGCGACATATACGCGCCTCTCTGCTCAAACTTTGGAGGTAGAAGCTCGTTCATGTACATTGGACCCACTACCCCCAAAGTTCCACAACCAAACCCACAGAGAAACCGTCCAGCCACAAACTCCCAATATGATTGAGCAACCCAAACTATACAAACCGTTTCAACAACTGCACCCACAAAATATACTGCAAGAGACAACGCAATCACAATCTTCAAGTTTAGTTGCTGCCTTGCAAGCGTTAAACATCCAGCTAATCCGCCCGCATTGAAGCTGGATATGACTATGCCTATTTGTAAACCACTCAACCCTTTATAAGGAAAACTTGAATGCTGGACAAAGTAACAGATTGTGCCAACGTCCCACCCAACAGGAAATGAAGTGAGCGCTAAAATCATACAATACATCAACAAGTTGAGTTTGTTGGCACTGTAGTTGTTCAGGTTTTCCTTCACTGTTTGGTTGATCGATTCAGCCGCGCCATCAGATGGCTTTTCATTGTGCTCAATCAAGTTTTTCACTGATGGTACATTAACCGAAACTTCACTAGTCTCACACTTCTCACTCATCTCACTCTTTTTACTCATTTTCTTATCGCTCCAGTACAAAGATGCAACTTTTTTTTTGCAGCAATTGAGCGTCCACAAAACCACAAACACAAAGACAGATCCTTGTAGATTCTCACATGCGCAGGTACCAAAAGGTCCATCCACAAAGAGTTAAAATCTCATCATCGAACCATTTCGGCCATTCTTGGAATGCACAAGCTTAGATACCTATTCGACCATAATGATTCAACTTAACACAGTATGTTTTCAAGATCAGCCTTCATCTTATTCAATTTGGATAACTAGATATCAATCCATCTCCATTGTATATGGCCCAAAGGTATTATTCCGTTAATTGGCTCTATAATTAAACCATTCAACCTATTATAACCTTCAACCTATCATAGACTCAATTTATTGTAGAGTTCATTATCAACCTAACTTACAAACCACTTATAACTAGAGCACTATTCAACTAGCATTCACACCGCTATCAGCTAAGGGCCAATCAACGACCCTGTCAATACGCGTTCTTTCTTCACAACCTGTCATTCAAGATTCTCTCGTCAAATGTTTCATCATCGTATGATACGAAACTTCGATAAACACTAGCCAGCAACTAGCCAGCATTTTTCAGACCCAAAACCAACAGCAACCAAGTGGTATTGTTGTCCTGGATTAATCGCAGCTTGTGACTTTCCAACTAGTCCGAACTGGAAAATTCAAAGAGTCGGAGATTTTCAATGTTTCCTTATTTGAATTTATTCCGTTGTTTAACTTCGTAAAGTTCCTTGTTATGTTCTCGTAACTCTTTGTTTGTATAAGCTTCTTAGTCTTGTGTTCCTGCGGTGTCGTGACTTTCAACTGTTGTCTTTTCAGATTGGGAAAGAGGAGGTGAGTTCTATACTCTTTTACACATTTCATTGTGGAGATGGTTAGGGAACTCAAACGAGGTGTTTCAAATGTCTGAAAACATGTTGATAAGCTTTGATAAATAGCGGTCACCACTAGCTACGCGAATCTAAAACTCACACATCGTGACTTACACAACCTTATACAATCTGCACTTGCAGCAAGCTCGTCTATACTTCTCTCCCCTCGCATACCCACACTGTAAAAACCTAAACAAAGTTTTTTAACTTTGGTTGAGTCCCCGACTTATTTAAGTTGCCCAAGCCCCGTGAATTTGATAATTGTTATCGTCGCAAACCTTTCTGACTTTTATTCCCCGGTGTTTATATTGCACCAAAAGTGGGCTTTTCCGTCTAGTGCTAGTGTTCTAATACAAGGCCCCCCCTAGTTTTTTTTTAGGCAAGACATGATATTTCAGTCGCCAGGCCAGCAGGAATATCCCATTGCTAACCATCCACATAGCCAGGTTCCATATCCATTGCCCTACTTTTCACAGTTATTCGCGCACCAAGCCCGGCCACAATTCGCTCCGCCCCACCACATGTCTACATTGTATAATAAGGACGCAAAGCCATTTATTCCATCACTGGTCAACAGTAACCTGCCAGCGCTGAGCAGGGAAGCCAGCCCGATATCAGACGCTAGCGAGGTGTATTCTAAATCAATTGCAAATCCTTACAGATTAAAGGTGTCTCATTTACCGACTACAATCTCAAAGGCCAATTTGGTGGAATTGATTAATTCTATCATCCAAGCTTCGTTTTCCGCAGAAGAAGCTGCCCATTATAATATTCTCAAGTATCAGCGGGAGGAGAGTGAGGATGAATCGTTTGCTGTGATTGGAACTCTGGATTGGCCTTTTTGCATCAAGTTACTTGAAAATTTGAATGGATACGAATGGTTGGGCTCGATATTGGACGCAAAAATGGATAAGCAATACAGTCCTTACTTTTACATGAATGCCCCTCCACAACCTATGATTGCGCCTTTTGCATCCCACAGCTTCAATGGGCCTTTAATATCTCCACACGTTCTACCTCCTGCCATTCTGACTGCTCCACAGCCACCTCCATTGCCTCCACCGGGAACCGCAGACCCTACTGAAGAATTGCCTAGATCAGAGGACCTTGAGCTGAAATCGGTACTTCCATTTGAGTACCCGGTTCCTCAACAACCACAATTTTACCCCATGCCTAATTACACCACGCAACCAATGTTCATGAATCCCAATGCTCACGCACAAGGATTCCACACTCCTCCAAGCCCACGTTACACTCGTAGGCCTTCGTCGCACAGAAATTTTGACAAACCTTTGGATAGAAGTTCATCTTTTGATAAGGAGAAACCGAACGAATCAAGAAAGAGCTCCCGCGGTTCTGTACTAGACAGCAACAAGAACTCTTTCCTGCTGGTGTCTTCCATGAACAGCAATGATTATCCAAAGAACAAGCAGCAGAAGCAAGACACTCCGTTTGATCCTGTAGCCAAGCAACCTGTGCCACCTTTCATCATCAATATGATGAATCTCTCGAGTTCTCCAGTAGACCCCAAGGATGTCTTGGATGAGCAGAACGAGAAGTTCGATGAGGACGAGTTTGTTATTGTCAATGGGGAAGAGGGTGAGTACAAAATTAACCCACGTCGATTGTTCATTGGAAACGTCCCATACTCTTCATCATGGATATCATTGAAGAACTTTTTAGTGGGACGCACCAAAGAAATCGACCCTTCATTCCACTTGTCTATTCTGCGTGTGGAAATCCCGATGCACCTGCCTAACGATATGCTTTTCCATCAAATGGATTATTCGTACAGTATGAACCCAAAAAGCAGAGGGTTTGCAATTGTGACCACTGGGAACAAAGAAACCAGTGACAAGCTCATTGAATTATTTGACAATGCTCTGTTTGAAGGGAGGTCGCTCACAGTTAGATTCGATAGGTTTCCTGACTTCAACAATTACAAGTTCCAGACCTCGACAATGCAGCCTCCAGTATTTTTGCAGCAAGACTACCAGCCTATGGATTCGTACATGTACAAAGGATACATGCCCAACTACCAGGGTCTGATGTTGAACTACTTGGCTTTTGAACGTAACCAGTACCAGCAAAAGTTATACTACGGAGGGTCGCTGGAGTATGAGGCCAACACTGGATATTCAACGTATGCGCCAATGAATGGTAGAAACCAATCCGACTCTTTTGGCGTAGATAGAGGCTACCGTTTCAAAAACACCTCCACCGATAGAAGAAAACTACCAGTTGTTCCACCTGTCGCAGCCACTACCAAAAACATAACTTCATCTAATGTCCCGCTTGCAAAGGAGACGAGTCTGAAGGAAACAACGCTTGAAGAAATCAAGTTCAAAAAGAATCAGAAAGTCTTGAATGATGATGAAAAAGCCCGTGATTTAGTTGCAACCTTTGAGAAACTCGGACTAGATAAATCGACTACGTAGTTGCTGGAAAATCAATTGCCGTTTTGTTTTGAGTATTGTTTAATACACCGTATCTAGATGATTTGTAGCATTCCTACATCAAGTAACCACAAAGCAATTGGTTGCCTGTATCTCTCCATACTACTAAATCAAGTAGCATGCATTCTTCAAACGGTGAACCTGCACCGTCACAAAAGGGCGACTTAGCAACCCGTTTAGGGACGGATCGAACTGGGCACGTATTGTGTAAGCTGATCCCTTGGTGTAAATCTTGTGCTGGTTATTGTGAAATCCTGTAAAGTCACAAATTATGAGTGTACAATACAAGAGGGTACAATGTGCAATTGGAACGAGTTTTACAATGCACAATCGCACTAGGTGCTAAATACGGTAGTACATAAAAGTGAATGCCTTGCACTTTTCTTATACCTGCCCCGAACCCTTTTGTCAAACGTTAAATTTGTGTTTGCTGTTGGGAACATCCGCTTGTGAGTGTTGATTTTGTACCCTTGTAATTTTTCACCTCGTAGGCTTGATGTCATAGTCTAGCATGCATACAGCCAATGCACCCGCACCTAACGTATGCTGGATACCTGTTCTCATCGTCGAGGTGCATTGTGGGTTCCTTAAACCGTGCCTACCTTGCACAAAGAGTTCCTCTTGCATCCGCAGAGCCGTTATGCGCCTCATGAAAAAAAAATACTGTTGGGGCTCTGCCTGGTGCCGTCCTATTTTCTGATCTGGATAGCTTGATCTAGACAAATTGGGGGAGTCTTTTTGCAGCCTGGTTTACGAGCTCCCCAACATTCTGATCTGGGAGTACTCGGGAGCCCAGTTTACGAGAAAGTTGAAGTTTTTCATTGCAACTTGTGCATGGGTGAACCTTCGGGCAAACAATATTCTGGTGAGGTAGTGCTGCTTGCTCATACGTGTTTGTAAAACAAGCTACCAATGCGCGGCAGACTATTTTGAGCTTGGAACCGAACCTCTAAAGTGCCTTCCGCGCGGATCCTAGTGTCCCGCCTATGGAGTATATGTGAGCTCTCGCCAGTCCCGTACCTAGTACTGATACGTAATTACGATGTAATTGTGCAGATACCGTGTGATCTACGTACAGCTCAATTATAATTAGCTATATTTTAAAAAATTTAGCTTATATCACGTGAAGCTTAGATCTAAATCGAGTGAATCTCCATCAGAAGCCATTTTCCTGTGCTAGCTGTGATAACAACCTTGGTTAGAAGCAGGGAAATGTACATAAGCATACCAAATCTGAAACACCTTTGCATACCAAGAGACAAGGCGGGTCGTCGTTTTCCAAGTTCCGCTGTTGATGCTGCAGATCCCTTTAGCTTCTGTGATCTTCTACACTTTATCAATAGACTGTTGTACTTTAAAAAATATAATTTTCTAGAGGTTATAGTTTGAGGCTGGTTCAGGCGAGCAGATCAGAGCGCCATCGAGGGTAGCTGTTTCTCACGTGAGTGATCTCTAACGTGACCGTTAATCACGTGGGTATAAATTAAATCTGATCGTGTCACCTGACATGTCACGTTAATTATATCACCTGATGTTCTTCTCACAAGCCACATCATTCAAACAATATTTTTGAAAACAATAGAAAAGCAAACCGCCAATCATTTAGAGCAAACTCAAGGTACACTCACCCGCAACTACTTGTACAAAGATAGTTTGACAGTTTGTTCTGCTACCCGCAAGACACCCAGATCACTAATTGTGTTTCATACCCCCAATCTCCACGTTCCAGCTCTCCAGTGACACATCAATTAATAAGCGGAATACTATGAGTGACTACACTCCTGAAACCACCTCCGCTAAAGACACAGAGGGGTCCACTGCGGCGACCACACTGTCGCCTGAACTCAAGCAGCCAACTGCTCGGTCAATTACCCCTGTTGCGCTGAGCGGTTCTGAAGTCGAGGAAATTCCCCCCTCAGTGTTAGCAATTTCCAATTTGAGATGTCCTTCACCACCATCAATATTGACCAACAGTAACAACGCTAGCAACCGTCAGCTCCCCAAGCATTCTCCGTTTGCTCCAACGGTATCTCCCACTCAAGCTCACAGAGAAACGATTCCAGCTGGAGGTGCCTTACTCAAGGAAAAACCACTTGAAGATAACGTCAGTCCTTTCTCATCGCCACCTTTACCACAACTTGGGCAGAATCACAACAATGACTCGCTCACCAGTATGGATTATACTTTGAACCCACCCAGTGGAAGCCAGCATCATAAATCTCCTTCAGTTCATGCCCACTTTTACGTCGATGAGACTGTGAAAACGGGTAAAATAAGATCAAGGAGTGGCTCAAACAGTGGGTCAGAATTGGGGACTCCAAATAGTGGATTAATTCATCCAGCCTCCACAACAAGTAGCAATAACGTCTCAGCAACAAGCTCGATTCTGCACCCACATATTCCAAACTCAACTTCCTCCAAGATCAAAACCCCTGAACTAGTATCTATTGAGAAGTTTGGACACATTGCAAACATTGACTCGACCTTGGAGAAGTCTGCATCTGAATCATCTCGCAACAATTCGAATGCGGGGGGAATCACACTGCCATACCAGGAGCAAAATGCAAATATCGACCCGCGGTTGCCTGAAGACGACGGAAAGATTCACGTCTTGTTTGGTGTTTGTGGTGCCTTGTCCACAGTTAAGATCAAACTCGTCATCAGCAAGTTGTTTGAGATTTACACACCGGACAAGATTTCGATACAGCTTATTTTAACCCCAGCAAGCGAGCACTTTTTGTCGCAAGAACAGTTGCAGCACTTGGAACTGCTCAAAAAAGTTAGAGTGTGGCGTGATGTAGACGAATGGAACACTTGGAAGACAAGGCTGGATCCTGTCTTGCACATTGAGTTGCGTCGCTGGGCCGATATCCTCGTTGTGTGTCCTTTGACTGCGAATACTCTTTCAAAGATCACCCTTGGATTGTGTGACAACTTGTTAACCAATGTGATCAGAGCCTGGAACACTTCCTACCCTATTTTGTTAGCACCAGCCATGGTCAGTTATGCCTATAGTGCCATCACCACTAAAAGACAGTTACGTTTGATTCTGGAGGAAATGCCCTGGATCGAAATCTTGAAACCTGTTGAGAAGGTGATAGGTAGTTATGGTGATATTGGTATGGGAGGAATGATGGATTATAATGAAATTGTGAATAAGATTGTTCTCAAGTTGGGTGGATATCCAGAGGAAGATGAGGAAAAGGAAGATGTTGATGAGAAAGATAACAGTGAGGCCATTGTCGATGATGACGATGATGATGACGACGACGACGATGATGACGACGACGATGACTATGACGATGATGACGATGATGATATCGAACCCGGAGACGTCAAGATTGTTGCTTAGTTGTGTGTACTATCAGTGTAAATTATTGCTAAGGATTAATATTCATTAATTGGAGTAGACTTTGTTCAATATAATAGATAATTTTGTGTTGTAGTTGATTATAAGATAGCCGATGATGGGCTGCGATTGTTTGAGGGTTCGTTTACACTTTCAACGATAACATTTGCGGTTTCAATTAATGTTAATATTAGGGAATTAGAGTTAATACTTGGAATTAAACCGTTTCTCGTCAATTGTCTATAAACTATTATACAATAATACAGATTCCTTACTGATCATTAAACTGTTGGATACGCTCGTCTCGCCACATTTGGTAGTCATCACCAATTAAAGTAGAAGTATCACAAGTGTTCAAACTAGCTCTTCTTGAAGGCACATCTCGTTCTTTTACTAACGCCCGCGTATTAACCTTGTTGTTCAATTTCAGTACTAATGGCAGATTTTCCTTCTCCTTGAACTGGTAAACTTGTCTTATAGGTGATAATCTTGCGGAATTCAATGTTTGCCCACTGCTGACACCCAAAGGTGAAATCTTGGATACTGTAGAATTTGCAATATGGTCAAGATTATTAAGTGTTAAAGGTGCTATCAAAGGTTGTAAACTGATACGTTGAGTTTCCACGGTGGCACCTTGATTCATTTGTCGTCTTTCAGGGCTTCTCGAAGGGCTAACAAGGGTTGATTCTGTCGAGGAGCAGACAGACGAACCAATACCCAAGTGCGAGTTAAAAGCATTGGTTAACCGAGTTGCAGTATGGTTCCCAAGAGCCCTATCTGGTATTTTAGATTCTGGGCTCCTGCTCGTAGATAAAGTTGGCCTGCTGCGCACTCGAGATTTAGGTACAATAACTCCAGGTCTCATCCTAGCAGGGTTAGAATTCTTAGGGTTCATAGTCGAGTGGTGAGTCTTGACAGGTGAGCTTCTTGTTACGCTCTGTGCATGCACCACAGGTGCTGCAGCAACAGCTTTGACTTGGTTGGCTCTTCCTTGTGTGCTTTTGATCGGTGATCTTGCATTGGAATTTGGATTTGACGTAGACCGTTGTCTCCCATTCCTGACTGTGGGTAGTTGCTCTGATTCAATGAGCAACAACTTTTCAAAAAAGTCTTCGCCGTTTATTGTCATAGGTTTCTCACCTTCGGTGAGGGCAATATTGTTGTACTTAATGATCTCTGACTTCAATCCTGAAACCAACTTTGGTAAGTTTTTACTGATTTTCTTTCGTATCTTCTCCTCTCGTAACAAGATTTTACATGAGTTCTTACTCAACAATCTCGAGGAATCTTTTGATGATTCTTTCAAAAATTCTTGGTCTTGTAATAGCTCGTTGAGCTGCTCATAGAGCGACATTGCTGGTTCACGCTTCTCGTAGTCCTTTTTAAGGTTTGACAACTCCTGTTCATGCTCGGTTAAAACTGATTCTTTGTCTGTTGTATCGTTCTGAGCATTATAGTTGTAGTACTTGAAAGCCATTCTCTGGTCTTCAGCATACATCATCTTATCCCACATTGACTCTATTTCTTTTCGAGCATCGGAAATAAAAGACTCGATGTATTCTGAACGCTTCATGTACAACTTATTCAATTCCATTTTAAAATTGAGTAATGAAATATCCGTTAATGAATTATTTGCAGCCACGAACATTTCCACGTACTGCTCATTCTCTCCCAACTTCTCCCACAAGTTCTTGCACGACGATAAATAGTTGTCAAACTTCTTCTGTTTAATATCCTTTCTTCTCTGCAAGTAATTGGCAAATTTACTCAAATAACTTATATGATCATCATTCAAACCAAAGTTTCTTGGGTTTGACTGAATAAACTTTAACGTTTCTAGGTCAAAATATCCATCAGTTGACAAAGATTCGTTACCATTGCCATTTCCTTGTGCGTCATATTGTCTTTGTAACTCTACCAATTGATCGTCTGTCAAATGCAATACATTAATCAAACTGATGCAATTGGTTATGAGTTCGCTGACCTTCTCTTGTCGTATGCATATTTCCTGTTCACAGAAATCGTTTTCATTTTGAATACTCATTATTGTTTCTGGAGTGAGTTTTGTGAACTTGAGACTTCGTATAACTCGCACAAGTTGGTAGTTGATATCACGCAAATGGATAAGTGTCTCTTCATGATTTTGCTTAGTTGGTCCTGGTATACCTAAAGTTTCTTGTATGGCCAATTTCCTTGGACTCGAAATAATGTATGAAAACATTTCGTCATTAGTAGCTTTCGGTTCTACTATTTTGTGGTCTAGTTTCAACTGTTCAAGAGCTAACTCAAATCTTTCTACTAAAGATTTGTGCTCGTCTACCTCATCTCTCGTTGGAAGTACCTCAAGAATCTGAATATTGGCTTCAGGAGATTGAAGTTCCCCAATAATTTCTCTGTTGCTGAGGTAATCCAATGTCAAATCTGTTAATCTCTTGAACAAGCCCACAAACACCTTTAACGTGGCCAAAAATATCGAGTTAAGCTTTCTCCTAGATTCAAGAAGAGATAACTTTGGAATGTTTTTCAGCATGTACTCGTATTGTTGTTGGTATGACAAATTTTCTTCTTCACAATCATCTAGTAAATCCTTCTCGGATGAATTAAATGGTGAGTTGATGAATATACTATTCTGTGATTGCGATTGCATATTTGAAAGCTGACTTAACACTTGCTCTTTGTATCCTTGTTCAAACAATGTTTGGTTGTTGAAAACTATTCCTCTGTCATAAGTTGTCAAGTTTTTATCCCCATTGCTATCATTAATCATAGCTAGTATAATTCTTATCTGTTGTCTGAGCCACTCACATTCATTTTCGATACTATTCTTCTCTCGCTGAAGACTGGCGGTGAAATTGGTAATTGTGTCTTCAATCACCACGAATATCTCGCTCTTTTTGGCAGAGATCTCAGTGGGTGAGTACCCAATTGAACTGTATACTGTGTTTAGCTCGCTAATTGTATCATTTATATTCGAGGCAATAGAATCAAAATTGTGTGGACTTGTACTTTTGGGCCTCTCAACTGGTGCTTTTGAAGGAGTTTGTATGTCTAACATTTCTTCCGCTTCATTTTCCACTTGTTTCTGCCACGACAAGATGTTAGCAGGATCTTGGAACTTCGATCCTTCCGACATTAGCTTATCCGGGTGTTGTTCTTGTGGGGATTTCACGCTTTATACGTGTGACACTTTCGAAATCACTGTTTCAGGTCTTTGGTGATTTTGGGATGACTTTTGGTGTTGTTTATATTTTGTTTGTTTATGTTATTGCCTACTTAAATTTTTGCAGGTTTTAACCTGATTTACAGGTTATCAAGATCTTGTGTTATGTCATTAATCATTACTATGTACATTCTATAAATATCAGGTTGTCTTGTTGGCATCATACAAGATAGACGATAACTCACTCACAAAGTCAGCTTCTATGTCGTTTTGCCTATGTCCAGTGATCAATTCATCAGTAACAATTGCACCTTCTTCTTCATCAATGTCCTCGATTTCCTTTTTCGGAACATCGTGAAAAAATGCTAGTGGGTCCATTCTTACATTCTCCAATTCACGTCTGGCCTTGTAGTTCTTGTGGATCTGTAACTTACGGTACGTGAACCCGGTCACTTCCCACCTAAGTTCTCTTGCTATCTTGAAAATTTGTTTTGCAGGCAGGGCTGTAGCAACAACTCCATGCTTGACCAATTCCTTATACCACACATGTGCTCTGTCATACTCTTGTCTCGAGTAATGGTACATGATAAATGGGTATATTTGGTTGAATGAAAATGGGATGTTTTTCAGTCTTGAGTGCTTGATAACCAGCGCTGCGAAATCAAAATTTTTGTGGACAGTCAAACTAGTGTAGATGAGTAAATCAATCATTGAGGTGGAAATCGACGGTTGCTTAAGCTTGATTTCCTTTGTAAATTTCATGTATATGTATTGGGCAGCTGTGAATCTCTCTTTTGCTTCATGTAACTTAAAATCTTGTTTCCCTGGGTTGACTCTCAACAAAAAGTTTATCATATGGTAAACAACACGATCATTCATCAAGTTGAATGTTTGGTATTTTCTGCTTTTCTTATTCTCTTTGATAACTCGCAAATAGTTATCAAACATTTCTTGAATAAAGTCCGCTGGTATCCCATTTTGTTTCGCATTGACTGAATGTAATATCAATTCATAATAATTAGCCAATGAGTTGGGGCTAAACTCGAACCCACCCAAATGTTGTGTGTCAATGTTGGCAATTTGTATTGAATCAAACAGGTGGATTGAGCCGATATTCCCACTGCCGTGGGTGATTCCAAGTAATTTCAAGTCGTTGAGTAAATTTAACGACTTAAGAGACTCTTTTGGTTCGTTACCACCCAACATTGCAGCAATGTAACCAACCATAACTTCTGGAGTATGGCTGAATCGCTTTTTCATTAGAATCAAAATCTCTTCCACCAACTTGAACCGTTGAGCTCTCGTCAAATTTGATAATGGTAGATTGTTAATAGTTTGGAGTGCTTCTTGAAAGTGGTTTTGCTTGTCTAATTGTTTAATAACAACAAACAATGTCTCAAAGTTGATTTCCAACTTGTTTCTCGTCATATACTTTAGGATTTTGAGACAACTTGTAGGACTTTTGAAAGTCATAAAGTATTGGATGACAACCCTTATGATTGTATGTACATCTTTGTCCAATTCTGTATCTCCAATGAGTTTATGAAGCCCGCTTGTAACCTGAATGGTTTTCACATCGAGCTTACTTATGAGTAAATTAAGGTAAATGTTGGCATTTATAATGTCCCCAGATTTTATGAATTTCTCCGTGATGGATTCTATATCACTTATAGTTAGGAAATTAAGCAATTTCTGCTGATTCTCACCTTTTGGAGGTTTTGTCGTTAAGGTGTGGTGCCATTTGGGTTGTAACCAACCGGTTCTAAACACAAACTTTTCTATTGGAGATCCGTTCAGGAGTGCCTGCTTAAGTTGATGTAATAGTCTTACATCCTTTGTTTGGACATTCAAGTGGAAAAGACACAGGTACAACAAGTGGAATTTTGAAGCCGGAATCATTCTAATAATACTCGCATATGTTTTGGGATGAAGAAGTATTGCATTTGTGTTGAAAGCCTGGGTATTGACCAATGCCATAAAGTACAGAAGTAAGATTTCTCCTCTTGTTTCTTTCTCAATGTTTGCTATCGCGCCAATATTGCTGAGGAAAAGGTTTCTGAATTCCTTGGATGATGGTGCTGTAATGTACTGGAAAATTGACATTTTCACCTTGTGTGATGCAAACCGTTTATTCAAAATTGCCTTCAAGTTAATCAAGAGGTTCTCGTCTGAAATTCCAACCAATAACCTGGCTGCCAATGCTGAGTCGTCAACTATACACTCATCAACAATTTCCAGTATATTGGCACAGAGTAATGCCTGTTCCTCTGGTGATCTGTATGGAATGGAAAGTAAATGCAAGTATTCCTTATTCGATAACTTTTGTATCTTCTCTTTTGGCATTGAAAAGAGAGGATTTGGGTATGTCTTCTTCGATAAGGTTGTGTAATCGATGTTTTCCAATTTCTGGCGTCTTGTGAATGGAGACTGGCGAATATTGATTATTTGTGGCTGTTCAGATGCGATCGGAACATACAGCACAGTCGGGGGTTGTTTTTCAGTCAAGGTTGTGTACTCTCTTCGTATCAACCTTATCTTCACCCCTCGCCACACGGGCGCTCTATATACATGCATTGCCTTGGTTAAGTATCGATGTTCGCAAATTTTACGTAGTTTAAGTAGTCACGTGAGTTTTGAAGGTTGCATCCCCAGGCAATAGTGAATCCATTTGTATCAAAACTACAGCAGAACAGACTCCTCCATTTTTATTATAGTACCCCAATTGTATCTGCATCACATATTCTCAATAACAAACTTCTCGATTATTGTAACTACACCAACTCTAACCTTATTCTAATACATTATAAACCACCTTCTTGCCAGTTTTGCAACCCAATTACCGATGTGCTTTGACCCGCATTCCTATATATGTGCTTTTGGTAAAAGTAGGCAGCATCAAACACTATCGTACCTGAACTACCTATAATATACGGTAATTCTCTAATAAAAAACTCCTTCTTGTTATTCCCAAATAAAAACTCACACGACGAGATAATAGATAATGTGTACCCTAAGTTCCCAAGTAAGGCAGCCCCAAAGAGCAAAGGAGAAATGCCTTCCACAGACTTTCGTTTGTAATTCTTGTATAGCTGAGGGCATCTTGAACTGACATAGACTAGTGTGCAGGCCCACGCCAAAAATGTGCCCAAGTTGTGTGAATCGGATGGAGTTGGGTCTCCAGTGATAGGCATTGCTGCGATTGTGGCGGCGTTCAAAGCAGCGGCCGTCGCTACTCTGGCCATTGCGCTAGATGAACGAGGGCTATTCTGTTTGGGGCTGCTACTGGTCGAGTCGTAGCTCGAACTGGGCGAGTGCATGAACATGGCCCCCGCAGCGCTTGATTTTGGCCGTATGTGTACGGCGTCCAGTGTTGGATGGTAGTCCACATCTTCAGAAGTCTGTGTCTCGAGCCCAAACTCGCTCACTGGTGCGTACTGGAATCCGTACTTTCTAGGATATACGCTGTTGTAATAGTAATACTGAAAGCATAATGTGATATCGTTGCAAATAAAGAAAAAACTGAGATACAACTGGAACCCCAACACAACATCATCATTAATTAAGCAACTGGTAAAACTGAGAAAGTCGCCCATAAACCAGAGTAACAAGAAAGACGGTGATATGCCCTCGGCTGATTTATTCTGGTAGTTGGTTAATATTTGGGGAAGCTGTGCAAATATCCAGCTTGTGACTGATATCCAGCTGAAAATGCTGGATACATAGTACACCTCATTACAGCTAACCATAGCTTTTCTAAAGAACTAATTGTACAAATTTAAAAACAACAGGATGACTACGTGTATTATAAGGGGAAAAAAGATAATGATAATAATTGGCGTGCACCGCGCTTCTGCAAATTTTGTTTGAGTCATTACTCTTTTTGGGCCAGATTGTTGGGATCAGAGAGTAATGGTGGAGACTGCTCGAGGCAGCTTAAGTTACGTTGCTGGAGGTAAGTATTGAAGTGAATAGAGCTTGGAGGTGCGATGTTGGGATGGGGTTATCGGTTGCGAGCTTAGAGTACTGATAGTTGCGAGGTTGTGCAAGGAAGCGGAAAAATGTGATGCAAAAATATTTTTGGATTGATTATAATCGATGGGACTTGAGAGTAGAGTTAATTTTTAGTGAAGGTAAAGTTTAGATTCTTGACAACAAAGTGTGATAGATGTTGGCGTGATTCTTATCATCTTCTACAGTGTTAATTATGCATGTTTTCCAGATTCTCTTCATTTTGGCAAAAAATTTGCAGCAATTTATAAATTGATTGACATTGAATACAAAGTATGTTGAAGTATACTGAAGGAAGAGAAGCTAAAAGAATATCAACGGACTATAATCATTTTTTTTAAAAATTAAATACCCTACTAAAACCTTTTAAACCTAAACAGTATATCAGTCATTTTTATACTCCTAAATCTTATAAAGCCCATCAAGAAATCCAATAATAACCTTATCAGCAATTCCGGTGGTCTTAACACTACCTGCCACACCATAAAACGCAGCAACATCACTATCAATCTTTCTGCTTGGTTCAGCCTCAGCCTTTTGTGCCAACTCCTCAACACTTTCAACAAGACCATCAATCATCTCATCCAAAATTGGAATTGTTAAACGAGTGAAAGCAAAGTGCAATGCAGCAGGTCTCTGCAACGCCAGGAAATGCCATCCTTTGTTACTCAAAACATCTCCTAATTCATATATATTAAGTTGTGAACCCAGCTTAATCTTGAACGCAACAACAGATCCAATTGGATCTCCAATCACCTCCAAGTGAGCCAGTAATACCGGATCCGATTCAACAGCTTTCCTGAATTTCATAGCTCCAGATACTATGTCTTTACAGAGCTTGGCATATCCTTGCTTACCTATGCTCACTAAGGTAGCCCAGCATCCAACCATAAGTGCACCCGGACGAGAACCTGCCAACGTAGGTGATCCATACATCCCACCTGTCCAGTCTGTTGAGATGTAGTATTGACACTCACGCAAACGAGGTGTTCTGTACATGATAATGGAGGACCCTTTTGGTGCAAAACCATACTTGTGGGTGTCACAGGATATCAGTGTAACACCAGGCACGCGGAAATCAAACTTGGGAATCTCAACATCCTTGCCATGTACACCAGACTTCTCCAAAAAGGAAATAATAAACGACCCTAAACAAGCATCCACATGGAGTGGGATGTCGTACTTCACCGCAAGTTTACCCAAAGCTTCGATATCATCAACAATCCCGTGCGGGAAGTTGGGTGCAGACCCCACAAGCAAAACAGTATTCCCATTGATCAAACGACGAACCTGCGAGACATCAACCTTGTACGTCACCGGATCCAAGTCCACCTTGTGTAATTTCATTCCAAAATATGTACATGCCTTTTCAATACCAGCATGTACGGTAATTGGAGCAATAACTTCCGGTTGAGTGATACCCTTGTACTTGCGACCATACTCTCTTGCAGCCAAACCGGTCAAGAGCAATGATTCGGTGCCTCCACTCGTGGTACTTCCACATCCAGTCTCTGGAGCGTTGAAAATGTCCAATACCATACTGACAACTTCCGATTCCATCTTACGAACACCTGGGAACACATCAGGATGCAACTGGTTTGCCACTGCATACTTATGGTAAGCGTCGGTTTGCAATTGGATGAGTTCTTGGCCACCATGGTATACTGCGCCACTGGCCCTCCCGTTGGCCCAATCAGTATGTTCCAAAGCTTGTAATTTATCCAACTCTTCGTTGATTCTTGCATTGTCCAACCCTTGGTCTGGGATCTTAGAAAACTGCAACAAGCTGTCATCATTCTTCATGATCTGAGCATGAATTTTGTCAATCGTGGTGGCAACATCAGCATCAACTTTGCGTTTAATTGGCGGAAGTGAAAGGAGAATCGTGAAAACACGTCTTCCAACTTCACCAAACAAACTTTGGAGAGACCGAACTACTCCGTAACCCCAAAGGTTTCGCAAGGCAAACCCTAACCAACGTGCAACAAAGAATATGAACACAATTTCACGAACCAAAAATAAAACGTTCCAAGGAGATGACCAGCGTTGTGGATTCACATACTGGTCAAACTCAAGAGCTAACAATTGAAGACGTAAACTAACTTCAGTTACAGAAATTTGATCTAACATTTGAAGTAAAGTGAAGCTTACGATTTTTACACTATTTCCTTTTATGTCCTAATCACGTAGTCACGTGGTGTTCCCCACAATGCCGAATTCAGGGACTAAAGAAGATCGGAGATGACTGGGAATGATCAGAGTGATTTTGCATAGACGGTTTGGAGCAACTTTTAAACTAAGAGATCTTAAAGTTTTAAGTGGTGAAATTCTAGGTGGCTGCAAAAATTGCGCCTTTTACTTGTCAGTATTGTGTTGAGAGATATTATGGAGATCTATTTGTTCTCAGTAACGAAAATTCTTATATTAAAAAAACCAATATGAATAAATAGTCTTAATCCTCTATTAACTCACATTGGAGTTGATGCTCTACTCATTCTATTGCTTGGTCTCGAATTCGAACCCGACTGCGTCGCCTCGATAATGGTGTGCCTTTCCTTTGTGATCTTCTCTAACTTATCCTTGATAAACAGAGACAAAAATTGATTGCTGTTCTTAAGAACTCCCAAATCTTGTTCAATATCCAGTATCACATCCTTACGTATGAGTGAAGGCAAAGAGCGCATTCCTGGACCTTCCAAGCGAATTTTGAGTTTATTGTTTTGTTCCTTTAACTTGTTTACTTTGCTGGTGAGAGTTACTGCTTCTGCAGATTTGACTTGATAATCCAGCCTAACCAGTTCGTTGTCTGCATTGAGTTTGCTGTACTCCAGGTTGAGTGCTTCCAACTCTTCTTTTAGTTTGCTGAGTGTTTCTTCTTGTGAGCTTGTGCTGGTGTCTGTGACGTTGTTTAAAAAGTCCACCTTATTTTGCGTCTCGTCTCTTTTGTTTCTGTGTTTCAACACTTCTGCATCTACTCTGGCTAGTTTCCTCTCGATGAACGAAGCGTCATCGTTGAGTCTTCTTAATTTGAGGTAACTCTCTGCAATTTTGTCCTCAACTTGGTCATAATTGAGCTGTCGCTTGCTCTCCTCTATTCGTAATGGAGGCAATTTATCATCGTAAATTACCAGCACAGAAAGCTCCAACTCATCTATTCTGGTGGAAATCAATTCGCTCAACTTCATTTTGTATGATTTGTAGTTGATTTCTTCCAGAGGGAGATCATAACCCTCAAGAACCTTCATAAGCGCATGATTTGAATAATTATCATTGATATTAGCATTGAAGGCTTCCACCAACGACGAAGCCCATAAATTATGATCCAGACCCTTGTTCCTCATCCAGTCTACAATCTTTTGCATTCTTCTACCATAAGTGTCCAAGAAGAAGGTAGGACTAGGCACTTTTTCTTCCAAATCCCGATTCATCAATAACATATGTATCAATTTCAATTTCCATTTGAAAACAGGACTCGAAACGTCCGTGGCACTGTAAAAGGAATTCGAAGGCTGCGGGAAGTTCAACACAAGGTGCTCGATCGAAAAAAGAGGTATGGGGAAAACAATGGGGATCCCAATATTTCCCAGCTTGAGCAACTCTATGCTGGGGGAGTTGGTGTCTAATTCCAAATCAAAGGAAAACACTAGGTTATAGTTTGAATTGCCCGACTTTTCTTGCAATGTCATGTAATTGTTGTACAACTGATGTGAGGTCACCAAATTGATACATACTCGTTTGGAAGGATCTTTTACATTGTCGTCATATAATTTAGATCCACTCAAATTTCTGTAGTACAAGTCCTTGCCAATTATCAAGCCTTCAATCAATTCCAACTCCTTTATATCACGAGCCACTACTAACATTGTGAATGCTTCTCCTCCGAATTGCTCCACCAAAGAATCGACTATTTTATTGAATAGCTCAAAATTACCTGAAAGAACTGTCAACTTTTCATTAATTTGCAGTAAGAGTAATTTCTTTGGGATAAAGTGGTCCACCAATAGAGATGGATGCTTTGAAGCCACGCGCAACTGCTCAAAGAGAAGGGTGACTTTATCATATCTAGACAAACCATTTGAAGGCGTGGTAATTTCGGCGGCTGAATTGCTCTCCAATAAGCTGTTAATCGAGGCCCGCTGATTCTTAGCCTTGGCTTCCTGAAGTAACTCACCACCAAAAACGGCAAATATCATCTCTATAATCTCCCGCTGAATGCGACAGAGAACTGTGGGCAAATAATACACATTGGTGTTGCTTAAATGGCCATTCATACCATCTTCGTTATAAAATGTCACATTCCCATTTGCAGTCATCTTGCTTTTCTGGGCGCTTGCATCCAAAATAGACTCCATGTCATTCTCTTGGTACAAGACAGCCTGGGAGTCGTTTGATAGTAGATCCATAAGATTCATAGCTGCCTAGTTAACCTAAGTTTGTGATCTTTGATTATTTGCCTGTATAAACAACGAAATGAAAAGTCGGGTTTCAGGTGGTCGTGCCTGTACTCAAAATTAGCTGATATGCCATTAATGGCAGCCGAGCTACATGAACTTCCATCGTTAAGTCATGCAGATGCTGTATTGCATACGAAACACATTGTTTGTCGGGTGAGCGTTCTTGTTAATCAAAAAAAAATCTGATAGAAGTAAATACTACGGACTACACAAAAGCGTATGTTTCGTTATCGCTAGTACGAAAGTCGGTTATTATGAATGCACGGTGTTGGAGTGTGTTTGCTCTCGGAGGAGAGCCATGGGTCTGGTAGTGTGAGCTTAGTCTAGGAAATTCTCCGTTAATTTGATATGCAGTTTTGACGGGAGGAGGCGGAAAATAAAAATTTGCGGCAATTTCTTGAATAAATTTATGTAGACAAGACAGCAGTTGAAGGTTATTTGGGACAAGTGATGGTATGACCTGAAACACACTCAGATACGTGCATGAATTTAAGTCTAATCAATTTTTATTTAGCTAGGATAAGGATATTCGTTGGTGGGTAAGAACAATTTGCGTGATAAAGGTGGAGTAGAAGATGGAGGAAAAGTTGGAGGAAAAGAGGAAAGAAAATAGTTGACAGAGCTCTTGATAATGAAAGATAAATAATAGAATCATCATAAATCTAAGTGAGAATACATATGGTGTAATTACATTTAGAGGAAGAATTTGTTTGATAGGACTCAAAAACCAGAACATAATTGATGTAAAATTTCGCAATTTTCTTGTAAAAATAACGTTTTATTCTCTATTCCAATCTCGTTGATCTTTAATATTTACCATTGTTAAATGATCCTGAATCATATATCATTAATCCTGAATATCAAATAAATGCAATATACCAATATCTATGTATTCTATCTAGCGTTTCCCTTTTTTCTTGATAGCAACACTAACACCGATACTTCCCAAACTATCCCAAACCACACTTTCTACCTTCTTTGGCAACTTTCTACCATATAAACACTGATCTACGAGCCACATTCCAACAATAAACTCCAGCTTGTTGAGGGTACCATCTTTTCGAAAGTCAACCAAGTTCCAAATGGCCTCCAAGGTCTCGTTTGGCAAACGACTCCTCTTCCAAAGACGCAGAACAACAATTCCATGCATCAAGTCGTATATCTGGGCCGACTTTAAATTATGGAAGTTTTCATTGTCCTCAACATTTGACAGACCGTTAGCCTTTGAAGATAACCGAGCAGCCTTCAACGAAACTTCTTCCTCCTCATCTTTATTCAAAGATGGGTTATGCACTTTGTTGTAGTCTACTCCTACGAGTCGTGTGACCGCACTGATAACATAATTGCCCCTATTACTCACCCAAACACCCTCATACCTTTTCCTTTCTTCTCTTGTCACATAGTTGAGCTGGCTGTGGTTTTTCCAAGGTTTGTCTTCGTTGAAGATTTTCTTCTTATCGCGCTTTTTGTTTGTATTTCTCATGGTGGTTTTCAAGTGAACTGGTTGGCCTTGAGGAATCTGGGGTGCAGGCAAAGGAGCACCGAATTTCGAAGATAGAGCGCTGTCCAGTTCACATGTGGAGTCTGAATCCTCAGCTACTTCGAAATCATTTTCCAGGTCTTCGTGCAAGTTCACTATACTGCCCTTTGTGCGGTGCTTTCTACTGAAGAGTTTGGCTTCCGGCCCATGCTTTCCTATATCTGGGTACCTTGGAAACTTACCTTCGTTCACAGGCTGTTTGGGTTTCTGCTTTTGTGCTGGCTGCTCAATGGCTGCAAAGTCGTTGTCTGTGGTTTCGTCTTGTGTTTCAAAATCTGTGTACTCAAAGTCGTCTGTGTGGTTTCCTAGCAGCGATTTGCTCAGAAGTGCACTCAGAGGGCTGATAATGCCTGGACGTTTGAAACTAGCGTTGTCATTGAAACTGTGCGAGTCATCTTTTGGAGTTGAGGGGGTCAAGTATGGAGACCCCGTCATGTCTGTGGAGACTGGAGGAGGTTTTCTCTTTAACTTGATTTTGCCCGAAGGATCTTCTATCACTCCAGATAACACCGCATTTAAGTTCTTGTTACTACCAAATTGCAGCTGGGCAGAGATACTAGGCGATTTTTGTAACAGGTTCGATAACGCCTCTGTACTTCCTGCGCTTCTACTTCTTGCAACAAGTGACGAAGACGGCACTTGGATTGGGGGAGTGGGTGGAAGCAATCCGATATTATCAGGAGACAGCTTTTTCCTCACGTCCTCCTCAGACTTGTTTACGTCTTCTCTCAGAAAACTGTTAACTATTGGCAGTTCAGGTGCAACCACTATCACCGGAGCATTCAAGCTCTGTGGGAGACTTGCCTGGATGCTTGGCTCCAGTAAAGTCGATTCAAAAGACGAGTACGAATTGTTCAAGTACAGAGGGTAGATGGGAGTGTTTAAACTGCTGTGTGTGCTTGCGTTGCTCAGGTGGATGTTTTCACTTTGCTGGTGTGGGGTGGTTGAGTCAAAGCCCTGGAATGCAGAGTTGGTGTACTGGCGCAGGACTCGTTTCAGGTCGATGCTTTTGCGAAGACCATCAAGAAGAAGCTGGTTTTTCTGCAGCAGCTCCTCAGTCTGCGCCTTCACCTTTGCAGCATGCGAGTTAATGGAGTTCTTTACGTTTTTGATCATTTCCTGCGGGTCATACCCTGAAAGTCGCTTTTCTGAGTACAGTTCCCTTGGCTTTTCCAATGCATGAGGTGTGCTGGGCACCAAGGACGATGCGGACGCGGCTGCAGCTGCAGCTGCCAGAGGCAGCATCACATTGTCTGGAGCGCCCCTCTTCGGGGTGGTTGCGCCGGCCGGACTCGAACCTGAATGCAGTTGTGCTGCCGAACTCGGAGTAGCAGGCGCTACTACCAGTTTCGTGATATGACTAAAGTAGTCTACTGTCGAAGTAGAATGCTTAGAATGAACCAGCTCCACATCGGAGTAGACAGAGTTCAGGCAACTTCCTTCTTTTGTCACCCAGGGGGTTATGCTGTGAGTTTCTGGAGAGTTAGGGAGTTTGGGTGATTTTGAGCGAGGGTGTGTGCTGTTGTTGCTCGCTGCAGTGGCACTCTTACCAGCAGCTAATGCTATAGCAGAGACACCGGGGGCGATATTGGGCGTGCTAGCTGAGCTTGCAGCAAGTGCTGCGCCTGCCGCGAGAGTGTTTGTTCGCTTAACCGACGGTTGCTTATTAGGTGTTGTTTGTGCTTTTGATTTGGGTAGTGTAGGAGTAGACGCTGTTCGTGTGATCTTGGTCTTCTTAGCGGATGTAGTGACTGGAGAACCGTTGGTATTGGTGGGTGCGGTAGCTGGACTCTTTGGCACAGCATTCGAAGAAATAACCGGCTTCTTGCTCTGTGATTTGGCACTGAGTATCAGCTTTGAACGGATGTGAGATAGATCAGTATTGACTTTCAATTGCTTCGAAGTATTGTCTGTGTCGCTCTTTTTGGCATGGAAGGCGGCCAATGCTGCAGCTTGGCTGGCTATATTGCTAGACATAATACTCCATTAATTGTATGAGTGGATTGTTCTGCTAATTGTATTTTGCATAGCCTTTTTTTTTACCCTTCTAAATTTGTATTGCTGGTTTATGAGCGCAGAGGTGTTTGAGAGGAATTAGGCCTGAAGTTGTAAGGTTGAACGTGTTAGTGTTGTAAAGTTGAATGTGTTATGAGTTGAAGTGTTATGAGTTAATGTTAGATGTGTAATGTGTTATCTCTTGCCTCTGGATCACTAGGAATTTGAAAACTCCGGCTATTGTGATCTAGACTGGATGCAAATTAGATAGGTGGCCAGATTTGAATGTTTGGACTGCATTTGTTGGAACCCCTATACTGAAGAGTTTTATGCACTCTTATAGTGTCAAATATGAATGTGTCAAACTTAAAACAACAAAGATTCTAAAACTACACTACTTTTCTACTATCATTTATTGATAGACGATTTTATTCTAAATTTTCACTTCTCTATTATCTCTTATCATCCTTATATTGATATAATATAATATTCTATACCTTCACTACTTCTTCTTCTTTGAAGAATTGGCATGTCTTCCTCTACCTACCTTGACTCCTCCAGCTCTACCTGTTCCCATAGCAAATGGAGAAACATAATTGTCGGCACTTCCTCCTCCAATCCACTCTTGCAACACCTTTTCATTCTTTCTTCTCTGCCATTCATCATCTTTGACTGCTTGCATGTACTCCTTCTGGTCTTCTCTCAATAAATGCGGGTTTTGGAACAGTTTGTGTCTGTTTTGCTTGTTGTGCTGGTGTCCTCCGTGTCCTTCTCTTTTAACCTGGTTCTTCGATAATGGCGATGGCAATGTGAACTTGTTACCTCTGTTGATCCACACAAAGTTCTTCTTAAGATGTGGTGTGATCTTTCCAGTGTCTTGGTCAATCGAAACAGCACATCTCAATAAAGTGGCACCTCCACACTTTGGACAAAAGTGTTTGGGCTTACCATTCTTGGGCATGGGTGTCATACGGAAACATGCATGACAACGGTACATGTAGTTACGAACTCTCTTGATTTGTTTTCCTGACATGTAGTTCATCAACGAGATACCTATTTGCATAGCCACGTTCTGACATGCAAAATCACCCGTAGCCAACGCAACTTCTTGGGAGGCTTCGCTGGAGGTTGTGTTGTTGTTGTCTTGGAGAGCTTCACCATTGTGTTTCAAAATCTCTTCCTGGAGATTTTCCGGAGTAATCCAGTCTCCATCATCGTCATCTTCATTGTATTCTTCGGTCAATGTGCTGGTTTCGGTTTCATTTTCAGGGTTTTCAGAATTTTCAGAATTTTCAGGTTCAGTGATTGTGAGGTTAGATAAGTCTTCAGATACTAGCTCAGCATCATTGGATACATTTTCGACACTAACAGGTTGTTCTTCTTCTACAGCCTTCTCCTCCAATTCCTGATCTCTCTTCTGAATATATTCTTCACGCCAGTGTTTTCTTGTCTTTCGCACCTTTTTACTGACAACAGTGAACCCATCGTCTTCGGCCTCTTCTTCTTCTGGTTTCTCTTCTTCTTCTGGTTCCTCTGACTTCACTTCCACAGGCTTTTCAGACTTTTCTTCTCTCTTTTCCCTTTTCTCACCCTCCAATAACTGCCCTGGGAACGTCCTCAACTTGGAAATACCATTAAATTCAGCCTCAATTTCGTACGCTAATGCAATAATATGAACATCGTTAAGCGAAAGAACAGTGGAATCACCAGTCAATTTCGCAAACAGATTCACCTTTGCAATGTACTCCGGTTTGGGTTGTCTGATCTGAAGCGTTTCTCCCCAGATTAAGAGCTGATTTCTCAGCTGTTCGTCTCTCAATTCACCATACACACCCGGGGTAGTGTAAAAGGTTTGCGCAAGCTGCTGGAGCGTAGCTGCGGGCGAAGTAATTAAAGGACTCGCATCGAGAATTAACGCCTTAACGTTTGGTGTAGCCATACTTGATTCCTCCCTTTTCTTACACTGAAGTTTTTTTGAGCCGATGGCGATGAGAAGCGACATCTAATGGTTACGACATCGTAGCGACATTTTTCAATATCCATGTCGTTTTCAGTATCTTGTTAGCTAATCTCGGTTAGGTCGCCCTGCATGCTTGCCCACTAGCACAAAATAGGCATTTTCGACAACAGTAGAGGGATTCCCCGCAAATACTTGTCCCGCATTATTTAACCATCCAAATTTCATAACTTTCCTTTTAACCAACTATGGGAAGAGATAAGTTTATTTTACACTGGTACGTTGACAATTGAAGTTTGTTTTGGTTTTGTGCTAACACATGAAGGCTCGATGAATCGAGATCGCACAGAATTGTCTGGTTGTTGGAGTTGTTGGACTTGGACTATGAAGTAAAAATCTACCTCCGTAACCCCAAAACCCAGAGAGGTCCTACGGAATTGTACAATGTCCATCCAATGGGGAAAGCACCAGTATTGGAGATACATCCAGGCGATGGTAGACCCAAGTTGAAGCTTGCTGAGAGTGGCCACATTATCCTGTATCTTTTGAAGCACTACGACCACAGCCACTTCCTTATTCCTGACGACGAGTGGGAGCAGTCACAGGTGGACTACTTTTTGCACTATTCGGAGGGCACCTTGCAGCCACTTTTGGTCTCACTTCAGGTTAACCATGTAGCTAAAAACATTGCTCCGGTTGGCACCAAGTTGCTCACCAACTTCGTCACAAAGGCAATAAACAATGGGTACTACCTCCATGAGTGGGCATTGAACATGAAATTCTTGGAGGGCGAATTGGAGAAGACAGGATCGGGTTTCTTTGTTGGAAGCAAGTTGACTGGGGCTGATATAATGTTGAGTTTCCCTGTTTTTGAGAACATTTTTGATAACGAAGAAGGGATCAGACTTATCGCTGGTGAAAAGAGGGATATCTATAAGCTCTACCCGCGTTTGGGTGCCTGGGCTACAATGGTTGCAAATGATCCAACGTATCAGCATGTTACAAACATGATGGACGACATGGTGAACCATTATATTCTGCAGCATGCCAAAAAGAAATAGACCACTTGACTACTGGGAAAGGAAGTGTATTTTCCACGTCGTACAATGCTTGTAATCCACAGTTTCTATGTAATACGTGCTTGGTTGATTAATGAATGTTTAAATGCGATAATGTAGTATACAATCTTTTAGATCTCGGAGAATATGTTTATCCATGTTTATCCACTCTTCTATATTGTTGCATTCCGCACCAAGTCATTTTCTTTGCACCCATTCCCAGACATATCTTTGAAATGGTTTTTTGAATCCAAAGTGTCTACAGTCCTCCGGGGTACTCCACATTAACCCGTTTAATTGAGATTACTAATGCTAATTCCTCATATCTAGTGTGTTGCAATTTCGGTGCTGCGATTACTGTGTTGCGATAACTGTGTTGCGAGCTTAGTGAATTTGCAGCCACAGCCCTGAAAAACTATAAAAGGGTCTAAAATTGATTAGTAGATCAGTAACCCCAAAAATGTCCCCTACCGCACAAGCAACACCTATCCAAGATAACTCTGAACTTGACGAGATTGTCAAGAAATTGTCCACGACCAAGCCGCTCGGTCATGTATTCTACAAGAGCAACAAACCAACCACTGTTACTCCTTTGCCAGAAACTGCGAAGCTGAGATACGAAAGGCACAATGTTGATCTCTCTAAGGGTTACCCATACATTCCTCCAAGAGAAGAGGTCCCAGTTTACGTTGATGAGGCTTTCCAAATCAGAAACGAGGAGTACCCATATGTTGAAAGAGGTGCCAACGCTGACCCAGAGAAGAAGGCCTTGTTTGGTGCTGCTACCGAAGTGAAGCACTTGACGAAGCATATTGGTACTGAAATTGTCGGTTTGCAATTGTCGGAGCTCACTGACCAACAAAAGGATGAGTTGGCTTTGTTAATTGCTGAAAGAGTTGTTGTCTTCTTCAGAGACCAAGACTTGTCTCCTCAAAAGCAATTGGAATTGGGCCACTACTACGGCCAAGTTGAAGTGCACCCCCAGGCTGCAAGACTTGAGGATGGTGTTTCTGTCATCTGGAGCGACTATGCACGTGACCGTGGATTACCATTGAGCTTCAAGAACTCGAGGATTGGTAACTCGCAGTGGCACACTGATTTGGTTCATGAGAAGCAACCAGCTGGTATCACGCACTTGCACAATGATACCATTCCAGAGGTTGGCGGTGACACTCTTTGGTCTTCTGGTTATGCTGCTTACGATAAGTTGTCTCCAGCCTTGCAACAGTTCTTGGACGGTAAGACTGCTATTTACCGTAGTGCTCACCAGTACCTTGACCGTGAAAACCCATTGAGTGGTCCAAAGTACATTGAAAGAGAACACCCAATTATCAGAACCCACCCTGCTACTGGTTGGAAGTCCTTGTTCGTTAACAGATCTATGACGGTCAGAATTGTTGGTTTATTGCCAGATGAATCCAAGACTATTTTAGAGTACTTGTACTCAATCTTTGAAAAGAACTTGGATATTCAAGTAAGATTTAACTGGAAGCCATCCAAGAAGGGCTTGGGTACTAGTGCCCTCTGGGACAACAGAGTCTCACAACACAATGCTGTTTGGGACCATGAGGGCTTGGACGCAAGACACGGAACCAGAGTCACCTCTTTGGCCGAAATTCCTTTCTTTGACCCTAAATCCAAGTCTCAGAGAGAGTCTTTGGGCTTGTCCTTGGATTAGTTAGTAAATTTGCAACCGGTTGCGAAAAATAAATGACACAAAAGTACTGATAACGTAGAATAAGCTTTGCATTGCACCATAGAACACCACAAGAGTATGAAGTGAGAAGCACCAATTGGTAAATCCGTAATCTGATCATCTAGGCCACTTAAGTCCTACTGTGGCCTGACCCAGGTGCGTACGGCCCCGCACGACCGCTCAATTTCCGGATCTGTCTCACATCGTCGGATTCCTTCAGGTAACGTGATTCGACATAATAATTTAGACAGATTAATTTCCACAGTATTCTCAATAGCAAGTGGAAGCCCCCCTTTTCATCTATCTGAGCCCAGTTTGTTGGGGATCGGTAGGTGAGAAGACTGTGGCATCAATTAATAAGCATTAGAGTATATATAAATACCGCTCCAAAGCTGTGGTTCGTAGATCGGTTGTTAACCTTATTGAAAAATGTCTCCAACTGCCGCTCCAAAAGTCTCTGAAGACGAATATCAAGAAACAATTACCAAGCTTGCTGGATTGAAGCCTCTTGGCCATTCCTCTTTCAAAACCGATAATTTGGTGAAAGAAGGTGCTTCCTGGGTAGACAAATTACCACAAACCACCAAAGATAGATATGCTAAACACAACATAGATATCTCGGAAGGTTACCCACATATTCCGGATCTGTCTAAGATTCCAAAGTTTGTTGATGAGGCTTTCCAAATCAGAAACGAAGAGTACCCATATGTTGAAAGAGGTGCCAACGCTGACCCAGAAAAGAAGGCCTTGTTTGGTGCTGCTACTGAGGTGAAGCACTTGACCAAGAACATTGGTACTGAAATTGTGGGTTTGCAATTGTCGGAGCTCACTGACCAACAAAAGGACGAATTGGCTTTGCTTGTTGCTGAAAGAATTGTTGTTTTCTTTAGAGACCAGGACTTGTCACCAAAGAAACAATTGGAATTGGGCCACTACTGGGGCCAAGTCGAGGTGCACCCACAAGTTCCTCGTGTGAATAAGGAATTGGATGGTGTAACTGTCATCTGGCAAGATTACTACCGTCACAAGTTTGGACTTCAATTGTCGTACAAGCAGTCTATTGGAGGAAACTCACAATGGCACACTGATTTGGTGCATGAGAAGCAGCCGGCTGGTATCACGCACTTGCACAACGATGCCATTCCAGAGGTTGGTGGTGACACCCTTTGGTCTTCTGGTTACGCTGCATACGACAAGTTGTCGCCAGCCTTGCAACAGTTCTTGGACGGTAAGACCGCCATCTACCGTAGTTCCCACCAATACATTGACCGTGAAAACCCATTGAGTGGTCCAAAGTACGTGGAGAGAGAACACCCAATTATTAGAACACACCCTGCCACTGGTTGGAAGTCTTTGTTTGTCAACAGAGCAATGACTGTGAGAATTGTCGGGTTGTTACCAGAAGAATCGAAGGTTATTTTAGAGTACTTGTTCTCAATCTTTGAAAAGAACTTGGACATTCAAGTGAGATTCAACTGGAAACCATCCAAGAAGGGATTGGGAACCAGTGCTATTTGGGACAACAGAATTTCACAACACAACGCCGTGTGGGACCACGAAGGCTTGGACCCAAGACATGGTACCAGAGTCACTGCTTTGGCTGAGATTCCATTCTTCGATCCAAACTCAAAGTCACAAAGAGAGGCTTTGGGGTTATCGTTGAAGTAGATTATATTTAGATATATTGCAAAATTGAATTAGAAGATCTGATGAAACGTAGGATTTGAAGGGTTGGAGGTGCGCAGTTGTAGTGTTCTGGGTTTGGAGGTGAGGTACGCCGTAAGAGTCGACTCTTAATCTG
This sequence comes from Kodamaea laetipori, assembly GCA_030558845.1. Classification (NCBI taxonomy): domain Eukaryota; kingdom Fungi; phylum Ascomycota; class Pichiomycetes; order Serinales; family Debaryomycetaceae; genus Kodamaea; species Kodamaea laetipori. The sequence continues at coordinate 275,080 of JAKTQN010000013.1, forward strand.
GTATACTAGAGATCCAGGTTATTGATGAGGGCCGAGAATCTTCAAGATAAAAAGTGTATTAGTTTGTTCATGAGGCTGGACCCCCATAAAAGCTTTCCAGGTTGGGGACGGCATTGAAGCTAATATTACAAAAATCCTCTAATCCCATATAATATTTTCGTAGTGTGTGATAAAAAATGACTGCAAATTGGCTGCAAATTGAGCCAAGCTCCAGCCACGAAAAACAATGTCACTAAGACTGAGACGAGCTAATAGTAACAACAAACTAAGAATAGTAATAGCAAAGAATAGCACCGTAATGAATTGAGAAGTGAAACAAGTTTGGCACTCTAAATTTGCAAGGAATGGAATTCTCAAATGCACACAGTCAACAATCGTCTATTAGCTAGGTAAAATGAAGTAGCAAACCACTGAGCATTCCAAATACAAAACCAAAAATCAATAGATATCATCTCCAGTTGCAAATTAATGAACCAGCTCTGCTGTCAGAGCAGGGATTAATTAGATTCTAAAGTCTCAAAAAAGAAAAAGCTGTAACTAAAATAAACAATATAAATTTATCGAGAAGCTAATTACAATTATCGAGAAACAAGAGTTCCAACTCCTTCAAAAATACATAATAAGATCCGATATGAAACAAGGCGGTGTGCAACATCTAACGGTTGGCAAAAATGTCTCTTCATAAAATCACAACGTACAAGATCAGCTATATTTCAAACTAGCAGCCGAGGTTGTCAGCACGAACGCAAAAAGCAAGCTGGCCGACTTTGCACTTCGTGTCTAGGTAAAAAAAAAAAAAGAACACGCAGATTGTTTCAAGCAACTTCCTTTACAACTTCGCAACAGACTCCGCCACTCACTGACACAAGTTGTCAACCTCGTGTGTTCGTTTAACTCACCGGCTCCTTTTTGTACCGGGACTATTGTTATTTTTTTTTTTTTACCTTACGTAGTTCATAATCACACCGATGTCAATCGACGAATCACGAAGATCCCTGCCAATGCCTGCCAATTTATCCCCCGTGCGTCATCAGAAATGCCCTCTAACCCACTGCCTTTCATCACGTGCAAACGAGGCTCTCCCCAGTCATTGTCCTAATGTAGGTATAAGCTTTTTGTATATTTGTGCCTTCCGAATTAAACGAACAGAGTCGTTTGCGCTTGCTTGCGACACGCGACACTAGGAGTGTAGGGTTTATCGGAAGGGATGATGATAGGAGTGACTTTTTGGGAAGGCCGGTTCGTTGGGTGTAATTACAAGAGTAGGGCAGCACTATAATCACTTCCTCTCTGTCTTGTCCGTTCGCATTACGACGTCTAGGCTGTCCCCCTATAATGTCGCGCCCCAATGATCCAAGGCACACTTTCTTTTTTTTTACCCTTTTCCCTCGCTCACTTTTCTCACCAAACACAAATATCATCTTAATCTTTTCCCACATTCTTCCTCCCCTTCTGTTAAGGTTGCCACCTCACCACCCGAACACCGACCCAAGCACCATCAAAACGTGGCGATTCAACACCGTGTAGTAGGGTGTTACATATAGAGCTTTACAGAAGTTAGAAAAAAATTTGCGACGCAACTCCCGCTGGTCACAACCAACAGACCTGCAAACACAACAAGGCCTCGACAAGACCAATCCATCACTGGTTTCGAGAAGCGATACACTGGTAGATCCCAGAGTATTGATTGATTATAGATAAGAAACGCAATGTCGACTCGTGTGCAGTTGTCGTCGAACCCGGCTGCTCTTGCGGCTGCTTCAGCATCTCACAACCCATCGTCATCCGCCGCCGCCGCCGCTGCTGCTGCCGGCTCCAGCACCTCGTCGTCCAACAGCAACAGCTCTGTTGTAGGCTTGCACTACAAGATTGGCAAGAAGATTGGCGAGGGCTCGTTTGGTGTCATTTTCGAAGGTACCAACATAATAAACGGTGTGCCCGTCGCGATCAAGTTTGAGCCCAGAAAGACGGAGGCCCCGCAGTTGAGAGATGAGTACCGTACCTACAAGCACTTGCAGGGCTCGGAAGGAATTCCCAACGCGTATTACTTTGGCCAGGAGGGCTTGCACAACATCCTTGTTATCGATTTGTTGGGCCCCTCTTTGGAAGACTTGTTTGACTGGTGCGGCCGCAGATTCAGTATCAAGACGGTTGTGCAAGTTGCCATCCAAATGTTGAACTTGGTTGAAGAAGTGCACCAGCACGACTTGATCTACAGGGATATCAAGCCGGACAACTTTTTAATTGGCCGTCAAAGCTTGCCCGATGAGAACAATGTCCACTTGATCGATTTTGGAATGGCCAAGCAGTATAGAGACCCTAGAACCAAGCTGCACATTCCATACAGAGAAAAGAAGTCCTTGAGTGGTACCGCTCGTTACATGTCCATCAACACCCACTTGGGAAGAGAACAACTGAGAAGAGACGACTTGGAGGCTTTGGGGCATGTCTTTTTCTACTTTTTGAGAGGACAGTTGCCGTGGCAGGGATTGAAGGCACCAACAAATAAGCAAAAGTATGAAAAGATTGGTGACAAGAAGAGAACCACGCCAGCAGTCACATTGTGCGAGGGCTTGCCAAGACAGTTTGCAGAGTACTTGGACTCTGTCAGATCCTTGCCGTTTGATGCCGAGCCAGCATACGAAGAGTATAGAATGTTGTTGTTATCTGTGTTGGACGACTTGGGCCAGAGCGCCGACGGTGACTACGACTGGTTGCATCTCAATGGCGGCAGAGGTTGGGACTCTAGCATCAACAAGAAACCCAACTTGCACGGCTATGGCCACCCCAACCCACCAAACGAGAGAGAAAGACGCCACCGCGACCAAAGAAGAAACAGACAACACAGCTCGCAGGCACAAATTAATAACAACGGCATTGCCGGCTCGAACACCGCGAATGGTGCTGCTGGCTACGGCGGAGCGGCCGGTGGGGCCGGCTTGCAGCAGCAGCAGTTGTCTGCCGCACAGTTGCACCAGCAAAAGTTGCAGCACTTGGTCAACAGACCGTTGCCTCCAATCAAGCAGGAGTCGCAGTCGGGCGTGGGCCAGTCGGGTGTAGCAAACGGCAGCAACATCAACGGCGCACTTCCAAACTCCCAGAACTACAACTCGGGAGAGGCAATAAAACACGGCAACGGCCTCAAGTACGAGAGCGGCGCCCACAACCACTACGATCAGCAACAACCCCAGCGCGACGACCAGGACGACCACAAGGGATTCTGGTCCAAATTGTGCTGTCAATAATTTGGAAGGCGTTTGGCGGGTCTTTTTCGATTGGAATATTTTTATTATACTTTTTTGTCTTCTACATCTTTATGTTGTGCCTTCTTATATATAATACATTGCATGATATCCAATTCCTCGCCGATTTCATGTTGCAAAACTTCAATTCTTACATTCATAAAGTTTTTTTATAAAAATGAGATTTTTTTCACATTGTAGTTAGGAGTATGGTGAAGAGTTTAATTGGAGAATTGGAAGAATTCGAGTTTCATTTTACAATGAGCTTGGGTGGCAGTCCGCATGAGAGAAGATGCTGGAAGTTCTGGGTGTTGAATATCAACCCGTTGCATCTGCATGTGTAAATCATGATGTATACCAAATAGAGTAGAGTTTTGATAAGAATGAGGTGGGAATGTACAGAACGTCTTCGATTGGCAAGTGACAATTCTCAAGAACGCCTCATAAGAAACTATATGCCCAGGACTGCCATTAAATAATTTTGCAGCCAACGAAATTTTCAAACAACATACTAGAAAAACCAACAGTAGAGATAGTACTAACCTGCCAAATTCCTACACTATCAATAATCTTCAATACATAATACTAGATCTTCAACTCTTTGAAACCTAATTTGGCATGTTGCCATTCAGTGTCATTGACCATCATCTCATTCCAGGTAGAATGAATATACTTCTCCATCTCTTGCAACTGACCGATAATCTCCTCCTTGATAAAGCTCCCGTTACGTCCCTTGGCCAACGTCTTCAATTCTTTAGCCTTGGATTGAGCCAATTCCATTCTGTAATCTACCCATTGCGAATAGAAGTCAGTGAACCTGGACCCATAGTTAATTTCAGGCTTAACTGTCGACAAGACAGATGTATCAAAGTCGTATTTGGCTCTGTAAGAAGTGACCATTGTCATTCTCTCAGTAACACCCAAGGGATTTGGTGCCAAATGTTCAATGCTGCGTCCTTGTAGAACGCATGCATATCCCTGTTGTGGGCCAGGAACCATTGCAATTTGTCTGTCTCCTTTCCTCAAGTACGTTTCTCCTCCAATCATTTCAGAAGTGTCCGAAAGCATAAGCACACACACAAATGGATAGCTATCATTGTGCCAACCTACAACTGCAGGGATATTTGCGCCGCTGTTGCTTTCGTCGTGGACCGAGCTTCCACGCTTCTTATTAGATATTCTAGCTTCGTACTGGGCCCTCTCAGCATCAGCCTCATCATTAAGCGAGACATTCAAGTGGGCGATCTCGTAATCCATTACGATATCCAACTCCACCGCAGCCATGCGGCTGACTAACTCCATGGTCTTTGGGTGTGTCCAAGCGGCGTACGTAAATGGTGCAGATATCACGTCGTCATTCTTGACATAGCCACGCATTGCAACATCTTTACCGTTTGTGGAACTATAAGAGAACCTTGCAAACTCTAAGAAAACTTCACGACTCAACACCTCTTGTCTCATTAAGTTGACTGCTTCCATGGTGAACAATGGGAACGGGTCGGTAACACCTACAGGCGAGATCATCTTCTTATCAGACAACCCCAAATCATCCATTGTCAACTTTCTAGTGGCATTGTATTGATCAATAGCACTAGGCTCCGCATAATACAGCAAATGTTTCTCTGGATCAAATTGAACCTGGGTGGTGCTATCAACGCCAGTCAACTCCTTCATCTCATTCCACTTGGCCTGCAAGTTGGATTGATAAAGAGTATCTGGAACCTTCTTGTGCAAGTTCCCTTGCATAATCAGATCTAATTCAATAGGTGTGAGTGAGGACATATCAGTTAAAAATTGCTCAACCCAAGGAGTACTACTCACAAGACTATCATATTTATAGTTGCAAAATTCTTATCAAACAAAATCCAAATCGGGCGATCCGAGGCAGTGGTTCAAAATCAACGCTTATCATGTATCTTTGATGGATTCAAAAACCAGAATAGGTCAAAACAATGGGTAAAACGTCAACGAATGATCATAAAAATGCGCGGTGTTAAGGTTTGTATGGACAATTTCAGTATACTTTCCAGAGTTTGCTTTAATATTGTCTGATATTTTCATGTTCTTATCTTGACTTTTACAAGATAGTAAGAAAGGAGGTGAATGATTATGTTCAGTTGTTAATAATCTCCATGATTGTTAGCCCTTTGGCAGGTAACAGTTCATATCTGGTCGATCTCCTTTAGTAGAGCTAGTCTATCGAACTTGACAGGGAGTTTTGTAGAAAGGAGAATTATTAGCGATACCACTGCGAGACAAAAGTTCCCCAAAGCCTTCTGATCTAATGTTGCGGGGTTGAAGTCAGTAAAGGCGGATAGCTGTCTTGAACTTTGAGGCAATTTGCGTAGCAATGCTCTAACATTTCTTTTAATCGGAGAAGATATCTTGAATTGGTTTGAAAGCTCGAGAGAAGTTGGGAGTCATTGCTATATAATCTATCAATTCTAGATTTGATGCACAAGATTGGAAATTTTATGATTGTGATCGGAACAAGTAAGGAGAGCGGAGGTATCTTAATGTTGCTCTCGGGTCAGTGTAACACTGAAAATGGGGAATGAGGCTGATGGATGGGTTATCCAGATGCGTTTGCACTGAGAGAGTATAATAATTGCAGCCAAACGGTAAATATGCAGGACCACAAAGATAAGGTTTTAATATGAATGGGTGCAAACTTGATATAAATTTGCAAAGAGATGCCATGGATTCGGACTTTAATCATGATTTGAGTCTAAGGTACGATCAGATAACAGTGAAAATAAAAGGTGGTGTATACTTCAAGTTAATGTGTGTACTGTTGATAGAATACTGATATACTGAGCACTGTTAAAAGACACTGAAGTTTAGATCAGAATGTTGAGCGGATCAAAAACATAAATTGAGGGGCACTCAAGGACTTTTACCGGTCTCATTTATGCAAAAAGTTGAAATCAAAGACTAGTACTCCAAATTAACTCATTAAGAATAGGTTGTCCATTTTCATAATGAAGTGGCCTAGATTAACACAAACATTTTTATCACACTACAATTTATAAGCAATTTTGTCGACAAAATTGTCGACAATATGCTTAAATACGTCAAAATATTCTATGAATTACAACTCACCTGAGAAAACACCAATCCACATGGAATCTCTCCCTCTCTTCACCCTCTACCCCTCGAATTACACTCCAAGCATGAACATTGAAGATCCTTGTAGAAAACTCACGTGACCGAGTTCAAGCCTAAAAGCACCCAAAAATTAAATTTCCACGGTATCCCCAACACCATGTCCCCAACCCAAGCACAGAAGCGACTCACGAAGGAGTACAAGAGCATACAGAGTAATCCACCGCCATACATCACCGGGAAGCCGAACGATAGCAACATCTTAGAGTGGCACTATGTTATAACGGGACCTCCCAACACACCATACGAGAATGGACAGTACCATGGTTTACTCCGTTTCCCCATGGAGTACCCATTCAAACCACCCTCGATTTACATGGTGACCCCCAGCGGTAGATTTGCATGCAACACGCGGTTGTGCCTTCTGATGAGTGACTACCATCCAGACACTTGGAACCCTGCGTGGAGTGTGGCAACGATATTAACGGGGTTGCTTAGTTTCATGACGGGTGAGGAGGGCACGACCGGATCGATACAAACTAGCGATGCGGTGAAACGCAAGTTGGCTAAATCCAGTAAGAAGTGGAACGCTACCGAGAACACCAAATTCTGTCAGCAGTTTGAAGACTTGAAAAGAGCCAACTTGGCTGATGTGAAGAGACAAGAAGAGGAGGAAGAAGAGCAGAGAAAGCGTAGCGAAAGCGAGAAGAGTTTGCTTGAGAAACCACTCAACTTGAAAGAGAAATTGGGGAGCTTGGATCCAGAAGATAGGGCCCGTTTGCTGCACACGGATAAAGAAGAGGGTTTAAGGATACCAAATGTGGCGGCGGTTGTTGGAGTATTGATTGCAGCGTTTGCTGTGTACATCTTGAGAGCTTAGGGTATTGGTAATGGTATTTTTGTAGATGGTTAGTAAACAATGAATGGATAAGTGTAGACTTTTTTTGAATTCCGGAGTTTAAAGGTGAATTATAAATGATGAGGGTGAGAGTGTGGTGACGTGTTTCGGTGGAGAAATCTAGAGAAATCTAGAAGATGGGACATTTAAAGTAGAGTGTTGGAATGGTCTGATTAGCATGGTGATTGTGTTTGAGGTTAGTGTTAAATTAGAATGTAGAGGTCTTTTGATACAGAGTGAAAATCATAGGAATGATAACTGTGGGAATTAATAGTAGAATGTTAATTGTGAAGTAGTTAATTAAAATTGTTGAATGTTAAATTGTGAGAAATGATTGTGAATACTCTATTCGAGTAACATGGAAAGACTATACAAGTGTGCAAGTATTCGTGTAACATGTAAAGACGTATTCCAGTATGTTATAACTCTACCTACAGTTTCATGACTACTTGCAACTGTTTCATGATCTACGAGACATCACTCTAAAACTATCAACAGCTCTCCTATTTTTATATCACATTCAACCTCAACACCAACACTTACTGGGCGGAGTGAAAGGTAGTTCGTAACCCCATCATTTGATCTGCTAAAAAAACTGATCACAATACTGCCCTTCCTCCCTTGGCTAATTTCCACTCCAATCGTATTATTTACGAACTTGCCTGGACCAGGGTGTAGATCTATTATATTCAACCCACGTGATGGTACTAGACCACCTATTCGTAGCATCTTGGCTGAGAGTATCATACATTTGCAAATAATAAACACACGAACGCTAAACAAAAACACAAGAAACTGCGACTCGCGATTTCTTGTGGTGACCTAACGGAGGGAAACGAGGCCACGACATTGCGTCTTCTACAGTTGGGGTCACGGCCCGGTTCTCTCGAGCTCTGCCGTGCGCACCTCTTAATCTACGCTCGACCTTCCATAAAAAGCCCCCCTCCCCATCGATTTTCCAGGCATTCTATTCATAGTAGCACCAACAAAACAAATACCGGCCCCTAAAAATTTTCTTTAGAATATAAACTAGATTGTTCAGCACAACGTGTCAGGAGAAGAAATAGGACAAGGCACTGCTACTTATTTATTTTCGAACCCCAGCAGCACTATATATATTACCACCACCATCCCATGAGCAGTCCCTACGAAAAGGCGTCGCAGAACCCTCAAATTTTACAGAGCGCACCATATCCTATAGAAATGCAGTACGAGGATGCGCTGGAGGTTGTAGTTCCTACAGCAGGCGCCGGGTACAGCTCCGAGTCGACACCGGTCAACGAGGGGGGTTCCGCTGAGCCAATCATGGGCTCGCACGACGGTTACGCAGCAAGTCCAGTCGGCCGTGTCAATGTCTCGCATGATCCCGTTGATTTCGGGTATGATTCGACCACTCCGTCGACTGTCGACCAATACCAGGACGAACCACAGCATCTTAGTGCTTATAGCTCCAACTCACACACTCGCTCCAACTCGAACTTGGCACCATACCCTAACGCCAAAATCCAGTCATACCCTCCATTCCAGTCGGTGACTCCACCGCCTGCGTTTGCGCCGAAGGAGAGCTCGATGCTCCTGCCTCCGTCCAACCCGTTGTCGGCAACGTCGTCAGTGACAAACTTCAACTTGAATGGCCAATTAATGCCAAACAACCCCAACGACATGTCGAACGCCTTCTCAAAATCCGAGAACAACTTGACCGCGCCTATCAGTTACCACAAGTTGGGCCACAATAGACTGGTGTCCTCGACTCTGTCGTTCATGTACGACAGAAGCGACAATGCAAGTTTGGTGGACTTTTCACAAAACTTGATCACCCAGTACTTGGGTGACAACTCGTCGACTTTGTTGCCTAGAATGAAAACTATTGAATTATACAGAGTCAATGCGAAAAAGTCCAATGATCCTAGTGTTTTGTTCCAATATGCGCAGTACATGTTACAAACCGCGTTATTGTTGGACACGGACGGCCCCAACAGCACCTCCAACTCACAATTAAACTCTCCACTGAGAACCAAAGAATTAAAACATAAAAAGTCCAAGTCTTTTGACGAGCTTGCGGCCCATGATCAACTCGACGACAAGAAGATGAGGAGGTCCTTGTTGAAGGAAGCCACGCACTACTTGAGGAGGTTGTCCGACAAGGGTTACGTGGACGCACAGTATTTATTGGCAGATGCATACTCTTCGGGAGCCTTGTACAAGGTTGAGAACAGAGAAGCGTTTGTCTTATTCCAAGCTGCCGCGAAGCACGGACACGTAGAATCCGCCTATAGAACTTCGTTGTGCTTTGAAGAAGGCTTGGGAACAGGCAGAGACGCTAGAAAGGCTATAGAATACTTGAAAATTGCAGCTGCTAAAAACCATCCTGCAGCCATGTACAAGTTGGGTCTTTACTCATTTTACGGCAGAATGGGGTTGCCAAACAATATCAACGTTAAAAAATCAGGAATTAAATGGTTGGAAAGATCTGTCAACATCGCCAACGAGCTCACCTGCGCGGCCCCATACGAGTTGGGAAAGCTCTACTTCAATGGGTTCCAAGACATTGTGATTCCAGACAAAAAGTATGCCTTGGAGCTCTACTCTCAGGCTGCCGCATTGGGCCACATCCACTCGGCTGCCTTATTGGGCCAGTTTTACGAAGTTGGTGAGATTGTGCCCCAGGATTCAAACTTGTCCATTCACTACTACACACAAGCAGCTCTCGGAGGTGACCCAGAGTCGATGTTGGCCATGTGTGCCTGGTACCTCATTGGTAACGACCCTTACTTGCCTAAGGACGAGAGCGAGGCATTCGAGTGGGCAAAGAGAGCAGCATTGTGTAACTTGCCAAAGGCCCAGTTTGCCTTGGCCAACTTTTTAGAGAAGGGTATTGGATGTATTAAGAACATCAACGAGGCACAAACCTGGTACGTGAAGGCGGCTCAAAATGGTGACGAGAAATCGTTGGCAAGAGTTACTGACAAGGCTGTGGTTGCAAAATTACAAAAGCTTTACCTGAGGAAGAAAAGGCCAGATGCTGTGGTGACAGCTAACGAGGGTCCTGCCTCTTCGGCTTTGTCTGGCAAAGCCCAAGACAAGGATTGTACAATTATGTGATTTTCACACGAGACCATTTAGTTTCTTTGCATTTATATTCTAGTAGGATGTCAATTAATGATTTACCATGTACATTTCGCCATGCTTGGCTTTAGCTTTTGGCCACACATGACATTGTGGTTACAACGCGTCTAGACCTATCTTTTGTGAAAAATTACTTACCATTGACATGGGAACCATATTCTAAACCTTTTCGCACTAATTTGGACTGATTAGAATGGTTGCAAATTTTTTACCAATTTAACGAAGACACTTTTAGAGTGTTAAAGCTGAGGAGAAAATGTTGTGTAATGATATTTAGAAAATAGAGAGTTAATTACTCATGTGCCTGTACTAAATCTTGCAAGCGTGATGGAATTGCACCTTTTTTCAGGTACCGTCCAAATTGGAAGACGTAACAGAGACTGCTTGTATTTGCTTATAATTATGCCTTAAAACAACATCTTAATAACATGTTTCAGTTAGTTCCCTGACAACTTTTCTTTGCACTCTCACATGTTCTCAACTACCAATTAGAACAGCTGGCAATATCCGTGCCAACGGAACGTTCCAGCACGAAACAAAAAAGCTTGTCTAATTTAAGAATAACTCAGGCATGAAACACGTCGCTGACCATTGTCATTCCAATCATCATTTTTGCAACTGTGTCCTTATGGGTATTTCTGCCTAGAACCGCAATCTCCTACATTGTGGCAACGATAGAACAGCATCCACAGCCTCGAGAACCCACAAAGCTCAATTACATCATAACTTTTCACGCGTAGGTTGCTGCCCGAAAACGTGGAACATTAAAACCCCATATTTCAAAACTTGAAATGACATCAATGAAATTTATTCTGCCAATTTGTGAAAGGTATAGCTACATAACTTCCTAATTGAAACCAAGGGGCTTATATGTGCAGGTTTCTTTGAGACGTTTCTTTTGCTTGGTATGCTGGATTGCAAAAACAAGGATTTGGGCTCATAACATTAGCGAGTAGACTTTGGGTCAATGGCAGGGTTGTGGAGTATAAAAAGGCAAAGGCCCCGTACTGTAATCCTCTCATTAACAATAAACAATTATGTCTTCTAACGATTTTTACAACTCAGGTGAACAAGGTACTTACCAACAAAACCAATCAAGCAACCAAAGCGGTGAACAAGGCGATGGTGAGAGAGGTTTGTTAGGTACGATTGCCGGTGGTGCTGCCGGTGCCTTTGGTGGTAACAAATTGGGTGGTGAGAAGCACCACACTTTGGGTGGAATTGTTGGTGCTATTGGTGGTGCCATTGCTGGTAACAAGGCTGAAGATGGATTCAAGGAGCACCGTGAAGAGAAGAAGCACAACCAACAATATGGCAACAACGACAATTACGGTAACCAAGGTAACTTTGGCGGAAGAGACTCTGACAGAAGAGACAACTTTGATGACAGAAAGGATAACTTTGGTGACAGAAAGGAGCACCATGGTGGAAATGGTGGTAGAGACAACTATGGTGGTAACAGTGGCAGAGACAACTATGGTGGTAACGGTGGCAGAGACAACTATGGTGGTAACGGTGGAAGAGATAACTATGGTGGCAATGGTGGCAGAGATAACGACAGATATTAAACTGACTATGTATTATGAAAATAAAATGATGAATATGGAAATCTTGTAATTTTAATTATTCTCTATAAGCTATGAATTTACTATTGAACATTCACTCCACCAGATCATTACTCTCTATATCTCTTGATAAATGATCAAGTTTGTTGAAATTGTCCATGAAGCTTGGTGGTGTCATGTTAAGCTGTACCCTACTGGACATACGGTTTATTGTGGATGATGGAACGTAGGATGGTTCGTCTTTAAGCACCTTAGTACTTGCTTGCTTGTTAAGTAACGGTGCCTTTGAAGAAACAGGTTCGTCAGTGTCATTGGATTTTTTTGCACCCAAATTCACTGCTAACCGCGAATTGCTGAAATCGGATTTTTTCTTCAGTTCTGTAACTTTGCTCTCAGAAGTAGTGGGCGAAATGTAGGTTGATTCAAGCTTGAGGTCTATATCATCATTCATCTTCCCAAGTATATCGTTCCCCAATGGTGAATCTTCGTCGAGATCGCTTCTGAAATGGTGAGTTTCGTCCATACTCACATCACTTTCAAGCATGGAAACATCCCCAGTGTTACTCTTTGCAACTTCCCAGCGAACTGCCTTCTTCTTGCCTCTCTTTGGTGAAGTCTTTGGGGTAGTTTTCTTTGTAATTGTCTTTTTGAAGCTACGAGGCGACCCCGCCAAAGGCGAAAGAGGCGCTCTTTTGTGCTTTGGTACATGCGAGTGAAACAGAGTTGGTGATGTTTGGATTTCCATGCTCTTCTCTAGTTCTTTAATTTTGTCTTGCATAAACTGGAACGTGTGGTTTTCAACGGCAGTATCATACTCTCCATTGACCAATTGCTCGATCGAGTCGGCTACTTTGTTCAATACTGCTTCCACGTCTCCGTTGATAAAGTTTAACATTTGATTACTGTAGTTGAAGTTGCTCAATTCGTGCACCAAATAGTCGAACAATATGGACGAGTTGACAAGTATGTCTCTTTCTAATGCTTCTCTAAGTGAAAGCACCTGCTGTTCGAATATTTCAGTGTAAGATTCGTTCCAGCCTTCGTTTTCCTTTAAACGCTTTAGTATTTGCAGTGCAGATTCGTCAAATATGTAGTCGATTTCCGTAGGTTTTGAATACTGCAATTCCAACTCATTGATCTGGTTATCGATTTTGTTATGCAAATGGTCGCATAAGCTGACCAAGTTGTTGTACAGCAGCAAGTCCTCCAACATGCGGCGGCTCGGGTGCCCTGCTAGTGCTTCCGCCAAGTTCTGACAGTCAATCCTTTGCAAGATGAGCAACTTCCTTTTGCTCAATATAAAGTACTTCTTCCACTTCTCTTGGTTCTGCTTGAGAAGTGATATATGCAAGGTTTCAATGCTGTCAAAGAGCTTGGAGATGTTGGAATTAGCCAATGTTTTGTGTGCAGAGACAGCCTTTTCCACCACCTGAGCTTCTCTGGTTCTCAACTCTTCAATTTCTTGCTTTTGTTGAGTTATCATTTTCAAGTACGATCCAACGTGCCTATCCAAATTATGCTGGTTTCTAATGAGTTTGGTTTTGATTTCCTTTGCACGGTCCGCGTACTTTAATGTGTTTAAGGTTTCATCATAGTGCTGCGAAGAGGGTGATACACAAACAATCATGACTGTTTTGCAATTGCCTCCAAGCGAAAACTTGAGCAATCTAGTCAACTTTGAGTCACGGTAAGGTACATGGTTTCTGCGACGTGGATCACACAACGCATTGATGCAGTTTCCCAAGGCAAGTAATGACTTGTTGATGTTTGCGCCCTCATTCAAACGTGCGCCTCTATTTTTGGTGGCTGCAGCCCTCTCACTGCCTGCCAAATCGATTATAGAAAAGGTTGCAAAGGTATGTGCTTCTTTGAGGTCCGCAGTCCGGTTCTTCTGAACTACATTGATTTGAAGAACGGCATGTGATCTTGATGAGGTTGCATTAGCTTCAGTCGGAGAACTCGTTCTGTTTTGGTTACCTTGAAGTATAAGTTCCATGACTTCCTCCACTGAAGTCGGTTTATGTGCTGATAAATTCGTCACTGAGATCTTGTTATTTGTATCCTCTCGCAAGACCAACTTTTTGAAATCGGTGGCTGGGTTGAGCAAATCACGAATCGTCTCATTGTAAATTTCCAAGAAGGATAAACTTATGTCAAACACTTTGGTGTCCGACAAGCCTGCTATTCTGTCGTATAATTCCTTCATGGTGAGGAAAATCACTCCTGGATCTGATGGAGTCCCCAGGATGGTGTGAGTTTTCCCACAACCCGTTGCGCCGTACGCAAAAACAGTAGCGTTGAACCCGTCAAGCACACTGTCAATCAACGGTCTAGTGGTGTTGGTATATACGTCGTTCTGCGTGGCCAGAACATCAAACAACTTATCGAATACAAAACGGTGTTCTCTGATTCTCGACGCTGCTTTGTTGGGGAAAGCGTTTCGTGCCATTTTGCTGAGAGGGTTTGTTTCTGGTGGGTCGAAAATAAGCATCTTGTCGTCCACAGCGTTTATGATCTTTCGGATGCCCTTTGGGTGCATGTACCGCTTTGGTGCTGGCAGCAGGTTGCTTTGGCTGTTCGAACTGAAGGAGCCATCGCTGAGGAAAAACAGATCGGTTTCGTTGTGTATGAGGTTTCCTTCCTCTGTGGGTGTAAACGGCCGTACTCTTACTGCCACTGTGATGGACGACTCTCTGGTGGGACCAGGAACGAGGCGGTTTCCATTCATGATGTGGCTTTTATGTAGAGATCACTGCGTTGGTTTTTGCTATTTGGATTTTGGAGTTTGATTTCGTGTTGTTGTTTTACTTTTTAGAGACGCGTGAAATGTAAAACACGAATTTGTGGGGGAGGTCAACGGGGCTATTTGTAGAGAAGGTTGGTGGATGAGAAGTGAATACATAGAAGGTGTAGTTGGGTGGGTAGCGCGCTGAGCGTATCAGAGTGTAAATGCAGTGCCTGGCTGATCACTGACTTGCTTTGGTTTGTTTTGACTGTAAGGAATGCAGCAAAATCTTTTTTTGCACCCATTTTAGTATGCAGTTCCAGAGTTACTAGTAAAGGGTAGGTTTTGAAGTATGTACTGCTGTTATTTTAGGTGTGCCAGTAACTACCGTCCAAGCCGAGTTGTAAACGAATAAAATATCTCTGTTAAATTTTCTTAGTTCCCAAGCGATATTTGCAGCCATTTTTTATTTCTTCTAACATTTCTAAGTTCAAGTTGAGTTTGCGATACTCATAAGAAGTAATTGCTTTGGTTTATTTATTTTAACTAAAAAAGAGCACACAGCACAGGAAAACGCCAGACATTCATGTAGCCTTCTCTACATAACACCTCGCACAGAAGAAGTAGCTGCACAGTATCAACAGTTTAACCACACATCTACAGTTATTGCCAAAGAATATATATCACCCATACTACATAGCTCTCATAGTAAACCAATTAAAATACAATACAAGCAATCTATGAACCATGCCCTCATTCAGCTTCATACTTCTCATTTCCATCATCCTCCGAAGAGGTAGACTCTGATGTGGCAGAGTCCTTCTCATACAGCTTCTCATTCTCCTTGTCCAGATACTTTTCCTTTTCATTTTCTTCAAACTTTTCCTCTTCTTCCTCAATATCGGTCATATCATCATCGGATCTGACATCCTCGGCACCCTTGCCTGTGATGACCTTGTAGGCCACCTTCAAAATCAAAAACATCCAGATGATAGTGATTACCTGCAAACCACCCAATAAAGTGTAGAAGGTCTGGAAGACGATTGGTGTCCAACACCTCTTTTGGTCCACACCTGGCTGGCACCTTGTTGGTTCCATCAACACGGAAGCATTGTGCCACGAGTGGTAAAACAATACGTTATAGACACCGTGCCTCAAAACTATCCACAACAATAAAAATACGATGAACATGATGTCACAGCTCCTCCTGTATTTCGCATAACGCAACATCTTTGCTGCGGGCAAGAAGATGTCCACCGAGTCCATCAACGCCAAGATCAAGTGCCCGATTCTCATAAAATAGTAATAGTAACTGCCTCCTAAAAGCAAGACCGTGATGATGTGGTGCAAGAACATCTGGTAGTGGTCCTTACGTCTCTCTTCTACGTTGAGCACAACGATCTGCTGGATGTACGAGGCGATCGAGACGAGGTAGTACATTTTGAACTCGGCAGACAACTTGTAGTGCGGCCAGTCAAGGTACAAGTGGTCCAACTTGTTGTAGTACGGAGCACGCCAGTACAAGTACGCACCGCATAAGAAGGACGTTGTGTAGTAGACAAACATCCAGCTCTGCTCTGCGAACCGGATCTTGCCCTTGCGAGATCGGATGTTGATCAAGTTATGGTTGGAGATGTAGATGCAAGTAGACATGATCACCGACCTTAATAACGTCAAGTTGATGACCCAGTTGGCGACAACATACAAGTCGTCCCTCCCCACGTCGTAGTACTTGACGCCATTCTCCTGCACTCCGTATTGCAAGTGTGTGAACTTGTGTGTGTATTTCCTGGCCTGTGGGACAACAAAGCCTAAAAAGTTGATCACTATGAAAAGCGCGCGCGATAGAGCCATCTGGTTGCGCTCGATCGAGGCCAGAAGCGTCTCATGATATTTGGTTGTTCCCATTTCTCCAGCTGTGTATGTTCTATATCTAAATGCCTAACACAACCTTTAAATCACAACTTCTATGAATGGCAGCCACTTTAAATTTTCTGTATTGAGTTTGGAGACACGTTGAATTTTTACGTTTTTTTTCTCTTCGTTTTTGAGCTTTTATGGTAAGATACGTACTATTTGAGGGAGCGAGAGTTGGGTTATGGGGACCGGGTTATGGGGTGGGGGTGCATGGTATGGGGTTCCGGCGCTAAATTGGGCCGTGCCGTCTTCTTATTGGGACCTTGCCCGCGACACTTGTCTCGATGCCTGAGTCAGGAGTCATGGTCACGTGAACTCATTATTGGGGTCCATTGCGATGATGTAAATATAGCTTAGGGTCGCGATGATGTGACTACAATTACTTTGGCCATGTGGGCCCTGTTTGAATACTTATAGTTGGGGTGAGCTAGTTTTAATTAGTTGCAACTTCAACCACAAATTACTTTGGAGCGGAGAATTATTGGAGTAAACTTCTTCCAGGGGATACAATTCCCCTTCCCTTTTAAGCCATGACGTTGGCATTTTGCAACTGTTCTTTTTTGTGCGTACTATTTATCTAACAAAGACTTTGTTTCTGATTTGTTTGATCTGGAAGATTATGGATTGAGTATTTGATAAGTGTATTGATCTTGAGAATTCTGTTAGTATGGTTGTTTTCTTTTGGTTTATTCTGATCATCTATATTTGCTCGTTCTGGTTCATTCTTTCAGTCTGGGATGTTGAGTGTTTGTTCATTTTGTTCCTTGTGCATGTAATTCAATTATAAATGCTACTTCTCTCCCTACTATATATTCATTCTGGTGATTATCGTTTCCACCTTTAACTTGGCTACCATTTTTTAATCTAGTTAATTATCGCTTAAATTGGTGCTCCTTCATATTTCTGGTACCTTTTATAAATCATCTCCTATATTGTTATCTACACATTCTCTTGGATCTTTATCGTTTATATAATTCCCATCCTCTCTTTATCTTTATAATCCATTCACTCTAACTATCATGACTCATTTATCTATGTATTCAATAACATCATCTGCAACGCCCTCTTCACTCCCTGCTCATTATACCGGTTCCACACAATATAAACATTGATCATATCCTGGATAGCATCCGTTACTTGGTCAAAGTTGACGTGAGAGTGGTTCAAAAAGTTCATAAACTTGTTAATCTTAATCGTGTCCTCGTCAGTACTCATGTCGTTAAAAGTCGGATCCGTGCTTTTGTTGTTCTCTACGCCACCACCAGAGGTATTCCCATTCGCCGCCTGCGCCGTCTTCAATGTCATCAAGTCGTCAATGTGCATCTCCTTCCCTCCAGCCTCTCCCACTTGCTGGCTCTTAATGCTTGACAAATGCTTCTTCAAAACTATCGTAATATATATCGAGCTGATCGCAATGATATGCGGTGGGAGAAGCAAGTGCAAGTCCGTAATGTAGCTATCGTTGATCAACGACCAACTGTTTTGCAACTCGTCGTCACTAAGCACAAACCCATATATATCGCTATTCTCCACCAAATAGTTTTGAATTTGTATCAACGATTTGTATGGGTGATGCAAGAACAAATACGAGTCCATTTCTTCAATGAGATAGAACTCAAACTCGGCCAACTTGGTGATATCGTTGGGGATGAACTCGGGCCATATGTTGCGTGCTTCGGTCAATATGAGCCGGATGTGCTGAGGACATTCCTCAATCTTGCACGAGACATATAGACATGTCGTCACCAATAGATAGATGTTGATTTCCTTCAACAGCACTCTGGTGAGGAACCGGGTGAGGTAGATCTCGGCGGTAGCAAGTGCAATCTGACGGATACTGAGCCGCCGCCCGAGTTTGATGATCAAGTTGTGTATGAATATGCGCATGTTGTAGTCGTAGGTGATGTTCGGATGGTCTTTTATAAGCCCGTTCTGGATCATCTTGCGCTCAAGCAAGAGAACCTTGCGACGGGAATCCAATAGCGTCTGCTTGGTGAGCTGGAGCATGTGTCTCTGTGATGAGTTCCAGTAGTCGGCACTCATCTTCAATGTATTAATGCAGTTTTACTGGCAATTTCGAGCTCACTGAATTTCGCACCTCCAATTTGCAATCACTCATTCCAATTTCGCACCACCAAACTTCTTTTTCTCCCAAGGCTTTTAGCGGTACGACCCCACGAAATTTTCGTACAACAGAAATGCCCAACTACCATACCGCCAACCCGGAAACAGACACCGCCATTGACAGGCGTGTCGTCGACTTCCCCATTGCGCAATTGACTGATGAAGACAAGTACTTCCGCTCGCACAAGCCTCCTCCATACTTGGACGAGATCGAGGACAAGGTGAATGCCTTTGTCGACTACCATTTGAAGAACACCGGTAAGAGCATTGCGTTGGTAACCAGCGGAGGTACGACGGTGCCTTTGGAAAACAATACCGTGCGTTTCATCGACAATTTCAGCGCCGGTACAAGAGGTGCCACGAGTGCGGAGTACTTCTTGGAGAATGACTATGCCGTTGTGTTCTTGCACCGTGAGTTCTCACTTTTGCCATACTCTAGACACTACAGTCACACTACAAACTGTTTCTTAGACTACATGACTGAAGAAGACAACAAGGTTCAGATAAACCCCGAGTTTGCTGACGAAATGTTAGTGATTTTGCGCAAGTATAAGAAAGCACAGTCCTCCAACTCGCTTCTTTTGATCCCATTCACTACTGTGAACCAGTACTTGTACACGTTGAAGTCTGTACTGGAACTGTTGAAGAGAATGGACTCGAAGGCGTTGTTCTACTTGGCTGCTGCTGTGAGCGACTTTTTCTTGCCCCTGCTGAGAATGCCTCAGCATAAGATTCAGTCGCAGGACTCGGGAGGGAAATTGATTGTTAACTTGGAGCAAGTTCCCAAGTTTTTGAGCAGATTGGTGGACAACTGGGCCCCGCAAGCTATGATTATTTCCTTCAAGTTGGAGACTGACGAGCTGATTTTGATCAAAAAGGCAAAGGGTGCATTAGAGAGATATCTGCACCAGTTGGTTATTGGAAATTTGTTGCAGACTAGAAAAAAGGAGGTTGTTTTTGTGAAGCCTGATGAGGAGGACCAATGGTTTAGATTGGGAAAGAATGAAATTGAGAAGGGTGTGGAGATTGAAAGTGTGATCATTCCGGAAGTTATTAAGGTGCATAAGGGTTGGATTGGTAAGTTTACAAAGAATTCAACTTAGTTGACTTGGTAAGTCTAAAAAGAATTCATTTAGTTGACTTGTTGATTTGTCCTGGGTAATCGAATTGAGTTTTGAGGAAAAAGGAATTTGAATATACTCTTATCCGTTAAAATGTTCAATTTTCCATATTTAAGTTTATAACCTTTTTATTGTCAATTTCATGGAGATTGAGTTTCTTTTATCAGTAGTGGTGGGTTAGAAATATCTTTCTATTTAAACCTAGAGCAGGACTCAATTTTTCACCACCAAGTACTGAAAACTTACAACTCCAATTACGAGGCTTTTGGAACCAAACTACATTTGCAGCCATAAAAAGCGTACACAGAAATCATCTTCTCAATTTATTATGTAACATACTCCATATTTATTCCACCTTACATTCTATCTACCTTTTAATACCTAACTCTCCATCTATCATTTCTATTTTCTATTTACATAAACGAAACTCCAATACCATATTGTAATCCCTTCCTCACCCCTTCCCTCTCATGGACGCTCAAAGGCAACACAAAGTTCAACTCAAATCTCGCCATTGGATGGCTATACAACAAACCGAACCCCCAACTCATCGAGTAACCCCCACGCATCCCCTTCAAAGTATTCATCACACCATCATTCATACTCACCAACTTTCCGTAGTTGAAAAAGTTGTGAATTTTGAAGTTGGAGTCAGTGTACTTTGGAATATCACTAATAAGTGACACACCACCGTTGGCAAATACGTCACCACCGATATTGGAGGAAAACTGCTTTGGTCCCAACGAATTCATTTCGAACGACCGCACATCATTGGGCCCACCACTGAAAAATCTGTCCAAAATAAAAGATGGTTTCCCGTCAAGGGTTCTTAAAAGTCCTCCTTTGTTTGTGAATATCAACTTGGAGTGGTTGCCCAATTTCCAAGCCATTTGTGAAGCGATGGTTGTTTTAAGGAAAGAACCTAAACCTGGTTGTGGACCACGATTATATTCAACACCCAACTTAAAGAACTTCCCTGCGCTTGGTAGCATCGTACTGGCTCTTGTGTCGTAGAATACGTTGTAAGTTATGGAATTTTTGAAGTTGGACCCTGCTTGCAAAAGGACGTCCGAACTTTTAGACAGAATGTTTTTGAGTTGTCTCCAGTTATTCTCTACAATCAACTCATGGTTGATGGGCCCATCAAACTGCGTGAAAAACTTATTGGTGATTCCACGCGAAATCACATCAGACTGGATCCAGTCGTACCGCCTGGTGTTAACACAAGCAACACTTTCAAACATGAACCTGGGGTCGTTCGCAATCGGCATGTTGTAATTTGCCAAATACGACGACAGCGTCTTTGTTCCTGTGACCGCATCAAAACTCAAGTGTTCAGCACCTCCAAATAAATTCTTAAACTGAAATTGAATATAACCATCTCCCTCGCCATTGCCGATGTTGGTACCAGTTTTCGCGTAAAACTTCTTGGCTGGAATCACATTAAATATCGGAACCAATTCGATTGTATCGCTCTTCCTGAATAAGTTGCGGCTAGCCAATGGGTTGATGGAAACTAGTAAATTGTCCACCAAACCCAACTTGATCATATTTTTCGAGATGGACTCGACGTCGTTCAATAATTTCTGAAGCGAAATAGCTTGATTTGTGCTTGTCAAAGGAGCAAACTGTGATGCAAGGAAAGAATCACGAAAGTAATTGCCATTAGTGATTTGTACATTGCGTACTTTTACAGGTTGATTTCTGTTCTCTTTGAACAAATCTTCCAAGTATCTTTTGTTTTGATCTATCATGAATTGCTCTTTTTTGGCTTGGAGCTCCTCCATAGCTTTGGCCTCCTTGGAGGAGGGTTTCTCCCGATAACTCGGCGAGAATTTATCTAATATCTCGTCGTCTTTGTCCATGTGCTGTGAAAATTTAGTTGTCTTGATATTTGAGGTATTGATATAAGTGCGCTACCATTGAGAGCGCTACCACCAATTTCCCCAACTTTTGCGTTACCAATGACACTAACAAATCTACTTTGTATGCGCTACCAATAAAACGAAATCATACGCAAACTTATTTACGCTACCAATCTCAATCACTCGCTAACTAATTTACGCTACCAATCACGATCACACGCTAATTTACATGCGCTACCAATCACATCATACACTAATTACACTAAATGCGCTACCAAAATATATATTCACAATATTCAATCAGGTGGAGAGATGGCCAATTGTGGAATTGACAGGCCCTGACTAGGGAGCAGGGGCATTAAAAAGTCATTTGCTGTTTTCCCGTTGGTGACGCCGTTTGGGTTCCCACTGTTCACCACTTTATCTCGTTCTTCCTCTTCAATTAACAACTTGATACAGGCTTTACCATTTTCTGTTTGAAAGTGTCTTCTAAGAGCGTCTGCTCTCGCGAATTTGCGGCCACAGCCGTATTCTGTTCCGTCACGCAAGAAACCCTTGCACTGGAACTTTTTCTCACCCGTATGTAGTTCCTCGTGTCTCTTTCTGTCGTGCTGTCGGGCAAAAGCCTTCCCGCAGACATTACAAATGAAAGGACGCTCGTCGGTGTGCGTTCGTAAATGGGACTTCAAATTGTACGGCCTCGTGAAACGTTTCTCACACAAGTGGCACGCGTATACGCTCGGGTGTTTCTGCGTGCGTTTGGTCAGTTGTGCAGGCAGTGCCAACTCCAACATCTTCTGTCTTGACGAGAGCTTGGTGCCGGAAAGCCCCTCCTCGTTATCGTCGTATTCTTCGTCGTAGTCATCCTCTTCTTCGTCGTCATAGTCTTCTACATCACTTGATTTGTTTGATCTTGCACTTGGCGACCTTGAAGATTTACGCAGTGTCTGCGAATGCGACTTCTTACGGCCCCTACGTATCGCCTGATACTCATCAGGATTGAGCAACGACGTCTTGCTATTGTTGTTCAGAAGAATCTGCGAGTTGGGTATTAACGAGTTCTTATAGTCGTGCGTGTACTGCAGCAGGGCATCGTCGCGATTTCCAATGTTTAACGAGTTGCCTGTATTCTGTCGCGAAAGCTCACCCTGGTTGTTGGGCAGATTGTGGATTGACGAGTTGGCGCTAGAGTTGCTAAAGAGAGACGGTGTTTTCGCCGCAATATCTTCCGGGGCCAGTTGGATCGAAATGGTGGGGCCGAGTTCGGGCTTCAGGTCGTGCCCAATGGCGTTGGTGTAGTTCATCAAGTTGTTCTCTGTCAACTTACTTTCTGTAGGAGGGGTCACAACAAAGGAGTTGCCCAACTCGTACGGTTGGTTGTTGAAATTAAACGTAGGGATGCCAAAATGGTTGTTGTTTTCCGATTCCATGGCCACCAAGTTTGTGCTCAGGATGGACTCACCCAAGGCAATTTCAGTGTCGAAGGTATTGAGCAAGTTGGAAGGGTCGGGGTCGAGAAGAGGCAGCTGATTATGAAACAGCGGAGGGTTTGCGCTAAAGTGCGACGCAGCATCGACAAACGGCGACTCGTGTGACGCATCGCTGTGCACCAGCGAGTGTGTTGAGTACGCACCTGGCGAGCGTGGGAGTCCCAAGTTGTTGTTCTGGTGTGGGGAGACCGTCGTGTGAGACGTCTGGCTGTGTGCCAGTCCCCCACCGCCCAAATGTGACGGCGAAAGCAAGTCATTCTGCGGCGAGGGAGTCATATAGTGTGTGTTGATCTGTGGCAACTGGTCCTGGTACTCTTCTCCCAAAAAACGCTGCTGCTGGTGCTGCGGTTGTTGATGGTGCTGCGGTTGGTCTGCAAAGTCGATGTTCATCTCAAAGTTCTGAGGGAAGCTTGAGCTGGACAGGGCAGAATTCAAGTGGACCTGTTCGTACTCCTCGAATGCCGGTGTGGAATTGGTGTCCACGGCCATCTGGTTGCCCAAGCCAATGGAATTGTCAAACTGCATCTGCAGTGGGCTACCCCCGTTCAAGCTTCCCAAGCCGTAATCATTGAACTTGGAACCCAAACCAAAGAACTCGTTCTGGGCCTGTGAGTTTGGAGGGTTCAGTGAGCTCTGCTGCTTGTTCGCGCCATCGCCGTGCTTTTGCTCATGGAAAGACATCTAATTAACAATCAAAACAAATTTTCTGTTAAAGGCGCAGCCGCTCTCAAGTGGTTGATAATTTCAGGGTTTTTCGCACTCGCTAAAGAGTGAGCAAGTTGTCTCAGTGTTTGAGGTGAGAGGGTGGGGGTTACCTAGAGCTGATTTATACGTTTAGAACGTCTGATATGATATGGTTGTGAGAGATGGTATTTAGAGCGTATACATCGCCAAGATATAGGTTGTTAATAGTATTGGCAAAACAGTTGAAAATGACATAAATATGAGTAAGAACAGAAAATATCGATTAGTGTGCTTTGGTATAAGGTTTTGTATGGTTTTATTAGTTGGTTTTATAGTTTTGAATTGGTTGTATAGTATGACTAGTTTGCATAGTTTGTACAGTTTGGTGTAGTTGATATTAATAAGGCTATTGAATATTAGTGATCTTTTAGATTAGTCTTGAAGGTGAGAAATGGGTGAGAATAAGTAAAAGAGATTTCTGTGACCATAAAGGTGAGATGGTGAAGAAGTCTGGTTCAGGATTAAAGAGTGTAATTATTAAAGCTAGACAAAAGTGTACTTTTACGAGATGGTGATACTAGAATAAATGTCACAGAATTAGTAAAGATAGTTAGTTTATAGTGGTACTAATGAAGAAAAATGAGTTTCTAGTTGAATCTAATAGATCCAGATGACTAGAGAAGGACAACTAGAGACTCTGTTAGAGAAGGACTACCAGATGAATCTGCTTTGCAAAGCCGACTAGAGAAGATAATGAATGCATTTCATACTGTGTGGCTTAGATACACCTATTTATAGTACCACCACCATCTCGAACAGGTACACTACCCCTCAAACATCTATAGAACATCATGCACATCATCAACTCAATTAGCCCGTTTTTAGCGTTGACATTTTATTGTAATATCCAAAACAATATGCCAAATATCAGGAGCAAAAGTCTTGACCTTCTCCAAATGTCCGATTTCAGAGTTGTCAAACCTCTTAGCGACAAGCTTTTTGAACTCCGTGAAACCGTTTTTATGTACATTTTCATGTATGTGCACCACCACGTCCATTGGCACAGCCCACTTCAACAAATCAGTAGTGACGTCCCACGATTGCTGCGATGACGGTAAAAGCCCGAGATTGACGTGGCTGAGGTTGAGGGAATGGTGGGGGAAGTCGTGGAGACGCAGGGGTGCTTCCGTGTTCAGCTCCTGGAACAAAAATACCTTGCAGCCCTGTGCCCTTAGCGACTCGTAGATGGCGTAGTCAAAGGGGTCCGAGCTCGTGAAGATTTTGTAGGGGTGATTTGCGTGCACTAGTGCACGGCGGAATCCCTCTATCAGCCATGGGTTGATGTCCCATGCAAAGAGCTGGGCGCAGCCGGCCTTGAGGTAGCTGAGCGAAAAGTACCCTATCCCGCAGTAGAGATCAAACACAGTGGTGTTGGCGATGTTGGGAAAAGTGAGCACACGAGCTTTTTCTTTAATGTTACCTCTGGAGAACATGGTATGGAGAGGGGCCCAGTATTGTGTGATTGAGTTTTGGGTGGTAGAGACCCAAAATGCTTCTTCAGTAAAATTTTGTGAGTTTGATGCTTTTTTTGAATTTGCAGCCAAATTGATTGGAGTTCCAATTAGACCTGAATGACCTGATTCACCAGTGTGACTAGTTTCAACATCATTTGAGACTTTATTGGGTATGTCTTCAAATTCCTCACCTCGGGTTTGCAGCCACAATTCCGAACTCACAGGTATAGTGCTGTTTTCTTGTGCTTCTCTAGAACCTTGTGGAGACTTAAGTTGATGCTCAGTTTGACTTGTTATTGTAGTTTGTGTAAACTGACTGCTTTTGAAACCTTCACTTTCTCGTCCAGCTTCACCTTGGTGCTTAAAATATTCATCATGTTTTGGTAAAATCGAAAGCGAAGAAACCTTGAAATCACCATACAAAGGCACTAAACTCCAGGGCCTTCTCATCTCATCTCTCTCATCTATCGGCTTGTTAACTGCAATATGAGTACACCCTCCAAAACATTCACCCAACAACCCTTCAAAAAATTCTTGCCTGCCAACTTGCCCAAACACTTGCTCCCATTCATCTCCCTCAAATGCCAGCCCCAGAAAAAGCACCATTGGCTCATAAACCACCCACTTTTTCGGCACCACAACCTCAATCCCTATCCCTCCCTCTCTCACCACTCTCTCCACGTACACCTCGACCGCATTTCCTCCTTTCTTTGCCTCTTCAACATACTTGCCAACCGTGATCTGGCCCATCTCATCAGGCAATTCAGGCTCATTGCCAAATAAAGTGAAAATCTTAAACTTGTCACCATCACGCTCGATCCGCCGCAGCTTGTTCAACTTTCCCTGCGACTCTACCCAGCTCTTGATACTCTTCACGGCCCTGCCGTTGCTAGTCTCCAACACAACATACTCCATCGCTAACTGGAAAACTTTATCGCGGGCTTACCTAATCACACAATCAGAAAAAGCTGCAAATTCCGATTAAACGAGTCCACAGACGATAAACATGGCGAACCACAAACCAAACTGCTCGGTTCGCGTTTACCACAACAATCAACGCCTCAACTGAGTCTGAGGCAACTACCTGAACTGCCTCAGGCAATCTTGCGTCATCACGAGGTCCACCCTCGAGGTGTCTTCTCTCTTTTTTTTTGATTGTTGCATGTACACGGTACAGTTTTCGTAATTGATTTCGGACAACGGTTGGGGTACAAACGGCAAAATATGCCTCCGTTTCTACAGTAGATTGACTTTTGGGATGGGAGACACCACTGTGCAACTGGCCCAATTGGCCAGTTGCTCCAACTCGCTCCCAAATTAGGTCTCTCACACTCTCTCCACAGCTCTTAATTGTTTAATCCCCAGATCAACGTTTGAGGGGTCAACCCAAAAATTGTTAGATACTTTGTGCACTAATTTTTTTTTATACACCACTGAATTTTTTTCATTTGTTGTTGGCCTTTCAAAGATAAGTTACCGATAGGTGTTACTAAGATGTCGGACCAAGAGAAAAAGCAGATTGGTTCTGAGTCGCCGGTCAAGGGTGAGGAAAAGAGCTTAAATGTGAGTGGGGCGGTCGGAGAAGGTGCGATTGGTGGAGCAGGAGCACCTGGCACCGGAGCCACTACAGGCAATCCTGGAAGCAGTAGTGGCAAGGCTGGGGCCAATTCGAGTGCTGATAGTGCGGGTACGAACAATGCGGCTTCGCTGGCACCGTCCTCGAGCAACTCGGCGGGCTCGCCGTCGGGATCTACGACACCCAGCTCTGCCCCAACTTCAGCCCCCACGTCCACCACTCCAATCCAGCCCGCCAGCGCCGTCGAGGGAGGCCGCGAGGTCTCCAACAAGATCTTGTACGTGGGCGGATTGCACAAGTCCGTCAGTGAAGAGATGTTAAAGGAGTTGTTCCTGTCCGCGGGCGCCATCCAGACCATTAAGATCTTGAACGACAAGAACAAGCCGGGCTTCAATTACGCCTTCATAGAGTTTGAAAACACACAGAGCGCAAGCATGGCGTTGCACACTTTGGGGGGGAGAATCATCAACAACTTTGAGATCAAAATCAACTGGGCCTACCAGCTGTCGACGATAAATAGCGCACAAAACCCCGACGAGCCTAGCTTCAACATCTTTGTCGGCGACTTGTCGCCGGAGGTTGACGACGAGACCTTGTTCAAGTCGTTCAGCAAGTTCCTGTCGTTGCTCCAGGCCCACGTGATGTGGGACATGCAGACTTCAAGGTCCAGAGGCTACGGATTCGTGACTTTTGGGCAACAGCTGGACGCAGAGTTGGCACTACAGACAATGAACGGAGAGTGGATTAACGGCAGAGCCATCAGGTGTAACTGGGCCTCGCACAAACAGGTGAATAATAACAACCACCACCACCACAACCACCACCACAACCACTACCAAAACAGTCATAACATTAATAACATGAACTTTAGAAATAACCGCATGAACAATAGAAACGGCGGGCAGTTTAGGCTGTACAACAACATGCAACCGATGGTACCCATGAGCAACGGAATTCCGCACTACCAGCCCGAACAGCAGCCGTCGCCGGCCACGCTGTCGCCAGGGCTGCAGCAGAACCAGCAGAACCAGCAGGGAGTGCTCCCTAATGCGGCCAACCAAGGCCAGATCCCAGTAATCTCGCCTCAGCTGTATGATATCGTCTTGAGACAAACTCCACTGTGGCAGACCACAGTGTACTTGGGGAACATTGCCCACTTTACGCAGCAAACAGACTTGATTCCGTTGTTGCAGAACTTTGGCTTCATTGTAGACTTCAAATTCCACCCGGAGAGAGGTTGTGCGTTTGTCAAGTACGACTCGCACGAGCGTGCTGCCTTGGCCATCGTTCAGTTGGCGGGGTTCACGATTAATGGCAGACCCTTGAAGTGCGGATGGGGAAAAGACAGACCTCCCATGGGACAATTCCAGAATTTTGGCAGGCCCGCTCCACTTCCTATGTATCAGAGGCAGTAAAATGTATTAGATTTAGTTCTTGTGTTGGTTAATATATGTTGTTGCGATGTTTATGTGTAGATGAATTTGGCCACTTATTAGAAGAATTTAAACTTCTTTAACTAACCAATTGAAGATGCTGTAACTTGGCAATGTCCGTATGATAATCATACATTTGACGACAATATCATTTTTGTTAATCAGGTATATCATTGTTATCTAGAACGGCCCTTAAAGGTCTATTGATTCAACATCTCTACTATTTAGACCGCTCCACTTATGTATGCATTTTATTCTAATAACCATTTCCTTTCATTCAGCTGTTTTGTGAGTGTCTCTATTATATTTAAAAGTTATAATACTAATTCTTTCTTGGCTTATTGTCTGCCAGGATTTGCAGCCAAACCCATTTGTGTACTTTTGTGTACCGTTTTAAATATAACCTTCACTCTAAATCAGCAGGCAAAGACCGAAATCAAGATCCAAACATTAGAACATTAATCTGGATTGTTGCTATTATCTGCTCTTTGGTTTGTGATTTCTTGAATGTGCTTGAATGTTGAGAATGATACCTCTTTTGTTTAAGCCCCACCTTTTCATAAATAAAGCCCACTAAATCTCCCAATAGCCGTGTAATTCCCCGATTTGAATTAAATAGGAAGTATTGTAGTTTTGTAAACCCTCTTATCAATACTATTCCTAATACACTCCCTAATACATCCCCTCGTACCTTCCCTCGTTCATTCCCTCATTTTAATACAGTTAATGGTCACCCTGTATTTTACACCATTCTTTTCTAAAACCACCATCTAGCCTATGAACGTATCTCTATCTCACCAAACAACAATACTAACAACATTACCTAAACACCAACAATGATTTGTTTGTGCGTGCAAAAAGCCTCCAAAGCACGAAAACAATGCAAACAGTTTTATCTTCATCTAGAAGTAAAAATGACAAACCTAAGCCTGAACGCTGCATTCACAAGACACGTATTGTCGCATCTAAACCTTCAGCAAACCCCATTCAAACCAAGCCATAAGACTCTCATTTTATCCAAACAATGCACTAAAAATTAAACTCCTATTAATTGCTGCAATTTTCTGAATTCGTATAAATTAGCTTGCTAAGCTTGCACAGAAGATCATTATCCACGTTTAACTTTCTGTTCTCAATACTTTGCATCTCACGTTTCTCATGTGCGCACCAATTTTCGTCCTCCCTACCAGCCTTCTGAAACCCCATCCCATTTCTCACTTTTCGCCTCTCACACTCTGACTCCGTGAGATCGTGGACTCGTGAATTTCGTTGTAGAAATTTTCATGATCGAAAAAATTTATCACCACCAATACACAAGGTAGAAGCAACTGCTACCCCAAGACATCTCGTATTTGCCAGATCGAATCGACGACTCCTTCCTCAAGGACTAACCGCTACTGGAGAGCTACGCACATGTTTACTCTCCTCATCGTAGCGTTTTTAATTTTGTTGATCAGTGCCTTATTCCATACTACCGAGTTGCAGCATTCCGCCATATTCCCCAAGACCGGTAAACTCGCCCAACTTCTCAGCATCGCTCCCGGGTTCCACAGCCAAAAGTACTACATTTTAACCACCTCCATCCTAGTTCTCGCAGGTGCCTACTTTATCAGTAAGAAGAACTTCAACCTTATTGAACTAATAAACAAACTAATTATGAACCTGAAACTGAGATTCAACTCTGCACGCAGCGGGTTGGGCAGCATCGGCGGCGCACGCGGCAGGTTTGCCAAGTCCAAAGAACACAAGTTTGCCATGCTCAACGGCGGTGTTGTCGGCGGCATCTCAAACGACGGTAATACCTGCTTTATGAACTCAGTGATACAGTCATTGGCATCCCTGAGACTGTTCTTGAAGTTCATCGACTCGTACATATACTCCGAGATTGAAATCGAGCAGAAGGGCGAAGAAACTATAACTATGAAAACAAACACTCCCAAGGCCGAGCTTGTGTTCACCAACGCGCTCAAGACTTTGTTGGATAATGTGAATGGGTCGTATGGCTATAAGGGCAAGGAGTACAGTACAAAGCCTTTATTGAACAAAATGCCCAACGGGCCCAAACAAAACTTCTTCTCCGGATACAATCAGGAGGACGCACAAGAGTTTTACCAGTTGGTGATGAGCTTGCTCGAGAGAGAGTATAAAGCTATTAACAAGGAAAAGTTTGAGAAAAAGTCCGAAAAGGACCAAAAGTTTGTAGAGGTGGCCAGTTTGCAGCCAGGGTACATCACCGGTTTGGAGAAGTTGGGTAAATTAGGCACCGTGTACGTGCCAGCACTGCAAGTCGACCCAAATTTGCTTTCCTCAGACCAGAAGGTGTTTCCAATGGAGTTGATAACACCAGTGGACGGAATTTGCGCAGACAGAATTGGTTGCTTGACATGCGGTGAAGTTGGTGGCATTCGTTATTCTGTGAATAGTGGATTGAGTTTGAACCTCCCACACAGCACAAGTTACTACCATACTTTTGAATTGGTAGATCTTTTGGATAAATGGATTACACCTGAGATCATCGAGGATGTCAACTGTAACAGGTGCGGTTTGAACCAAACCAGAGACTTTTTAACTGAAAAGATTGCGTCTCTTGAGCTTTCCAACCCTGAATCACCTCTTGTCACACAATTTAAGAGTCGCTTGGACCAAATCAACCACGAGTTGAGCAAACCACATGTCGAAGACGAAGCATTTGAAAAATTGACAATCAAGCAAATGATCAAGAAGTCAAAGAAATCAAAACAGATTTTCATGAGCAGACCTCCTCCATTGCTCTCAATCCACATCAACAGATCGGTTTTCGACCCAAGAACTTACCTGATTGTTAAGAACCCAAGCAATGTGAGTTTCCCTGCACAATTGGACTTGCTGCCATATGTAGCGGAATCCCTGGACATCAACATGGATGCCAGATTGGCATTTAGAAAGCAGGATGAAAGACGACAAGAGCAGGAAGATGGATCGGAAACCAGCAGTGAAAAGTCATCTGAATCTACGTTTGACCATCCTGGTGAAGGTGAGACCGAAACTGCTCCAACTTCAACTGAACCATCGTCTGCATCCTCCCCCACATTGGCAAGTGCTCCTGAAAACCCCAAGTTGAGATACAACTTGAAGGCTGTCATTTCGCACTTTGGTACACACAACTATGGTCACTACATCTGTTACCGTAAATTGAGAGGAACCTGGTGGAGAATAAGTGATGAGACGGTGCACGCTGTCGCAGAGACTGAAGTATTGGATGGACAAGGAACTTTTATGTTATTTTATGAATATGATGATGGCTTCAAGGAGAATTTACAAGAATTGTCCGAAAGCGAAAACGAAAGTGAAGGTGAGGAGGATGAAAATGACGAAGGTGAAGAGGAGAAAGAAAACAGCAGTGCTCAAGAAGATTTAGACGATAGGTCGAGTTTGGCTTCAAAGGAGCCTACTAGTTTATTTGCTAGAGAGATAACAGGGGATGCTGAGTATCACATGGGAGAAGAACGTGTACATTTATGAGTATATTGATTAGAATATAGCGCATCCAATGTGAACAGGAATGTAGAGAGAAACTTCAGTGAGGTTGAAGCTAACACATTTTGTCTCAAAGTATATTTAACATTTAATTATAATGGATAGTATTGGACATTTAAGAATAATGAACCTCTTTGCAGTTGGTATTTAACCGTTCTAAGTCCAGATAGTCATCAAAGGCTCTCTTACCTCGATCCGCAATTCCTCTATTTATTTGGTCTTAAAATCAACTTTTCAAGTCTCATCTCATCTAAAAATCAAAATCATCATGAGAAAGCTTAAATCCAAAGGAAACTCAAATGGTAAAGGTTTAAAGAGCGCGCTTGCTCGTCAACTCTCTCATGACCAATCCAAGAAGAAGATGGCGAAAACAGCCGAAATTCAGCAAAAGCAACAGGCTGATAAGGCTAAGTCCATGAAATCTGGTGGACTGAATAAAGCTACAAAGAAGAACCAAAAACACCAGCAACAACAAAGTGGGTTCTTACCCTTTGATAAAGAAGATACGGTGCTTCTAGTTGGAGAGGGTGACTTCACATATGCTCTTTCTATAGTTGAGCAAGGTTTTATAGAACCTGAAAACTTGATAGCTACAAGCTTCGATTCGAAAGAAGAGCTTCACAAAAAGTACGAAGCGATTGAAGAAACCTTGACGAAATTGGAAGAGTATGGAGTACAAATTATGCATGAGATTGACGCTACTAAACTCACAGTTGACTTGAAATTGGTGAATCTGGGGAAGAACAAGAAAGTTATTAAGTCATCGCTCTTTAGAAAGAACCTAAACTTGAACTATATCATGTTCAATTTCCCTCACAATGGAAGAGGCATGAAGGATGTTGACAGAAACATCAGGGACCACCAAAAGTTATGTTTATCTTACTTTACCAGTTGCAAGGAAGTGTTTGGTATTGTTAACAATCAGGCCAAAAACGATTTCGGAGGTTATGTTGTATCCAATAAAGACCACAGTTCTTATGTTGGGAAAATATTGTTGACTTTATTCGAAGGTGAACCTTATAATTCTTGGACAGTCAAGGCATTGGCAAGGAGTATTGATTTTAGAGTTGAAAGATCAGGCAAGTTTGACTGGGAAATGTTCCCTGGATACCACCACAGGAGGACCGATGGAATGGGAAACACTACGAAAAAGGCTGAGGAGAGAGATGCTAGAATATATGTTTTTGAGAAATGGCAGAAACTGGAAGTGAAGAAGAAGAAGGATGATTCTGATTCTGACGATGAGTGATAACAAGGATGTTAAGCATTGATTGTAAAAGTATAGATGAGTATAGAAATTTGACTTAAATTGAAGTTTATGTATTAGGAGTGCTATTGAAATTATTTGTTTCACTATTACAATTAACGTTAGGCCAACGTTCATAGCAAAGAATTATAAATCTACTGTGATTGGCACTACGCAGGGTATACCCTAACACAGCTCCCTATGAGAAATATTTCCTTCGTTAATGGATCCTTGATTTTACCCATCCTCAACAAGGTATTTTTCTCAGAAAGATACTTTTCCAGTGGATTCAACAACTTGTCAAAAGGATATATATTACCATTTGGCAACTTGAAAGGATTGTTGAAAATGTTTGTGATAAGTTGAGCATATGGAAGGTTCTTACTCAATTCATACATCTCAGGTGAACAGATAGGACAGTTGTTAATCTTGTTAAGCAACTTGTAGTAATGGTTCGGTCCTCTGTATATTCTATCCGTGAGTAAAGTCTGCTCATTTGTGGGTGGATACGTCTTCTTGTGAGTACACCCTCCGAAAATGGTATTTTCCTCGTCTTTGTAACAAGATTTCGTCTTCAAACTCAGAAGTCCAGCTGATAAGTAGATGAAGAATGGATAGTTTTTCGGTATGCCGTACAATACTGTGAAATTCTCAAAGAAGCACAGCAGCAAGTTGTCCCAACGTTCATTGGAAAGCAATTTCTCGTACTCTTGGAAGCGTGCCATACTCGTTATCATGTTACTTGAAAATGTAGCCTGTGGTCTTGCATCGCTACCATGCACAGCTAAAAATACAAGCAACCCTCCGATTTCATGCAACCGCACCAAATTGTTCTCGTAGTTTTCTGTTTCCAGCTCCTGGTAGTTGTCTTTATTACCGTATTGTGATAAGTTTGTCTTTGAAAAGTCGATAGCACTGTCAATGTCACCCTTTTCTATCAACGATAAGAACTGGCAGTAGTTAATTTCAAATTCTAGGTTCGACGACGACTTCTTCAAGAAGTTCTTGTTTTCGTTAAACCACTGCTTCACCAACGTAAGATCATGGTTTGCTGAGATTGATCTAAATATCTTATTGAAGTTGTCGTACAAATCATGGTCAATTAGCTTCAACAACTTGGGGTTTGTGCCTGCCAAGTTTTGGAGGAGCTTCAATCCGGTGTTTCCATCTTCCGTATTACTAGACTTGATGAGATAATCCACAATCAACAAGTTTGTTTCGTCTCTGTACCAATTGATAAGTTTCAGGTTGTGTAAATCCAAGTATCTGTTGTTACTGTCCACCTCCTTGTCATCTTCCAGCTCCGCCAGGGGTTGGTTGGCAAGTAGGCATTCATCTAGTACCTTCAAGTTCTCGAGTCTGGCAGTTAATCTCAGTCTGTATTCTTCATCCACAGCCACAGCGGCTTCCAATTTCCTGTGAAACGTCTCAAACAGTTTGATCTGCTTGGTTATTAATTCTAGTTTCTGTGCGGTGGATAACTTTGGGTTATTCTTGATACGAGTTGATTCATCACTTAGATGTTTCTTCTGTTTCTCCACTAGTTTCTGTATGGTTTTGAAGTTCTTCTTTATGAGCTCCGTGGGTATTCTGAACAGTGCCAGATGCGTCTGTACGTGAAAGTTCACTGATGGTTGATTCATCCCTGGGGATTTAAGATTTGATTTCGCAGCAAAAAATTAAGTGTTGCATTTATAATGAAGTGATTAAAAGAGGTAGATTAGATGGGTATAAGTGTGATCTGTGGGTAAGTGGATTCTATTAACCTAGCTATAATTGAGCTTTGGAGGATAACTGAAACCGTGTCAGAAATAGGGTATCCTGCTCGAGCTGAAGTACTATGACTAGAAGAAGTACTCAGATTATTTACCATTTGACTTGAAAATGCAGTACTTTATTACGGTATGTATTCAGTTAATCTAGTGACTACATAACTCTTTTAATGTCCTTATAATGAATTCAATTTAGGGATACTAAGTTTCAAGTATGTATAATCCAACTTTGAGAATGGACCAATAATGATAACTTTGTTGTATACAGATTAAAAATCCTGGGGCATAACGACAACAACAAAGAAAGTGGGGGCCAGCAAAGAATCGTAATCTTGCAAGAGTAATCTTGTTGCCAAGGTTACCACTTTCATGCCACTGAATACCTATTGGTATTCAAAATCCCATGCTATGAGCGCAGAAGTACAAGACCTAGGGTAATTCTAGAAGATTAATCTTCAAGGTTAACCCAATGAGGTGATTAGAGTGTGAAAGTAGCATTTTCTTAAAATTGATAATTGTACAGATTATGCACCCTCTTCTTCATCCTTTTCATACTAGGGAGTTCGATCAGTTTTTATAAACATGAAAGAAGCGAAATCATGGAAGACACAGTAGGCCATCCGAACCTAAAAAAAAACCTCAATACTTTGCCTAAGCTAACGTCTAACCTTCACTCTGTTACCCCCTCCGTGACCACTAACGCAAAAACAAAAAAAATTAAATTTGCAGCCAAAAAAATGACAGTAGTCAAATATCAGACTTCTCATACAAGTAAAATACTATAAATGATCTATTAATTATCAACTGGCTTCTTATATAAATATGAGTAGAAAAGTTTCACCAAAGTAGTGTATCCATAATCAACCAAGTCCACCAAATCAGGAACATCAGCAAGAGGAGATGGTCTACCCTCCGCGAAGTAAGGCGAAATCTCATCAACAAACAGTGCAACATCTTGATGTGCAACTATATTGTGCCAAGGGTTTCTCTCCTTCAATTTGTTGAGCAGTTCCGTTTGAACCTCCTTAGGAGGGAGATATTTAGCCCCAGACCATACTCCAGCCAACGCAGCTGCAGAAGCTTCGATAGTATGAAAGTTGGCTGCAGAAACTAAAACTCCAGTCACTCCCAAAGTCGGATCCTTGATCGAAAATGTGTTAAGATATAATCCCTCTACAGTAGACTTACTTCCTGGGTTGTGAACCTGCAAGTATTCCTCAACGTGTGGAAAATGGTAGTGATAACCAGTGGTTAAAACTATCTTGTCATACTTACCCTTTGATCCGTCGGAGAACACCACTTCGCCAGTATCAGGAAGATATTCAACGATTGGAGTCTTTTGTTCAAAGTGGTTATCATCTAGGCACACATTGACAAAAGGAAAGAATGGGTGGGGACCTCTACGGGCTAAAGATAAGCTTTTGACAACTGGATACACATGTTGTACAACGTTTAGTGTACTGATGGATCCGCCAACTACCAAGATATCCTTATCTATGAATTCGTTCTGGTTGCGATAATTGTTGGCGTGCAGCACCACGTCTGGGTACTTGGTGACAAACTCACCAAAACCTGGTGTTTTGGGGAAGTAAGGGATCGAGTAGTGGCCCCATGCCAAAACCAACGCGTCAAACAGATCCTTGTACCATTTTACCTCTTCGCCCTCCTTCTGCTTAACCTCAACCACCCACTTGCCGTTCTCCTTGTAGATGTTTTCAACCAGCGAATTGAAGCGAATGTACTCTTCCAACTTCTCCTCGGTTATAAAGTCTTGAATTCGATCAATCTGCTCCTGCAAAGTCAAAAATGGGTAGAGTTCACGCTTCTTGTCGTTGAACTTAGGATTCTGTTTGATATACGAGAACTTGGTAACTCTGGAAGCGATGTTTGTGAAAAGCGACGGGAAAGTCCCCAAAGTATCCCACTTTGTTAAATTTTTAGATTCAGTGGTAATCAACGGGTTTTCAAAACTCTCATCTTTTAAGTTCAGGGTCTCCAAAAGCTTAAGATTTTCAGGAACCGAGTAATCGGTAGTCGTGACGTTTTCGGGGACTTTTGGAGCTGTATCCGGCTTGAAAGGAGACCACACTCCACCAGCCTTGTCGCGCTGTTCAAACACAACTATACGTTCGAATCTCTGATCTCTGGGTGTTGATCCGACCGATGATGATCCATCGCTGTTTGTATGAAGAAATTCGTAGAGCGCTGCGAGACCACCGGGTCCAGCACCTATAATACCAATCGATTGAATGTCAATAGTCATTGATGAGGTGACGACTGTCATCGCATTGGTAGGTATAAATAGTCTTGGGCGGATATGCCAGAGTCTATTGTGTGAACTGTGGCTGCAAATTGCACATAGTATTAATTTAGTACCCGACCCTTGCAATCAGAAGAGTGAAAGAGTTGCGTTTGGAGATGATCTAGAGGTTAGGCTCTTGGTTTGTAATTAGTTAAAGTTGTGTCGGGATCATTTACACCGGGTTGTGAGTATATTTGTGGGTATTTGAGTAATTGTCAGTCTATAAGTTCTGGTTGAGTCAACCGAAACTCGGGTCACCTTGAAGCCACT
This sequence comes from Kodamaea laetipori, assembly GCA_030558845.1. NCBI lineage: Eukaryota > Fungi > Ascomycota > Pichiomycetes > Serinales > Debaryomycetaceae > Kodamaea > Kodamaea laetipori. The sequence continues at coordinate 312,571 of JAKTQN010000013.1, forward strand.
CCAAACTATAAGTAGTGAGCCGATACCACTGTTAGTGCCAAGTTACTGCCACATATAAGGCGGTTTAGTGAAAATTAGCCTTACTAAAATTGCAATGCCTATTAAACTGTGTTCATTTTAGTCTTTGAGTTCTCATTAAAGTTTCTTCCTTAGTAGCCAATTACTTTCGTCAAGTCCGTTTTTATTAATCTCCCGGCAATATGCATTTTTCCATCTTAAACTCTAATTAGCCCATGGTTAATTACTGTCCTTATTGTTGTCTATTTGCACTGTTCAGTTATCATTTTAATCTTTATCAGTAATGATTTCTATGTTCCTTCTCACACTTTTCATCTATATGCTCTCTAAGATTTAAGGATCACACTTATTCACCTATATCCTATTCACCAAATCCACTTCTCACTTATCCTCTCTCACTTGTAACTCTTTTTTATCCAACTCACCTACATCCTCTACTCAATTAATCCTCTCGCATCTACAATCAAAAAAATCTATCATTTATTCCTTCTATTAGGCCTTACAGTTATTCACCAATGAGTTCTTTGGGAAGCTGTATCCTCCGTCCTCAAACGAAGTAATGTTGACATTCTCATAAATGTTCAAGTGACGCTGAATGTAGTCATACGTAGGGTACCCGGCTGGATCACACCCAACGTTGATCTGGTCTGGGGGCTGGTAAACCCTCACATAGTCAATGCTCATTGTCATGGGGAAGTATAACGATGGCCAGTTAATGTACGCCCAGTTGTTCGAAATACCCAAGTTCAAAATAAGCGACATAGGTTCACGAGAAAGTCTTCTCCAGTTGACGTTTCCGTTGGGGTGCAACGCCTTGGAGTGTACTGTGAGCGTGGGGTTCATACCCACGTACCAAGTCAAGTGGCCGTTTTCCTGATCGTTCAAGAACTCAAACCCGTAACGCTGGAAGTTGTGGTCAACATCACCACGCTCATACCACGTGAGGTTTAATGTTGTAACCGCAGACAAGGCTTGTTGGAATGGACCACCAGTGTATGTGTTCATTGTGGTCAAAGAACTATTGTAGATTTCGACCCAGTCGTAGTCGGAATAGTACCAGATATCGAACGGAGCCAATTGCAACGACTGCGAAGCCAATCCCAAGTTGTTGGACACTTCAGCCTCGATGGCATCGATTTCGGGCGCACCTCTGCCGACACCAGGGTTAGGGTGGTCTTCACCTTTACAAGTACACGAGTTCAAACGCTGGCCTGGCAAGTACGACATACCATCTGGGGTCGACTGGTTGGCGGTGATACCGGCATCACAAGCCTCGTACGAGTAAGGCCACACACCTTCTGTGGTGGCCAAGTAGCCCGGACGTCCCAAGTTACCCATCGACCAAATACCAGGCCACAACCCGGTGACATTACCGTAGTTGGGCAAACGAGCACTCACTTCCAACATACCTTGGGTGAAACACATTTGGTTCCACGACTGCAACATACCCGAACGGTAGAACAAGTTGTGGTTTTTGAACGCGTCCATACGCAAGTTGGCAGTACCACGGGCTGTCGTGACAGCATCTGGGTCGTACCACTCTAAATCCTTGGTGGCATCGTAATGTAAATCAGGAGCTGTGAAGAACTGGTCATCGCCAGGGTAAAAAGTACGACCCTCCACGTTGAATTCGTCCGAAAATACCAACGTCCACTCGTCACCATTACGAGCCTTTCTCGTTAAAGCATCCAGTGGTGTGTCTGGATCTACTAGCGACGTACGGATAGCCAGTAATAATGGATACTTGTAATTTGTCAAGATCTCATAATGCTGACTGTACTTGGGCTGAGTCAAGCCCGAGTAGGTGAGAACTGGCAAAATAATGAAAATGGTCAAAGCAATGATACCAAAACCTATAAACCCAAGTAAACCTCCGAGAGAACGCCTGTCCAAGTTCTTCAAGTCATGCATGAACCTGTTATTCTCGTACTCAGCGTCCAAAATGGGGTCTGGGTTGTGCAAGTAGTCATCGGGTTCCTTATCGTCAATGTGCAATGGGAACAGGGTAGCAGGGTAGCCACCAAAAGGTGAAAAGTCGGTATTTTGAATGAATGGATTGGTGGAACGCGTCGATGTGGCTACCGATTCGCTGTCATCGTGGTGGTGACGGTATGAGCCCAAGGACGCAGTACTCACGACTCTCGAATTGTTCATCAGAGGGTACCTGTCGAACTCGGTCGGAACAAGTCCGTTTCCGTAGGGCAGCGTGGAACCCAGCTGTACCAAGTTTGCGGTGGATGGGTTGTTCGAAAGCAAACGAGAGTTGGTTGCACTATTAGCGTAGAAGCCGGAATATGCGTTGAAAGGTTTTCCATACTGCTCATCCAAGTCCCTGGAAAAACGCGATCCATCGCTCGAGTTACCGCCATCGTGGGGTGACGCGGTGTCTTCTCTAGAAGTATCGGCGTACGTATCGTTGTGCGATGCAAAAGGGTTCAGAGGATGGTGCTCAGTGGAATCACCAAAATGTAACTCTGACGACTCAGTGGGATACTCTGCTCCATCTTCTCTTTCAGCCGCAGGGGTCTCGCTCACATTTGTATGTGATACGTTCGGATTATTAAATGTTAAATCACGCTGAGACATGTTAGTCCGTACCAAGAAAACCTGCTGTTGGGATCTGCAAGCTCAAGAAAAGCTATAGCTTGCAAGAAAATCAAAAGATTCAAACTTTTTCTTTAGCAGTTATGAGGCTTTGTATTACTCAAGAGTTATGAGGCTTGAGTTTGGCTTTGTTAATTAGGCTTGAGTGTGCTATTTGGCCCCTGCAATAAAAAATTTTAACAGGAGCATTCCCTCGAAGATCACAAACACTACCACAAACGACAATATACTGAGGCTGGAATTTATGGTTACGAGCAGCACAAAAGCGTTACCGAGTATCTGTGTGCACGCCTTACCTGTCCTTTGTTTGACGTGTCAAAATCTAAAAATACTAATGTTACGCGCTTTCGTGTAGAGGGGGGCTGTGCTGAGAATCTACGGTGAGATGCTTTTGCTTGACATGCGTTACGTAAGCGTCCCAAATGGTTGCGGCCCCAACCTCTGGCTGCAAATTGGTTGGTGGGTGCGATGTGAAACGTCGCTGGGGAAGCAAGAAGGTTGTTCGTAAAGGTAGAGAATATGGAGATGCGGTTCATGTGAAACGCACGGGGTTTAGTCCTTTGTTTTATAGGTAGGTCTTGGTTTTGGAGGATTCTTGGCCCAAGAAATCCGAGAGAGCTGGGCACTTCTTGAATATATATAGCAGGGCGAGCCTCGGGCTTGGGAGGTTGTGGAACTGATGTCGCATAGAGATTTGACAAACAATGGTCCTGAGGGATTGCCTAAGTTGCTCGTGCCGCGGGACGACGGGAGTTATTCGTCGAGCGGTGTGAGCGATCTGGCTTACCAAAGTGGTGAAAGAAGTAGTAGTGACGATAGATTGAATGAAAACGAAAGATTCCATGAGACTGATAACAGTGAGAGAGTGAATATTGCAGAAAGCAACATAAATGGAGAGACTTCTCTGTACGCATATCAAACTCCTTACCAAACAGAGAGCGTTTATGATAATGCCAGTGAGAGTTTGTTACAGCCTCATCCTCAACCATACGACTACGACCTGGACGTTAATCCATTTTCAGAAAAGCATTCACGGAACTCGCCTCTTCAAAGTGCGCTACAAGCAAGTGAATTTGATAGATATCCAACACGGGTAATTCTGTCCACATCGCTCTCCGACTTACTTCAGCGGTCTGGCCAGGCTAGTGACTTTTCTGGTTCTCCCAAACCAACCTACAGCTCTGAGTTTTCTCCGTTTGGTGGCTACCCTGCCAGTGCCTTTCCATTGTACATTCACGAAAAGGAAGATGATGATTATTTGCATAACCCCAACCCGGTGGAGGACTCCGAGTACGACAAAAACAGGTTCAAGTATGACTTGAAACAGATGGATAGAAAGTCGTTAGCAGGTTTAATAGGGTTTATCATTTTGTTTCTCTTAGGACTTGCTGTTTTCATAGCGATTCCAGTTGCAACTTATTCTGGGTTGACCACACCTTATGTACCGCAAACGTACGAGGTGCTAACCCATTACAAGTACCCATTGTTGCTGGCGATTCGAACGTCGTTAGTAGACCCAGACACTCCAACAGAGGCGAGAACCAGAAAATCAACCAAGGGCGAATCCTGGCCCTTGGTCTTTTCAGATGAGTTCAATGCAGAAGGACGTACATTCTACCCTGGCGATGACCAGTTCTTCACAGCTCCTGATTTACATTACGATGCCACCAAGGATTTAGAGTGGTACGACCCTGATGCTGTCACGACCAGTCAAGGTACTTTGACACTCCAGATGGATGCGTTCGAAAACCACGACATGTTCTACCGTTCAGGAATGGTGCAGAGCTGGAACAAAATGTGCTTCACCCAGGGGATCATCGAGATTTCCGCCCGTTTGCCCAACTACGGTAACATCACAGGATTGTGGCCCGGTTTGTGGACTATGGGGAATTTGGGCAGACCTGGATATTTGGCCCTGACCGAGGGTGTTTGGCCCTACACCTACGACTCTTGCGATGCAGGTATCACCGCCAACCAGTCGTCCCCAGACGGTATATCGTACTTGCCAGGCCAGCGCTTGAACTCGTGTACTTGTAAAGGTGAAGACCACCCTAACCCGGGTGTCGGGAGAGGCGCACCAGAGATTGACGCCTTGGAGGCTGAAGTGTCCAACAAATTGGGCAGAGCCTCGCAATCCCTCCAAGTGGCTCCTTATGATATCTGGTACTACCCCGACTACTCATATGTTAGTATACATAACCACACAGTAACCACGATGAATTCATACACGGGGGGACCTTTCCAACAAGCTGTGTCTGCAACAACAGCTCTCAATGTCACCTGGTACGAAAGAGGTGAGCACGAGCACAACTTCCAGAGGTACGGGTTCGAGTATTTAAATGATAGAGACGATGGGTACCTCACCTGGTTTGTGGGAATGGACCAAACGCTTTCCATCCAGTCACAGGCATTACATCCAAACGGGAACATTGGATGGAGACTTCTTCCCAAAGAGCCAATGACAATCATTATGAATTTGGGTATTTCCAATAATTGGGCGTATATCGACTGGCCCTCTTTGCAATTCCCAGCAAGAATGCGTATCGACTACGTAAGAGTGTACCAGCCCCCTGATCAGATAAACATTGGATGCGATCCAAAAGGATTCCCGACTTATGATTATATTCAGAGGCACTTGAACATTTATGAGAATGTCAATTTGACACGGTTTTCCATGGGAGGATATAAGTTTCCAAAGAGTACCATTATGCATGGATGTAAAATGTGAAATCGTGTTTAAGTTGCCTCATTTATGGCTGCAAATTTCTCCTAAGCTCTTGCATGCATTCCACATACATATAAAATGTACTAATACACTTTGCAGGATACTGCACACTTGTATCGGTAATATCTCCTAGTATACTTTACAAGGCTCTTGTACCATTCGTTTCAGCGTTCGCCTTTGCAGGGTTGTAGTCAGGAAATTTTGCTTGTATGGCTGCAAAAAAAGTACGCGCTACCAAACGCTTATCTTAATAATGCATAAATTCAATTCTATATACTCAAACCCTTTCCATATAAACAATTCCATGATTCCTCTTGTAGAATTTATCCAACTCCGCATCCTCCACAGCAAAACTGCCTTCACTCAAGTTCACAAAATTAATTACTCCATTGTTTACCAAAGCAAAAATTACATTCCTGGTCCCAAATTTAAACTTCTCGTCTCGGAGCTTGAGATAGGAGTTGCGTAACTGCAACTTTTCATCCAATTTCGCTTGCCTTTCCATAGCTCTTTGCATTCTGAGTTCTTTCTTGGATGGAGCCTTTGTGTTTGCCTTCTTTTTCACAACAGGTTTCACAATTTGCTCTGTGTCTTCAAATGGGAAGACATAGTTTGTTCGGTTGAATAAAGACTGGATTTGTGCAAGCTTTGGGAACCCTTGCGATTCAGTATTCACAACACACACTTGGAAATCGGGATTTGGTGGGGATTTCTTGGAAAATGATGGCGTCGGCTTCCACACATTGAAAGTAAGTTTTATCTCTTCTGATTCTCTAGGAGGATACCTCAAACTATCGTACTTCTTGTACGCCTTTGTAATACCTAGTGACTCAAACACCTGGGAGTATGAAAAATAGTGTTTTGTGATAAAATGCAAGGAGTGAAGTTTTGGATATGCTAATATACCCAACTTCATGAACCAGCCTTTCAACCCTGAAAGAAGATTTTTGATTATTGGGGAAACCACCGCTCCCAAATTAACGAGTTGAGGAGCAGTCACCCTAGGAAGAAACCCAGTTAATGTAGTCAATAGTTTGGAAGGGGCATTTTCAAAATTTGAAAGCCTCAGCTGCTGCAGCTCAATATTCAAATGTTTAAACCCTTGTATCAAATAACCATGTCTCTTCAAATAAGAGTGTATCTGGTACTGATCTACCAGATATTCATTATTATCAAAGCAAAGCGCATACAAATACGCTAAATCGAGTTGCTCCAATTCAGCAAAATCCAAGTTCTTTATATCCTCCACTTTATGACTTTCATCTAGTAAATATGCCACCATAGACCCTCTTTCCACCAAGTACAAGGTTTCCAACGGATTAAGTTCCACCGAGTTCGATCCAACAGGTTTTCCCACATCACGGAAGTAGTTGCCTTTGGCGTGAGGAATAATAGCCCTACCCTGCCATGGAATCCAAACACAAACCAACAACTGCTTCAAGTGGTGGCCTCTCACACCATTCAAGGCATCGTACATGGCCCTCTTGGACTCGTTCAACGCTTCTGCTTGTACCACTGTACCATCGGGAACCTCATCTTTTTCTCCACGCTTGGGAATAGAGGCCGAAGCGCCAATCTTGTTGAGCAACTTCCAATCCTGGACCTCGTCTTCCAAGTCGAGCCCAGTGTCTCTTTTGATGTCGCCTTCGTCTTCTTCCATTCTAGCGTATCATGAATTTTTTGGGTGCTTGCTAAAAACCTGTAGACGTTGAAACCGATGATTTGAATCACTTGTATTTTTTCTACATCTTGGTGCCATGACGGAACAACCGATCACGTATCAGGTGGTTGTAAGTACAGAGAGGATACACAGATAAGACAGCGTATTAACACACCAGGCCGAGTCGCTTCTCAGGGATATGTTGGAAAACATAGTGAGACAGCAGACGTTGTCGAGCATTGCCAACCGGTTGTCGATCAAGCAGACAGTTGGGTGGGACAGTTCGGACGATGGGGTGGTGGACACACCTTTCGTTAATATGGAGGTGAATTCGGCGCGGGACATCTTTAACCAGGACAAGCAGAAGTTGAAGACCAGCGAGACCGCTCGGTACTTTTCGTGTGAAAACTGTGGGAGAAAGATTGCTGGAGGGAGATTTGCACTGCACATCAACAAGTGTTTGGAGAGAAGGAGAAAGTAGGGTGTGAAGGGCGGACAAAGGATAAATTGTGCACCGTTTGAGAATAGAAGCGGGAAGTTCATTAAAATCGGGTAATAGGCTAACACTACAATAAATGAGCCTTTGAAAGGTATAATATTATAGTAAGCAGGTATGTGTAGAGAAAACCAGTAAGAATTAGAGTAAAACCAGTAAGAATGTAGGATTGAGAAGCGTGAGAAGAATGTAGTATGGTGAATCTAATGTGAAGAATACAGTAGAGAGTATCGTGATTTGTGATAAAGATATTTTGGACAGCCCCAGAATCATTCGAATCTGAAGAACATTCTCTTACAGTAATAATAAGATACGCCGCAAATCTCAATCTTTTAACCTCAAGCTGATTAAATTTTTACACATTCCATCTCTCTCATAAGCTTCTCACCTATTCTCCTCCAATTCTTAGGAAACACGTAATCAATTCACAAACCAACGATATCAAACACCAATCACTGTGTGAAAAAAATACAACCATAATTGAAAAATTGATACTACCGCCAAATGGCACCGACTCAAAGCTCCGCTCAGGGGAGATCCAAAATCAGGACCCAGCGGCCGTCACCGTCTTCTCCTCTGGAAAGATTCTCTTTGCTCAATATCTGGGTGGTTACCTTAGCCTTGAAAGCATTGCTTGTGGTAAGTTACCATTCAACTGATTTTGATGTGCATAGGAACTGGTTGGCAATAACCAATAAATTACCCTTGAAAGAATGGTACATTGAGAACACATCGCAGTGGACTTTAGACTACCCTCCCTTCTTTGCATACTTTGAGTGGTTCTTGTCTCAGTTTGTCCCCAGTGTCGTCAGAGAAGATGGTTGTTTGGATATCGTCGCCAAGGGTGTTTACGGTTTGCCTACAATATACTTCCAGAGACTCACTGTTATTCTCAGTGAAATCGTGTTGTTTGCATCTCTTCAGTGGTACATTAACACGTCTCCAACGCAATCCATCAAAAGACGTGCATTTGTCGCATGTACCTCTTTGGCTTTGTCGCCAGGTATTTTGATAATTGATCATATCCACTTTCAGTACAATGGAATGATGTACGGGTTTCTCATTCTCGCAATCAATTCGGCTAGATTGGGTAACAACTTGATGTGTGGTTTCTGGTTTGCGCTTTTACTCTGTTTTAAGCACATTTACTTGTATTTGGCACCGGCAGTGTTTGTGTACCTCTTAAGAAGCCACTGTCTTAACCTCAAATTCAGCAAAAAGAAGAACCTCGCAGAGAACATTGTTGGTTTGGTTAGATGGAAGAACTTGTTCCAGTTGGGGGGTATAGTGATTGTTGTTTTTGCTGTTGCTTTTGGACCTTTCTACAATGTTTTGCCAAACTTGCTTGAAAGGCTTTTCCCATTCAGCCGTGGGTTGACCCACGCCTATTGGGCTCCAAATATGTGGGCTGTCTACTCCTTCCTTGACAGAGTCTTGATCCAAATATACTCAAGAATCCCATACAGTAGGTTTTTCTTACAAAGAATCTTCAGCTTCGACACTAAATTGTTGTCGGAACCTGCGTATTTGAGCTCTTCTACAAGAGGAATTGTCGGAGACATTGAGTTCTTAATCTTGCCCACAATTACACCAAAGTTGACCTTCTTGCTTACTTTGTTCTACCAAATTATGGCTTTGATCCCATTATTTTTGCAGCCAAACTACAAGAGATTCCTTGGTGCTCTCACCTTGTGTGGCTACGCCTCCTTTTTGTTTGGATGGCATGTCCATGAGAAGGCCATTCTCATTGTTATCTTCCCCTTTTCCTTCTTGGCTGCAAACGACAAGCGTTTGTTGGGTGCATTTAATCTCCTAGTTGGGTGTGGTTACGTTTCACTTTTCCCTCTTATTTATACCTGTGATGAGTGGCTCATAAAGGTGATCTACACCGGTTTGTGGTTTATAATCTACTACTTTACCTTTGGCAACGTCGCAAAGGTGCCAAAGAAAAACATCGGCTCCTCCATCAGCATTATGGACCGTGCTATCAACATCTACATTTTGGGTTTAGTCCCACTAGTTGCCCTAGTCAGCTTGATTGACATTTTTGAAAACAAGTTTGAAATCTTGAAGAAGTTGGAATTCTTGAAGTTAATGGTAATCAGTGTTTACTGCGGTGCTGGTATAATTTCCAGTTGGAACGGCTTCAGTTGGTTGTACTTTGTCGACGATCTCATTTGGGACGATGAGATATAAGGTCCCTCATTCTTCCGTCATGGATATCATTGACGGTAAATGAGTATTTATTCAATTCGTTTTGCAATGTACAACTCTAATAATTTAATCCAAATGCAAGAAATACGTTTGTAACTATTGTGTAATTTTCATTAAAATTACAAAAAAGTTTGAAATACTAGTAGAGAAAAAGATCTAAAGAGTGAACTTGAGTGAAGAACATTTATGAGTAATAGTAGTATCATCCTCTGCAGTTTATAAATTGGTTATGTATAGTATTACCTGAAATAGAACAATGTAAGGTTAAGCTTTAGGACGAGCCAGGGGTACGTCTTTATGCGCTACATAGCTACTTACCCCAGGTTTTATATATGAGGAGATAGATATCCAGTGGAAATCGGGTAGAAGTCTTAAGAGACCTAGAGAAGTCTGAGAAGTGTTTAGCCAGCTAGCACAGATAATACCTACCTATACGTTTAGTACAACTTGAACTTCCTTCTACCAACATAACATCAAGCTTTGTTAAGTAAAAGGGTACACTCGAAAACATTTGGTAGCGCCGCCAAGGAATTATTAACAGTCAACTGATTACTCGATCCTAATTGAAGTTTAGGTATTATACGTCTATCAAAACAATTGGTCAAATATGAGAACGACCTCACAAAACGCTGAAGAAGCTGAGAGAGAGAGAAAGAAGAAGATTCTTGGTTTCACTAATGATGACACATTTCTTCTTGGTGAATTAGGTTGCGAAATATTCTATTTTGAGGGTTATAATCATGATCCTGAATTACATTTTGAGGCACTCACCTTCCTAAGGAGATTCGAAGATGCCATAGCACCTTTTGAAAGTAGATGTGCACAAATTGATGAAGTACTATGCTCCTATGTAAGAGACACATACTTTGTTTCCTGTTTAAAGGATGAAGCATATTTGTGGTGGTATTATGAATATCCAAAAACTGCTTTAATGAGTTCATCAAACGCTCCTGAATGGTCTGATATTCGTAAAAGATTCATAAGGCATTATGTACCAAGACATCGTTGCAATTTTATGAGAGACCTTGAAAGATTGAAACAAAAGATAGGTCAACCCATACTCGAACACAACAGGCAGTTTAAGAGGATACTTTATTTCCTTGTTTACATTCAACCAAGATATAATTCTGAGATGGTATTAGGCCATTACAAAAGAGGACTTTTGCTGAAATTCAGACGTAAAATTAGTCTACTTGAAAATATGAACAGCACCAGTGACACGGATGATGAAGAACTTGCAATGGATCCTGAGGAAAGTTTCCTTCATAATAAGAAAAAACTCAAAATATGGATGGAGTATCTTGAAGTGGAATAAGTAGACAACAAGTACGGTTGCGTGGTCTAGTTGGTTATGGCATCTGCTTAACACGCAGAACGTCCCCAGTTCGATCCTGGGCGGAATCATGCTTTCTTTTTTTGATTAATTTATCTAACACTATCATATGTTACCTATTCTTACTTATAAGAGACGTGAGAAACGAAATTCTTGCAAAGTGTACATAAAACTGGATTTCCACGCTTAAATAACTGGTGAATCTTTTTTTTTGGTGTGCAGCTTTTAATTTTTGCAGCCAAATTAATTTTGAGTGAGTGAACCGCCCAGAATGACGAAAGACTCAGTTCCCTGGAACAACTTACCCAATGAGTTATTGAATCAGATAGTCAAAAGTCTACAACCAAATGAAGTTGGTTCTCTATTTCATATTCCTCACATGAAAGGATCGGCGCTTAGGAAGAGGTTTGAACACATTCGAATTAGATCAGAGAGAGAAATAATGGGGGATGTTACCGTTGTACCAGAAAACACCCCAGCATTCAATATGGAAATAGTAAAGTACCTTCTAGACAACTGTGACCACTTTTTACCTGTGACGGTTGAGTTTGGTGATGTGAATGAATTGATGAAGCTTAATGCGTGGGATCCAGATATTATTCAAAAGTTTAAGCATATTCAAATAGACCAGAAACAAGAAGTGGGACCACATTCAAGAAACTGGATGGCATTCAATGAGGTTTTGAACTTGCCCCGTGGAGGTGATATATTTAAAAGAATCGGATTTCAACCTGATATTAGAAACTTATTTAAAATCTCCCACCCAAGTCTAGAGGTACACTTACAAAGTTTGGACATTTTCACGGCTAAACTTCCTAATTGTATTTCCAGACTAGTAGTGGGAGAGCTAATCTATTGTCGAATTTTCGAAAGGCAGATCACTTGGCCTGAAAATTTGAAGCAATTAAGTGTCAAATATTCTCACGACTATTCATTTTTACAGTACCTCCCCACTAATCTTGAGGAACTATATCTTTGGGAGTTAGCCGATTTGGCGGATTTTAAAATTGGTCACCTTCTGAATTTGAGTTCTTTGTATGTTGAATTTCGCCGGAATGAAAGTAGCTGGATAAGTTTTCAAACCCTCCGTCTACCGAACTCAATCTCAACACTTCATTTAGAGAACTTCAATTTTATTGATTTCACAAGCTTACCTAGTTTAACAAACTTGAAAAAGCTTCAATTGACTCTGGGTGATTTTCAAAGTGTCCAAACCTTCAATATCAAGTTACCTGATAACTTAAACATTTTAATATTTGAAGAAATGGATTTCAAGTATCATTTTCAGTGCTTGAAAGCTAGGGATTATGAAAAAGCGAGTATTGTCTTTCCAGAAAGTTTGTATCATTTGGAAATACCAAAAGAGTTTGTTGATTGTTACGATAATCTCCAGCTTCCCAACTTGGTAAACTTCTCTATAAACCTCAACCCAAAAGTAATTCCAGTCAAATTCACTAAATTGTTTGAGGATGTCAATTTGTATTCAGGTTTCATGGTTCCAAATATTTGTTCTTTGAATTCATTATACAATTTAAGTTTGACTGACTGCAAAAATGCAATTGATTTAAGACACCTTGAGAAGTTAACGGTCATGAAGTTGAACAATTGTATCATTGATTGCATTAAGATGCCTGAACTGCTTGAAATTTTAACAATTTGCTCAAATTCGTTACGGGTTGACGAGATTCATTTGCCTACCAGTTTGAAGTGCCTTAACCTCAAAGTGCAGCGAGAATTGACCCTTAATAGCGCATGCTTGGAACGAGCGCAATTGGTAACATTAAAGTTGTGTTCAATGCGAATTAAATTCAGAGACATGTTCAAAGTCCTGAAGACTTTAAGAGAGCTAGATTTATATGCATGCAGAGGCATTGAATCTCTCAGGTATTTTGATTTCAGCAACGCACATAATCTAATCAGGTTAGACATCTCATACTCAGGAATCAAGACATTTCAATTGAATAGCTTACCCAAAAGTATCCAGTACTTTACAGCATTAGGAATTTATCAACTCAAAGGTGTCTTCCCACCTACGGAAAATCTTAAAGAGGTACATCTTGATCACAGAGCTAATTTTGGATTTACTCTACCGAGAGTATTAAAATTAGCAGAAAAGCACTGCGTTGGATGTGGTTACTGTCAAACCACTGTTGTTTACTCGTTCTGGAACTTATTGGATGAAGGTCGAATTTATGAGTCGTACCAAATGAATACATTGACTCATGGAGGGCATCCAGACACTCTTTTACGCTCTTTGATTGTTAAAGGTAATGGGAAAGATGCTGAATTCTGTTCAGATGCTCGGAGCAGTAATAACGTTAATCCACGGAGAAGATTTATGGTATGTCCTTATTACTACATCAACGGCCAACATGCTCAATAATCGTGGTGTGATAATTCAATGGCCAGCATGTCGAATAATCATCAATGGCCAACTTTAATGATATGATCACTACATCAATGGCTGGAATGCCTATTAAGTTTTAGTTAGTTTATTCATGACGACATTAAAAATTACTTCCTTTTAATTGTTTTGACTCTTGTGATTAAACATATAGTCAGGGAACAAAGCCTCCCAGTCCTCATTAAACAAATCCAGAGTCATCAAAACAGGTGGACCACCAAGAAAGTCCAAGTTTTTGTCAAAAAGTAAGTCGGTGTTCGAGTCAACAATCGATCTGTTTGTGTTGGACATGGATAAGTCAATGGGAGGGTTAAATGGTGGCTGGGTTTGATTCTGAACTCTTGAACCAAAGTTTATGTTGTTTAAAGTGTTATCGACCCTTGAACCTGGGCCGTATGCCATGTGAAGAACAGGTTGGTGACTTTGAGTGCCAAAAGAGGGAGGATTGGGTGGCTGCCTGGTTGGTGTGTTATCCGGTATCGTAGGTCTCGCTTGCCGCTGATATTGTAGATGGTCTTGTTGTGGATGTTGCATTGGAAATTTTGGTAAGACTGAAGGGGGTGACATATGGTTTGCTGTAGGAGTAGTACATCTCAATTTGTCTAAGTTCTGTTTCATAATCATAGACCTCTCTGGTTCTCCACCACGTTGTACTTTTTGCGGTACTCCAACCTCATTGTCCTCTTTTTTAAGGGAAGCTCCAGATTCGTCTTGTTCCTCTGGTTCTTCAAATCTAGTTTTTAACTTAATATTAATCAAATTGTAAGACTTTTCAGCCAACTTCCAAGTTTTGGAAGAGCCACGCAAAACCTCCATAAAAAAGCGTAATCTATCTCTTTTCCATTCTATCAACTCCATCGAAGTGCTTGTCAATAATAAGACTGAAATTGACAATATTGAACAGTAGACCATAAAAATGGAAACCCTGCGCACTCCGTGGACTTGTATGAAACGGTTTACTGCTTCGTACAAATCTTCAATTGCTTCCGAACAGACTTTTAAGGGAGAATAAGCATCATCGTACTTTGAAGGAGTTTTAGCTTTAGCAAGGGCTTTCTTGAAAATCCCCACAAAGGGTCTGTTAAGACAAAGAATCAAAATATAGTAGTAGTAACGGATGCAGGTTAAAGTAGGATCTTCAGCAGTCTCTTTAAGAGATTCACGGTCCCATTGCAAGTCAGGAGAAAGCTGAACCTTCCATTGCTGAATTTGAGCGTTATATTCGTAAACCTTTTCGAGCCTTGAAATTAAATTCAAGTCTTCAGAGGTGTTGTTTTCAACGCCAGACTTTGTAAAGATGTCGTTCAACATGTTGTCTGAAATGCTAATGAGGTTAATGATCTTTCTCAATGGGTTTGAGATATATGAAGGCTCCCTATGCAAACCAAATTTCAGTGGTATATCGGTGGAAGGAGCCAGCACTGGATTACTCTTCACAAACCCACTATACGTAAACTCGTCGATCCACTCCAAGTCGGGCAAATCCGTTGTCTCTGAAATCAGAGCATCAGTGTACTTTAAAAGTGAAGGTCTCCCCAAGAGTAAACTGATAAAGTGGTCAGCAACGTAACTGCCCCAGTAAATTCTACTTCTGATATCAACGTCCAATGGAGACAAATCCTCTTTAGACTTGACAAACCACACTTCTGGGTTCAACTGGAACCCCAAATCGAAACCCATGCGCATTGCATTACCTGAAAGCATCCACCCACTTGAGTTTTGACCATTGCAGATGTCGTAAAAAGCCAAAAGAAGGAAACTTTGTAAGGAAGTCATACTCGGGCTGTTCAACTGATTGAGCAACAAACCTTTGGCTTCATTGTAGAAGTCAACAGACCTCTTGTATATGCGGTCGTCGTCAGACATTTTAGAACCAAGAGCACATATGCTCAAGATCAATATTTTGGAACAGTACATGCTGTTTGGTTGTGGGTTAAAGAAATCAATCAAGAAAGCTTCCCTGAATATGAACATGTTGTGGTCGGGATACTGCCAAGTGAAGAAGAGTCTTATGCAATGAAGGATATCCTGGTCATTATTCAAGAGTTTAATTGAGTTTTCCTCTATTCTCTTGAAAATCCTTGAATTTTTGGTAATGAGACTATCGTCGTATACCGAAGTCGGACCGTAGATGGCACGGTCAATTTCCTCGACACTGGTTGTTGGTCTAGATGTTGGTCCAGGACTTGCAGCGTAAGACGGGGACGGCGCAACCACAGCAATATCGGCCTCAACGCTGTTGTTGTTGATCAACTCCGCCAAATTAGTCTCATCTATCAAGACCTGCCTACCCTTGGAATCCAAGCTCTCAATCTCTTTCAAAAAAGACGTCAAGTTGGTGATTTTCTGCTTCAAACTGGTGACATAGTTAACGGGGGGTCTCTTTTTGCGCATATCATCAACATTCTGTACACATTTGACGTTTGCTTTGATACAGCTTGAACATGGATGCTCAAAGTTGCACTTCACCTTCCTGATTCGACATCGCTGACACAGAAGTGCCTTTGGTTTGACATTTTCCGGCGAGTCGTCCGTTTTTTGCAGTCCTGCGTCCAGACTTGCGTAGTCCGTTTCGTTCGAAGCCTTCCTTTTCTTCATCTCAGAACCATTGACTATGTTTTCTCAAAGATCCAAATTTTTTCCCTTTAGCCCCTCCTTTGGTTGTTTGAATATAGCTTTTGCCTGTTTGTAAAGCTGTCGACGCAAAAGGGTATTTTAAGATTTTATATAGGAGGCGACTAATTAAATGCCTGTGGGAGAAGCGGACAAATTGGTTGACTCAAGGCTTTTTGTTCCTATTTTAGGACATTTTTGAGGTGCGAAGTAGATCATTTAGAAGGTTCGTTTACGCCTGGTAGGGTTCTAGCCTTCTAAGTTTATGTGAAAGTTTACTTTGATCTGTATATTTGGATAATAAATAACCCGCTTCAGAGAGTGCTGGTGGCCCGTACGGTCAATGTAAACTACTATATCTGGTTACGGGAAGTTGTTAAGATTTCCTTGTGTGTTAGTAGGACAAAGTTGGTTTCAAGTAGTATGGTTACTTAATTTAAGCTTCTGGAAGTTTTGAATCAGGATCTCTGTAGAGTAGCTGAGATGTACCCAAAATGCCTATAGTGTGACTCTGGAATCTTTCAAGGGAAGGCATCACTGTGGTGCTGGAACTTATGGACCCTCTAAGTGTAATGAGCAATTAAGTGAATAACTCGGCAGTTAATAGCCGTACTTATTGTTTTGTAGTGCTGCAAATGGAAATTGCAACCAAAAAATAGCAGAAGCTGCAAAAAAAAAGGTCGATGGGTTGTTGAGAGAGAACTGAAGAGAGGTAGTTGGGTTGTGATACTTTAGAGTAAATAGTGGCGTGACATCAGTGAGATGTATCTGAAGAGATGGTTGTCAGAGATGTGGGGAAATAGGTTGGGAATAAGGCGAGTGCCGTAGTTGGATTGTGTAACCATATACTGATCTTTGTCAGCGGATAGAAAGGCACTTAATATGACGTGGCCGCATTGTTGGTTGTTGATGTCTTGTAATGTTCTAAGAATACTTTATTCATATGAACTGATTAGTAAATGAGATGGGGAGTTCTGTTATTTGTAAATCTACCAGTCCCCTCAATCAACCATCTTTGTTGGTTTTTGAGAATAACAAGTATTTAGAATGCTAACACTTTGTGAGTGTTCAAATTGGAGTTCTACAATACAATATTGCTATCCTATTCTCTTTATGAATTATTAGATGTCTTTCGTTCTTCTATGATTTTAGTATCCACCATTTTAATTATTGTTAGGTTGCTTCGTTTTTTTGATAGTTTTCTAGTTTTCATACAAATTTTTGCAAAATCTGAAAAATTTCAAGGTACTACAAAGTTTACTATTCTTTAGATTGAGATACCATTTGGAGACACGAAAACACATTAGTTACGTCACAAGAAGAAACTCTCAAATTGCTATATCTCCCTGTCTTATGACATTTCAATATGAAACAAAGCTTATAATGAAAAATGCAAGTTATTTGATATCTGCTTTGTGCAATCTTCTTGAGGATTCCTTGCAGCTGGTTGCAAAATTCCCAGTTCTGAAGTAGGATTGCGTAAATTCAAGAGAAACCTCACCCAAGTTTAAGTCTGTTTCACTCTTGCGACTTTTCTCAACAATGGGGGTGTGAAAATGGGCTGTAACCTAAAATCGTTATCTTTAGTTTCAGATAGTGTATTGTAGAATTCCGCTACAAATTTGCGTGTTAGTTGGTGCTGGTATGTTGGTTTGTTAGAATGTTGGTCTGTTAGAATGTTGCTGGTGTGTTGGCGATAAGAGTACATAAGTTCTCCAGAAGGATCGATACCATGCCTAATGTCAATAAGGTTAATACAAAAGATAGTGATACTCAAGGTTGGTAATAGTCTGTGGTTCTTTATCATATTTTTCAGTTTGGCACATTTTTCACATGAACCCTACGTCATCCTTCCATATTTTTATTGTCTTATCTCCCTCCGTGAGATAACTATATCTAAAATCTATCCGTCTATTTAATTGAGAAACAAAATTTGATAAGTAGTGTAAACCATCACTACACATCCAACGACTACCAAGTTGTAGTCGCAAAGTCTAAGCAAGGAATCCAACTTGGTAAACGAAGTCTTTTCCTTCAAAGACTTCAAGTGGATTAAGGGTGGATAGATGTACACCAAAGGAATACATGCAAAGCAACCGTTGAACGAAACAAACTTGTCAATGTTGTTAGCGTTCAAGAAGGCTATGGTACATATCAAACACACCGAAACAGCCCTGAAAAGGTTCTTGAGCCATTTGACTTGCGCATTGTATTTTCCTGAAGAACGGTAAAGTCTTCCCTGAGAGTCTGCCTTCTTTGTTCTCTTCTTCCTGCTGTCGGTGGAAGGGTGGAAGATGAGCGACTCTCCGATTTTGATGGCAGGGAACAACTGCAAAGGAGCAGTCAAGAACACTGCGAGCGAGTACAAGACGAGAATCGACTGCACCGCGAGCTTGCCCTGGGGCAAGTTGAGAATGATGATGGATTTGACCTGGTCGCCGAACGCAGAGTATCCAATCGTACCAATGGCAACAAAGAGTGCGGTGATGATGGCCATACTTGTGGCCAAGACCATGGGGAACTTGTGGGGTTCTGCCATCGACAGTTCGATAGGCAAGATGAGCCCGATTCCCTCGAACGAGGTGACGGCCACTCCGATCAACATGGACCAACTGTTAGGGTTGAATTGGGTGATGTTAGGACCCCAACCGTTGGTTGCCAAGTTCAAGCCAGAGTAGAAGAAGATGATCACCAAGCCAATGAGGATGAAGGTGGACGAAATAAGCGAGATCAAGGACAATTTGGTTAAGTTACGGATAAACACCAAAGGAATCAAGAAAATACACTGTGCAATGACAATATTGGCTGTAGTCAATGATGCCGGAGCAGTTTCAAAGAAGCCACCGATAAACGACAACATGTTTTCAGCAGTGAACAAGATATACGTTGCGACAAACCCAATTTGCGAAATGATGATGGAGATCAAAATACACACCTTGAGAGGTTTACCGTACGCCTTATAACCCAACTCACCGAAGGAAGACAAGTTGTAGATCTTTTTCGACTTGATCAAGACAAAATAGCAAAAGTAGGTGAGGAGACCAAAAGTAGTCAAGGCACCGATGGAGAAGGACAAACCACCATTAAAAAAGGCACGGGGTAAGAAAAGCACACCCGAACCGACGAGCGACTTGAACACGAGGAAAAAGGTTTTGGCAACACTGGCAGTTCCTTGTGGAGCAGAATCCGAAGCAACCTTTGGTTCGTTTTTACTCTTGTGCTTTGGTAACTGCTTCGACAAGACTGGATGGTTGGCAGAGTTATAATACGCAGCAGATTCTCTTCTGTTTCTTTGCAACAAAGACGAATCTTCGTCAAACACGTCTTCAAAAGAATTTGAGCTTTCAGTGTCTGAAATATCATCACTTTCGTCCTCATCTCCGTCGTTAAAGTCCTCACCTGCAAAGTGACCGTAGATACTCAAAAACTCGACAAAGTTACGCGTAAGGAAGTTAGGAGGCTCTTCATTACGCTTTAAAGATTGGTGGACCAAGAACTCTCTACGGAATCCACCGGGCACGTTGATTTCACTTGCAGTTGATCCACGACGAGTTTCCGTCAAGTAGGTCGAGAAGGAAGAACTTCTCGTGAGTCTACTGGGAGGCTCGTGCGACGCCGCAGGGGATCCAACAACGACAGAGTTCCCATTACTCTGGTTACTGCTGTTACTGCGGTGAATAGCAATACCCTCAGCAGAAGGCTCATCAAGGTGATATAAACCACGGGTAATATCACCGCCCTGCAACTTGAGCGAGTCTTCAGGACTCACCAAGTGCTTGGATACCGTTTTGTAGTCGATATCCTTCGGCAGATTTATATGTTCGTGACTAGACATATTTGGATCGTAACGAGACCCTATTGAAGATGGAGCCAAAAACTGGTGATTCAGGCTCGAAGGAGACTGAGAAGGATGGGAATTAGGAGTAGGCAGCCTAAGCGGATCTGGATGCTTCATTTTAAGTTTTTAAACGGGGGGGTTGACCTTTGGGTGTGTCACTAATTATGACGATGTGTGGTTTTTGTTTGCCACAGATGTTGCCGTGATGAGATGAAAAATGATTATGTAATATGGGGTATTAAATGAAGAATGAGAAGAAGAATGAGAAGAATACGAAGAATTAGAATAGAATGAGTAAGAGAGTGGGAAGAGAATGAGATGAAGAATGGAAACAGATGAATAGATGAATATTGAATGGAAACAGACGAAGTATATGAAACAGACACAAGTATTAATGGTCAGTAACGTAACTAAGCCCTGTGAAGGCGGCCACCATACACGTGATTAATATCACATGACTAAATCAAATACTGCACAGCACTTGACACCTTTTAGCAAAAGCAAAGTTTAAAGTAAATTGGTCCAAGATTTGGAAACGTGGTTATGGGCCTGACAAACACCGAGTAGCAAGCAGGGGTTTGTAGATTTTATCTTGAGCGAGCGTCTGAACAAAGTACTCGGTGATACAGACATTGTATAATGGACTTTGTGTAGTTGGGGGAGTGAGGGGCCATGGAGTTTGATGGGGGAATAAAACCCAAAGTAGCATTGTTGGAGGTGGGCCAATGAGAATGGTAAGATAGATGTACTGGGAAGCGGTACCGGTCAAGAAAAAGTGATTTAAAGATGTTTAACGTAAATGTGAGTGTTGAGTTGAATTAGCAATAAAACTGCAAGGGGGTTGTCTAACCTTTGCATTCATTGTCTTGGAGTAAGAGCTAAAAGAACTATATTGAAAAGAACTAACACTCAACAAATGTATACTGAATATGAAAAGCCCTCGGATTCTCGCATAATCCCAAAGTATCATAGTCTAGGTTCATAATCTTTTTGAATTTCCATTTCCGCCCCGTTCGTCCTCACTGTTCGTAAATCCTAAATTTAATTTTAATGGTAAACTCCATAACAAACAAATTTCATAGCAGTCTCCTCATGGTTACCCTTCCTTGCTATTGATAGTTTTCGTAGTTGGAGTGGGTCGATCCTCGGACGCAAACGCTTATCTGGAACTGCGATTACGTACCGAAATTACACATAGGCATTGTGGTCCCTACTTGCGGTACACAGTAGAAATAAATCTCACTAGTGCCTTGTGTCGCCTTGGAATCTCTCGACGAAAAATTGAGGTTAGCAATAGTGATTTGAGTTTGTGTGAAAAGTTAGTTTATAAAGTAGAGACTGAATGCAGAGGTTAGATAACTTGTAAAGGTAGAGTTTAGGTGGATTGTATGCGAGGTTAGTTGTAAAGCTTGATATGCAGAGATTAATTTGAAGATAGAAATGAATTGTATGCAGAGATTAATGTAAAGGTTAGTTAATTTGTGTCAAAGGTTAGTTAGATTGCTGGTTTGTGCAAAGATTAGAGTTAAGGAAGTGGATTTGTGTGCAAAGGCTAGAGTTGAGGTATGGATTTGTGTGCAATGGCTAGAGTTGAAGTATGGATTTGTGTGTAAAGGTTAACAGTTACTATTAGCTTGTGGGGCTGAATTTTAGCATCGTGAGGTTTGTGTTCATAGTTTAGTGAGAATACAAGCTTGTAGAGACTTTTACGATGCAAAATTCTTGACTCACAAAACCAAAGTTCACAAGATGGCAATTGGGAGCCAGGACCCGATACGGCTTTCAAAGTTAGCATTTTTAGGTCTGACGGCAGAGCCCGCTACTGTAACAAGATGTACTTCCTGTTTAAGAAGTAGGTAATGGGAAGAGTAACCGGCTGTTTCACGTTGATTTCGGTAGTTTAAAGTAGGAGGTGAAACTGATGTTGAAACCAGCAAGTGCCTCGAGGATGTACTTCTGCAACGGGAGAGGCTTAAGTACGTGGGAACATTCATTCTCGGCCTCACCTCACGCTTCCGCGTCATCGTCTATGGCAAGCGCTGCAAGAAGATCACTAACGTATATGTGGAAAGTGAGCATATTTCTGCACTGGAAAAGCTCAGTTTCAGTCCCCTTACTCAAACTCACTTGACATGTCCCAATACGCCAGCGCACTCTGGGTTTTGTATTCTCACTGTGCTTTTACGCTTACGCTCGTTCGACTTTGTGCCATTAAAGTGGTTTACAGCCCTCCTTAAATGGTTTGTTCTTTGGGGTTTGAGTGCAGATCTCGGAGAAATATAAAAGGGAAAGTGTCAGAGAAGCTTTGCTTTTGAGAAATCTGCCCACTCCCCCAAAAATCATCCACGCATGTGCCAATCCCCATACGATATTACCCCAATTATTCAATTAACCCGACTGTTGGGTTTCTCAACTCATTCACTAGCTTGACAACCTACCCCCACAATACGTGCGCCTCCTATACTCCTTTGTACTATCCTCTTTGTGCAATCTTCCCGGCTGTCTCCCGACAGGACAATCTCCCATGCGTTCATCTGCATCGCCTCAAAACCTAAATCTGACAGTAGTGAAATAGCCAAAAAAAAAACCAAAGGCTTGACACTTGACTAGATCTTGCCAGATTGTCAATGTTCTTTTCGTACAAAATCGTAATCGCCCCACAGCCTGGTCTTGTGCAATTGTGCTACATATACGTATTTGGCTTCTGGAATGCAATCATTATGTCAATTATAATGATCTGAATCAGTTATTACTGAAACCAATTATGATGTTCTGAATTAGGTGGTTACTACTGTATCCAATTATGTTATTCTGAATCATGTTACTATTGCTGAATCCAATTATGTATTCTGTTATTCTAAATCACGTTAACTACTGATCAATTATCTGAAATTATGTTACTCTGAATCATGTTAACTACTCAATCAATTTTTGTTATTCTGAAATTAACAACTCAATTAATTATGAAAATATTTTAAATCCAATAATGTTATTCTGAATGCCAATCATGTTATTCTCGCCAACCATGATTACCATTCATGTTGCATCAAAAGGCCCATTCTCTCACCCCCATACTCTCGTCAAGAAATGCGCGGCTCCTTGTCCATCCTCCTACGTTACCGTGCCAGCCCTCAGCACGGGCCTTGATTGTCCTGCACACAACACATTTTTTTATCAACATTAAAGGTTTGTGCCATGGAAGCTTCATTCGGTGGTGAGACAGGGAACAAATGGCGCGGGAACAAAGGACGGTGCGCTACTGCAACAACAATGCATTGCTTGAAAAAGATTAGATGTGACACATCAGTCAGCCCTTCGAAGGCACAGCTCTAGTTTCACTGACCTTTTATTAACTTTCCACTATTTCGGAGCGACTGCCGAGTAAAGGGCTCAAAGGATTTGCCATGGTCCGGAAAGTTTCCCGGCACTATGCAGTCACCGCTCGGCTTTTACAGCCCATCACATGAGCACAGCTCTGCTAAGAAACACCAGCTCTTCAACTATGGGGAAAAAAAAAAGATTCAAGACCCGCACTTCAACACTGGGGAAAAAGCTAAAACACCCGCAGCGCAGTAGTTTAATACAATAGAAGACCAAATATTGTTGCCTATTTTTACAATCACTCTTCTGTGCATGACAGATACCTCATCTCGAGTTGGGGGACAGGTCAATAGAGATCAAGCTAAACGGGCCACCGGTTTCATCTCCATGTGATGACAGACACATCACACCTCCTTGGTAGTACCGGCACATGCCTCGCGTTTCCTTTGGTTGCCGTTGCTCGCAGGTCGCTCGCACTTGCTTGCGTCCGACAGATCAGCCCAAATTCATAAGGCATTCGAAATTTTTTCTGCTACATTGTTCCATTTTGGCTGGGAGATGGCAGATTATTTTTTGGGGGACGCCTTTTGTGCGAGCCGGGGAATTCTTTTAGCATATGCGTAGATGGTAAATAATATTGTAAAACCAATACTTTGTGTGTGCGTTTGGCTTACCTTTTGAGGCCTATTTCTTTTTTTGCAATAGGATTGACAGTATTTATACTTGTTGATCCGCATCCAATTTCTTGCCATCAACAGTACTTTGACATTGCAGACCATGATGACACTGCATGATGATATGGCCGTGGTACGCCTGCCCTGGGTCCAGGTCAATATAGACTACTTGGATATCTCCAATGAGTACTTGAGTGACAACTCCAACTTACACATGTGTATGTCTGCGGCGTCTAATGAATCAGATTACATTCTTGCCACGAGAATAAAGAATGCGTGTTGGCGTAGAGTATCACAGAATTTGGGACTGCTCGAGCGTTGTTCGCCTGCCGTCATCAACTGGAACAAGTTGGGTGATATCACATGGTTGTACGGCCCTAAAGTTGAGGCTCCAGTACAAGAAACCGAAGAAACTGAAACTACACAGACCACTAGCGAGCCAACCTCGCCAAACGACACCGACGATTGCTCGCTGTGCTTCTCATCCATAATGTCACTGCAGGATGATGATCTGTGCTCGTTGTCGTCGTACGACTCGGGATACGTAGCAGACTACCCTGAGAAACGCATAATACCGTTGGCAGCAGCCAAACGTACCCCAACATACTATGGGGAAGAAGAGGACTACTTCTCATACTCAAAAAAGTCCAACATCAAGTCTTCTAAAAGAAGTACTAAAAAGAAGGTGAGCTTCAACTACATTATTAGCTCCAGAGAAATCATCAATGGCAGAGCATGCGATTACGATTTCTTGGATCAGGAGTGTTTGTAAAAAGTGAGAACACATGGTTCTCTTAAAAGGTCAGAAATGATCAAAACATAATAATTGACCTTCGGGCTCATTGTATATTTTAGACGGTCAGTGACCGCTTTCAGTTCTTTATCGCACCGGGTGGTGTTGGAATACAGGTTTTTGGATTTACATTAGGTTGGAATTGTAGTGTCATTAATATTGATATAAAAAGGATATTGATATTAAAGGATATTGGTATTAAAGGATGTTGATATTAAAGGATATTGATAAAAGGATATTCATAATAAAGGATATTTACACTTTAAAATTCAGGATAAAACTCGTACACTTTAATCAATACACTTAAAACTCGTACACTTTAATCTTTAAGGATAAAACTCGTACACTTTAATATTACTCATTAATTGCGCGCAACTACTGTTCCTAGATAGGTTCATGCAACGCACGGCAAAAAAACTCGTAACTAGCTAGTGACAGTCCCACATCCTATGATCCGCTAGCCATGCATAAGCCCCATTCGGAATGTTGTTCGGGCACCTCCACCGAGCGACCGCAATTTGAACGAATTAGGCTTTGCGAATTTACAAGGACACGACGCCAAGTAGCAACGATCCCGGGGTCGCCGCGAATTAGGGCATGGCGACCTCCATTCTCTATAGTATGTTGTGCTACGCCATTGGGGTTGACTTGGGGTAGCAGACCCCATGCTCCGCTGAATGCTTTGTTTGCTTTAAAAAAAAATACGCTCTTATGTCCGGGTGCATGTGAGTTAGATTATTTAGGATTTAGGAGACTTTGGGGGTAGATTGGAGGATTCTAGGGAGTGGTTGGGAGTTGAGTGTTGAGCGTGGGAGTTAAGTGTTGAGCGATGAGAGGGTTGGGAATGGTGTAGGAGTTAAGAGAGTGGAGGATAACCTCTTTAACTTGTTTTCTGAATTTTAGAGAATGTCCAAATTCAAGCCCGGAGAGTGCCTTAATGATGCATAATTATTTGAACTTAAATACCCAATGATATAAATAGAATACATAAACAATCATAAACAATTGGTTAATTTTAAATTCCCATCACTTACACACGATGAAAATGTAGAGGTATGTGAATACCGAGATGTATTTGTCAAGTTTTTGTGATTTGCAGCCACGTAGGACGGATTGTCACATGACTCGAACATAAAAGTTACCGCAATTAAAACAAACAACACCAAAATGGAGGAACTCAACGCAAAGGTCGATGCCCTTACCGAGATCGTGAACAAACAATCCAAGTTGCTTGCCCAAACCGGTAAGCAGCTCATGGACTTCCAAGTTAGAGATATCAAGAAGAAGGTTCTGAATAATGAACCTGCTAGAAACATAGATTTGTCGGATTATGTGACCAACGAAGATGTTGTTCAATTGGTGGGAGAGTTACAATCGCAACTTGACGAGCTTGAATCACGGTCCATTAAGCGCGTGTTCAATGCTAGATTATCCAGTGATTCCGGAGTCATTGCTCCTTTGACGAACAAAGATGGCGACTTGCCCGACAATGGGTTCCCTGTGACTTTAGGAGAGTACAAGAAGATCGAAACGCGCAAGCTCGTGGAATTGAGTATTTTCTACGAGATATTGTTGCCTGACGAGCAGATTGAAAAGAATCAGGAGCTGCTTATAGCTGGTAATGAAGTTGAAGATTTTGCTGTGAATGACGAATTGGTGGCCAGTTTTGAGGGAGAAAAGGGAAACGAGTTATTTGATGAATTGGCAAGGTATTTGGGATTGTCGTGTAGGAGAGGAGATGGTTGGTGATTGGATTTGGAATTACAAGAATAAATTAAGTGTAATAAAAAAATGTTGCAGCTAATTAAAAAAATTGCGTCTTATAAATTAAATTGCAAATTAAGTGGATTAAGTTACAGCACAGTTAAAGGTCAAATGTTGTAGTTACAACTATTACAGTATATTGTAGGTCATTATCTAACAATCTAGTCATCCAGATGAGACCCTTAAGTTCCGACTATTTTTTTTTTGCCATGTTGGCTGCAAATACGAGACTGGAGCATGTGAAATTATGGGAAGGTCCTCGAGAAGGTATTTGTACAAGTTTAGATTTGTGAACTCGGGACAATATGCAACAAGGATGTGCCATTTCGAATTGCAGATCATGGCTTTCTCTGGAGATTAGTTCTGCCAAACTGGCGATTAGTAAAATATTATGTATGATGATCAGGGCTTAAAATGGACCCATAGAGTTGGAAGTTCATATGCTATTTATTGAGCTGAGGCAGATTAAAGTTTTAGATCTGGGCAACTGAGACTTTGTAGGTGAGCATGTGAATGGGACAAGGTGAATTATAGTTCAAGGTGAATTCCAATCTCCGCCTGGCTCTTTTTGTGGCGAAGTGTAATTTAATACAAATTTTTAAATCTTTCCGATAATCGATAAAATCACCCAATATGTAGAAATTAATTTGGAATTTCTAGAACAACTTCCTCGCGTATTCAAGCAATTTACACAACAACAGGGTGGACAGATCGGATCTACTCCTATAATCTTGAAAATATCTCGAAACCTATTTTCTAGCTTATTTGAAGATTCGCAATCATGTTTTGCAACCTAATGAAACATATGGACATTAGAAGACGGAGAAAAGGAGGATGTGTATATTCTTGGATAATGGGTCTAGGGATATAAAAAAAGTACATAGTATAAGGTTCAATTGAATTTAAAGCCACGCACGTAAATGCAAAATCAACATTAATTCTTCACCTAATTTTCCATCTGGAATTATTGAAAGTATTGAAGAACAGAACAACAACTCTACTCATTTTTCCACTTGAGCCCTTGAATTCTCGACTTCGGTACTGATCCTGGATCGATCAGCGATCACCTGATCGACCGGATAAATTGAAGTGAATTCATCCCACATGCTTTTAAAATTACTCCACTATTCGTGATGTAACTACCTACACGTCAAAGATTTACACCTCAAACAAATAATACTGTTTCAGATATAAACCAGCATCTGAAGATTTCAATGTTTTTGATGCAAAATATCAAATGTCATTGAAATTTTATTCAATTGAAATTTATATAATTGAAATTTTATGCATTTCAAATTTTATGCCTTTCAAATTTTATGCCTTTGAAATTTATATGCCTTTTAAATATATGCCATTGAAATTTATAATACCATTGAAACTGTCATTGAAACTTATAAATATCATTGAAACACATCAAATGTATTGAACCAAGT
Source organism: Kodamaea laetipori (assembly GCA_030558845.1). Classification (NCBI taxonomy): domain Eukaryota; kingdom Fungi; phylum Ascomycota; class Pichiomycetes; order Serinales; family Debaryomycetaceae; genus Kodamaea; species Kodamaea laetipori. The sequence goes on from JAKTQN010000013.1 coordinate 340,461, forward strand.
ATCAACTGTCATTGAAACGTTAATTGTATTAACTGTTATTGAAACATCAATTATATTGAACCAAGTATCAACTGTCATTGAAACATTAAATTTATTGAATTAACTGTCATTGAAACGTCAATTGTACCAAATATCAAATATCATTGAAACATCAAATTGACAAATATCAAATATCATTGAAACATCAAATTGACAAATATCAACTATCATTGAAACATCAAATTGACCAAATATCAAATATAATTAAACCAATTCAAATGCCATTGAAACATCAAATATAATTGAAATCAAATAAAATTGAAATCAAATATCATTCAATCATCTTCTGAAACCAAATTTCGTATCAGATTTCACATTCAATTACATCGTACACGAATATATTAACAGTACCTATGTTGCACTCATACCATCTACTCTAATCCAAATACCCCAAACTACTCTATACAAATGTCTCCATTACATAATCCTTCGATTTTTCAAAACACGTAAAAAATCGACGTGTTAAGAAAATTGCCGCAACTAACCAACCATGTCTGAATCTGAGAACATCACCCAGGAGCAGATCAAGATCTCGGTGTTCACACCTCTCATCTATGTTGCGATACTAGGCAGTATCTTTGCTGTTTTCGCCAATGTTTACAAGAGAAACCGTCTTAAGAAGTTGACCAAGGTTGAACCTATTTTCGAACAAAACCTCCCTGCCATTCTCTATGGGTTTTTGAAAGAGAGGTATGACGATAAGTCACTTTCCGCAGAGGCCAAGCCTCATGAGAAGGTGATGAAGGCAGCACTTTTGCGTCGTGCTGTGGAGGCCATTCGTCGTACGATGAAATTGAAGGAAATCGAGTCGGTGTACAAGAAATTGTACGAAGAAGGTTTGATTGGAGATGAGTTGTTCCAACAGTATGAATTTGAATCTAAGTTCCAAGAGATTGAACTCAAGCAGATTGCTGAAGAAGCTGAAGCTTTACGTCCAGGATGGTCCCAAACCTTTTTCCCAGCAGCACAAGAAATTTGTTTCAACGAAGCATTGAGAAGAAGACTTTATGCTATGGATGACAGAACAAAGAGTTTACAACAGATGTGGGAGTTATTAGATGATGAGGTTAAAAGAGAGAGATTTATTGTGAATATTGAGAACAAGCCAGAAGGTGAACAAGCCAAGAAGGTCGAAGCTTCTGAATCGCCAAAATCCAACACAACAACTTCGGAGGAGTCTTCTGTTACTGAATCGGAACCTGCAACACCAAAAAAGAAGAAGGGTAAGGGTAAGAAGAAGTAAATGTACAAATAGATATTGATTTGTAGAATCATTATATTGTTAGTTAAAATGAGAAATGATATTTTCCAAGATAGATTGAATTGGTCTTCTATGATATAAGTGATTGAAGAGTAGTGTTTTTATAATCAAAGTAATTGAAGAGTAGTGTTTTATAATCAAAGTAATTGAATCAATAATTGATAATATATGATGTGATTGAATGTGAAATAACTCATACAAATAAGTGAGATAATAATGTGAATTGACAGTATTTTAAGTACTATGTTTTTAGTGATTAGCTAGAATAATGTATTACTTGCACTATAACGAACTGATAAACTAAACTACTTGTACTATGAACTTTATTCTCTTAAGATACTATTTAGCAAGAATGAATGTTTCAGGTAATCTCTGCGTAACAACTCAAAACTTACTATTTCACTGCTTTTTAAACTCACAATCTCTCTACCATACTTCCATTAAGTAATCCTTCACCATCCATTATTCTCACCATCATTCATCTCACCATTAAACATTATTAATCTCTCCTACCAAACCCTACTAATGTCTTTGTGTCTCCTAAATTTGTATGGCTGCGAAAAAGACCAAAGATTCTATTTTATGTAACACTGAACACACTGAACGCTTAAACCTCTCTAGCATTCCTACATTATTCACTTTTAACAAGCAGCAGCATTAAGGTCACATAACAAATATTTAGTATAACAAGCCTTTAGTAACAAACCTTTAGTCTATCTATTTATAGTCTATAAGTTACATCCTTTGTAATGTGAATGTTCCTTTCATTTTAAAAATTTTCAAGTTACCAGACATACTTTCAAGTTACCAGATCACAGTCCCATATCACTACCAACTCCCTTACTCCTACCTACAATCAAACACCAACACCCAAATTACTTAAGTTTCACTCACTCCACAACTTAATCCGGTAGCGCGCCCATACTTTTTTCAAGAACAATTAACAGATCACTATAAACGACCGAAACTACAAATACCTCAAGTAGAAGAAATTCATCGGTTCTACACCCATTGGATACATCATCGAGTTTAGATCCTGCTATAATGTATCCCAAGGGCAACAAATTGCCCGATAGGGGCAACTTCCCCCGTTCTAATGGGTCAGCATATCCCGTCCACCAATCACAACAGAACCAACAACATCAGAGCCAATTCCAGGTGTTCCCTCAACAATCCAGCCAGGCGCCCCGGAAACAGAGTTTACCTCCAGGGTCACAGCCCAGCTACCGTAACCAGCCTATAAGTCAGCCGATAAACCATTCTATGCCTCCGCCTATGGCACAACAACCGTTGGGGCAACCAATGGGACTGCCAATGAGTCTGACAATGGGCCAGCTAGTTGGTGGCGTTGGAGTGCTGTCTCTTGGAGGTGTTCAAAGCTTACATGGCGCTCATGGATCACCTCAATTATCGCCTAATCCAACCGGTGCCCACGACCCTCAAGCTCAACAACGTCGTCGTGTAGCAGAAAAATTGGTCCTTGATTGTTACTCCAAACAAGTGGCAGATTCAAAGGCTGGTAAGAAGTACACGGATGTTGCTTACCAGACTCATATTCTCATTAAAGAGTACTCGTCATTTCCCTCGGTGCCTCCTCCAGACAATTTACCAAACTCTCAACTTGGGTCTGTAAAGCCTCGTGTGCTTGTTGTTTGTGTCAAGTATAGTGGACGTATGCTTATTCAAAAGGGTAAGTTCAACGACAGTAAAAACTTGTACCAAATTGGTCGTACTTGGGATTTGGACGAATTGAAAGGTATTGCCAAGGTGGGCAATGATGGTCTTATACTATCATTAAATAAGGATTATTATTGGCGTGTTGAAGAGGGTTTCGAGCGTCTTTGGAAGTTTTCAAGACATTTGACTCAAGCGTATGCTGGGTTCACTGGAAGATACCCTTTACTTAAAGGTTTTACTATCCAAGATTTCAAATTACCTTTACAACCTGTACGCAAGAGTTTTCTGCCTCAGCCTATACTGAGCGCACTGAGTCCCGACTTTGAGCTGAACCTTGACCCCAAGCGTTTTCAGAAACCGTTGCCGTATTCACCAGGACGTACTGGGTCACCTGGAGGTCGCAACTCGCCATTAGCACAGGATTTGTACAAGGATCTCGACTTTACGGCAAATGGAAAGTTGCCTATGAAGCCAATGAACATTATATCTGACCACAAGGACCCATACAAGCCCAAACAGGGGAGTCTTGCGAATTTGGGAAATAACGGTTCCAACAGTGCATTAAGTAGCAACTCCAACGTTAATAATCCAAACAGCACAACACCCAACCTGGGTTCCCACGCTAACTTTCAAGGTTCCATCAAGAGCTCTCACTTGTCAAATAGCCTGGCTACCTATGGCATTCCTGGTAGCGCGTCCATGAGCCAGACGAGCCGCAAATCCGGCTCGACTCCAGAATCGCAGCAAAGCTTTGTATTCAACGCCAAACCACGCGAGCGTGAGTCGCAGGTGTTGGAGACAAGTGCGGCTTTGAATCTGCAGTTGGAATCTCAGTTCGAAACGAGCCAGTACGACTCAACTATAAGCACCAAAGACACGCTACCAAGACCACCTCCAAAGGTTCCTTCAAAGTCGCCTGATTTTGGTATTGAAGAAATCACTGATGAAAGCGATCCTGAAGAACCTCGCAACAAAAGAAAGGGAAACTTGGGTTTGGGTATTATACACCCTAGTAGACGTCTCAGCCCAGCAGGACCAATTGCAGAATCAACTAAAGTTGAAAATGCGGATCCTATCAACACTTCGATTCAAGAAATTGAGGATTTGTTAGATAATCAGTTGACCTTTAGCAATGAACCTCAAAGTACGGTCGATGATTCTTTTGAGTTTGGCAAGCCTAAATTTGTAGACCAATCTTTAGAGGACTTGAATGCTCCTCCTGATTTGAGTGAACATGTTGAAAATTCGACCATTTCACTGGTTGGAGAGATTCCTGAACCACCTAGCTTCACGGGTTATGCGTTGGATGAGGATGAAACGTTATTCAAAGCGCGCAACATATCGCAAGAACAAGGATTGAACATCACCAAGAAAATGCCTGAAATAACCGAAAAAGATCCAGAGATTGAAGAGTTGTTGGACGACATCCACTGGTCTCTAAATGATACTAGTGACTCTCTTATTAAGAAACTCAACACCGAGTTGACAAGAGTTAAAAATAAGAATGTCAAAGAGTTGATCGGCTTGGATTTCAGCAAACAAAATGAAGTTCTGAAAGATATGCAAGTGTCCATGAATGAAATTGATAATTTATCAAGGGTGTTCAAAAAGATGGAAATCGACTTCAAGTTCCTTCTGACTGAAATCAACGAGATTGAAAACAACTCCCAAGGTTTACAAGTCAAGGCAATCAACAAAAAGACATTATTCAAGGATTTGCATGATATCCTCGAAAAGGTCAGCATCAGTATTGACGACTTGAGATACATAGAGGGATTCGCTGACTTTAGACGCTTGAGTAAGCTAGAAAAGTTGGAGTATATGTTGCGTGACCTCAGTGATGCCTTAGATACAATAAGACACGACGCTACAAGTGATGAGAACTTGAGTAGTATGAAGGCATTGCAACAGTATCAAGCCAATTATGAGAGAGTAACTACCAGATTCTCAAACAACTTCATTAATTTCATCAAAGAAGAAGTCCGTAACATTATTTCTCAATTGACAATCAGCATCTCACTGTTCAGAGCACATAATTTGTTCAGAGAATTAACAAACTTGCTTGTGTTTTCAGGTATTTCCTACTTTGTGAAGGAGGTTGGCGCTGTTCAATACGCCGATATGAACCAGTTTTTTAACATTGCACTCGGTGAATTTTTAGAAACCGTTCTTGCTGAACAATTGAGACACATTAAGTTTACCAAGATGAACGAACAACCGCATAGTCCTATTCCTACACTGCCTTTGAAGAAGTCACGTACTCTCAGATTGCAAAGGAAGGTCACCCGTTTGGGCCACAGCTCCAATGAACAAGAGTCTGACATACAGAGACAACAACACATTGAAAACGTCAAGAAGTATGGAGGTGGTGGCGAAATCAACGACCCCAAAGTGGTGCTTGAGTTCATCGACGAAACCAAAGACTTGATCCTGCTTGTTCAGTTCTTTGTCGGTGCTTTCTTCCACTACGACAACAAATCTCTTGATTACCATGACTTCATTGCAACTTACAGTTACAAACAAAGACATGCAATTCTGGAAGACTTACCGAACATGCCAATTGAAAAGTTGACACTGGAAAGAACATACTCACTGAACGAGTTGATTCCAAACATGACCTCCATATTTGGAAACTTCATCAACACGGTGTTGAAGAGCATCAATCCAAGCGAATTGAACTTGCCTTTGATTTTGGTATATTTGGAGACTGTAACAAACGAACAACAGAAAGCCTCAAACCAAGAGTACCTTGTGTTCAACTATTTGAGAAAGTCTATCGATAAATTTAAGAACAGTTGGAACAAGTTTATCCGTATCCAAGTGGATCTGCTCAATAAAGCGCTAATTAATGCCAAGTGTGGTGTTTTACCTCCAATCAAAAATATAACTCAAGTCATCATGATCACGGAATCTTCTTTGGAGCATTCTGAGTACAATATCCATAATACCAGTGTCAGATCTATGATTGATCTGTCATACAAGGAGATTACTGAGTCATTGATCCACTTGTTCATGCGTGACGACCCGTTATTGAAGAACCACGACTTTGACGACAAAGAGAGAGAACACCGTAACGTTGCTATTCTTCAGAACATCTTCTATCTTTTAGATCAGATGGTTGTTTACGACACTAAGAATGAAAGCACACGTAAGATGAAACTGCAATTGGAATCTGTCTTTAACAAGGTCAAGGATCAATACTTCCAAAGACAATTGACTAAGAATATCGGAAAGTTGGTTGACTTTGTGACTACATACGAGCAGTTGGTCAAGAGTGGCAAGCCAAAGAAGTACAATAAGAAGTACATGAAATCATTGCTTAGTGGATATACTACAAAGGATATCAGTTCAAAGGCTACCGAAATTTTCAGAAAATTGGAGAGACATTTTATCACTGGAAGTGGAGATGCTTTTGAAAAGGACTTACTTGAGAAGTTGTGGAGAGACATGGAACAGCAATTCGTTGATTACTTTACACGTTTGGATGCGATTTTGAGAAACCATTTGGATATGGAGTTGGAGTATAATGTTTCGAGGCATGAGATTCATCTGATTTTCAAGAGTATTCATTAGGAGTATATATGACGTTCATAAATAATGTGAAGACTATTGTAAGTGATATCTGTACGTTTTACTGGTAAATATTAACTTTGATATCTTTGACTTTGGTACATATTAACTTGATACCTTTAAATCTGGTACATTTTATCTTAATAGTACCCTTTAATTTAATACCTGGTACTTTTGAATTGATACCTTGATTCTTACGTTTTATTTCGACTGAACAGCCTTGTCTTTAAGTACTTTTACTTAGATTATCTTAACTTTTACCTATATTACCTTCAAACAATACAATTCTTGGGTTACCTAATAATAAGCACCCGAGATAGTTGTGCTCTTCTTCCATGGATTGTACGGAACAATTGAACTCATTGGAATCTGAGCACCCAAAGGCCACTTAGAATCACTTTTAATCTCCCTCCAATCAACAACCTTATCAAACGCAAGCATACCATTTTCTTTCTCAAACTTCAAATTTAAATGAATCAACATATCAAACAAATAAGTCAAATCATTAAGAACAATGTCGGATTTGAATACAGACTTGTTGATTTGAAGAGTCAGAACTGAGTTTAAGTTGTTGAGTAAATTTTCATTTCGTTTACTCGTGATCATTTGCTTCATTCTACGAAAAGGTTTCCTCTTGGGCTGTTTTTCCTCAGTAATATGCTTACTTTGCAAGTTTAACAAACTAAACTTTACAAGTCCAATGGCATGCCCAAGGCGATTCTGCTGGTAGTTTTCAATTGCAAGAAACATTCCAGCATAAGCAGTTGAGTATTTAGTCACAATACCTAAGTAATCCTGCCAATTGGACATGTTCAAACTCAAGTCCAGCAGTTTCAATTGCAGAATCAACAGCTGTACTACACCAAGTTCATTCACAATGTATATGGCTACCCGCGCCAAAGTACCATTGTTTGTGTTTTCAGACACTTTATTGGATTCGAAAAGTGTACTCCTATTGATCCATGCAAACTTGGACAATATGGACATTTGCATCAGGATTTCAGCCACTTTTGTCAAAAGATGAAATATCCCAATGTTAATCTTGGTTTCGGATTCGATATCACCAATTCTCTGACCAAATAACGAAAAAGACACTGATTCCTTATAAAAGTTTGCCACTTGTTTCCATTTCTGGTTAGAGTCATCCAGTTGATCTTCGGAATCAATCAATTCGTTAGCAAGTTCAGACCCAATTCTTATATATACCAATGCCAAAGACACTATAACCACCTGAATCTCATTCAAAATAGTCCATTCAATCTTGCTTTTCTTATCATATTTAATCTCAGACCATGGAACCCCCTGATATATAACCTTTTCAGGTTCGTCCACCAAATTTCCCTCTCCAGTAGTACTCAATAAAGCCTGTAAGTAATCCTCCAATCCAGTTGCGTACTTGACACAATCATTGTAATTGTTCAATGCTGAAGCAGAAACAACTGCCCGTCTGGTTGATAATTCACCATCAGCTAACAGAACATTCAATGGCAAAGGTGGCGTATCTGGTAACACTATCATTTGTTTAAACTGCTAATAAACTTGGCAAAATGTTTAAAGACCTGGATCATGGGTCACGTGCGCTGTCAATACAAACCGGATGTATACCGGTCAAAAACATAAATAGAAGACAGCACAATCAAAAACATACACTCGCTTTAGACATGAGAATCACCGAAGGAGTATACAAGTACGGTCTTGTAGTGGACTCCGGGTCTTCAGGTTCTCGAATACAGGTGTACAAGTGGCGGGATCAGACTGGATCTGAGGATGATGACGAAGTACTCCGCTCACCGCCTGAAATTCTTCAAGAAGAAGGATGGACATTGAAAATCAGTCCTGGAATTTCGCTGTATAATACACATCCAGATGAGCTCTGGCCTCTTCATTTCAGTAAGTTGGTCAAGTTCGCCGAGGATATCATACCATCGCTGAAGCATAGTGAGACTCCGATTTTTGTCCTAGCGACAGCAGGCATGAGGTTGCTTCCTTTGGAGGAACAGAATGAAATATTGACAGAGATTTGTTCTCTGCTCACCAAACATACTCGTTTCTCCATCTCTAATTGTCAGGAACATGTTCAGATTATTGATGGCTCTACTGAAGGTATTTATGGATGGTTGGGTCTCAACTATTTAAAAGGTACTTTTAAAAATCCAGATCTTCTGCCAGAAACTAGAAGTTCTGTTGGGTTTATGGATATGGGAGGAGCTCTGACGCAGCTTGCTTTTGTTCCTGCTGCTGAAGATGTGAAGAAGCATAAAGATGATTTAAGCAGAGTGACGCTCCGTAATATGAATGGAGAATTGCAAGATTGGAACGTGTTTGTAGAGACTTGGCTTGGTTTTGGTGCTAATGAAGCAAGAAGAAGGTACTTGGACCAATTGATCTACTTGGCAATTTCGTCTCCTTCTATCGACAACTCAGATATAACTGACCCATGTTTACCCAGAAGCTCAGAAATCACACATACGTACAATGGAGACGACTACAATATCAAGGGAAGTGGAAATTATGACTTGTGTCAAAAGACAATCTACCCACTTTTGCTTAAGAATATTCCATGTAAGGATTCACCGTGTTTATTCAACGGTATACACGCACCAAAGCTTAATTTCGGAAAGGATACCTTTGTTGGTATATCTGAGTACTGGTATACTGCGCAAGATGTGTTTGGACTTGGTGGTGACTATGACTTTGAGCAATTTGATGCTAAAGTGAAGGAATACTGTGAAATGGACTGGTCTCAAATCTTGGAAAACTCAAACAATGGCCAGTATCTGAATTTGAACCCAAACAAGTTTTTGAAAACTGCCTGTTTCAAAGCTAGTTGGGTGGTTAATATTTTGCATGAAGGTTTTGAACTTCCCAGACAAAAAGAACTCGAGCATATACCTTTTAGTTCTGCAAATGATATCAATGGTGGTGAATTATCGTGGACCTTGGGTAAGATCCTTCTTTATGCGCTGTCTCAGATAAAACCCAAAGATCTGGTGGAAATCGGTATTTATCCTAGTGAATTGTCAGGGAATAGTTTCATCCCGGGAGATGGAATCAGGACTGTTGATGGAGTTCCCCAGAAGAAATCAGGAAACTTTGGAATCTATTCGTTTATCCTTCTTATTTTGTTTGCCTACTTGGTCTTTACAGTTAAGAAGCTGAGATTAATTAGAAAGGCAAGCAGATTCGTTGGGTCTATTCCTTTTGTCAAGAATATACCATTCCTACAAAAGCAGAACAAATACAATGAGATTATTGATTTAGAAGAAGGTTTAAGCAACACAACAGTTACTGTTTCTCCCAAATTAGGCGACGTTCAGCCCGCTCTTCTGGTGTTGAGAACCAGACTGACTATGAGTTTAAGCGAGTCCGAGCAGGTTCCACACCAATACACACCTTCTCTCCAACAAGGGTTACCTCAGTTGCCTGGACAAAACCCCTTGGGCTCAAGAAGCTACAGCAACTTCCTAAGCAAACCTTTTACAGTGCCAAAGAGAAACGCAGGCTCAACTTTTTACCTGTTTCTGGAAAATAACAGTCGCGAGAGTTTACAAAGAAGTCCAAGCAGCAGCTCAGTGCATAAAAACAAACCATTTTAGTAGTTATAAATATTCACCAAATTTTATATTTGTGGTTGCAAAACACAAATAACAATATCATGTTAAAGTTCATTGTATTAGCGCTTCCCTTGGTGGTTGCAATCCCTGCGCCTGTTCCAAGATATGAAGGCCTGGTGCGTTTTGTCATGAGTCCTGAGGATTTTGAGAAAGCATCCAAGACCATGGATCTGATTAAGACAAACGTCAAAAACAGCATCAAGCAAAAATTGCTAGATAGAATTGTCCCAAAGGAAGTGCAACAATTGACGCCTATTTTTGATCCTCAAGGTAATATGGTTGGGTTTACTAAGCCCGAGGAAGAACCAGTTAGTACGAATGCGCAACTTCCAGCCAAAACTGTGCCTATGAGTTCAACACAGGCTGTTAATGTGAAAATCGACAAATCTGGTTTGTTGCGTTCTTTGATCACAGATCCGAAATTGAAAGGTAATAAGATTGAAGTTATCCAGTCCCAGCCTCAACCATCTACACCAGCTGTAGAGGAGGAATCGGACGATCTGGACGATGAAGAAGACGTTCCAGCTGCTCCAAACAAAAAAACAAAGGAAGCCAAATCAAGACAAAAAATCCAGTTCGGTTATACTGAAGATGATGGATTTATCGGATACGGCCCTCCAAGTGAAAAGTAGTCGTATATGAGTAAATACAGTTGATCAAAGCACGCTCAGTAAGAAACAGTTAATCAGTAACAAAGTAATTTTGCAGCCATGAACACGTGACCTCCTCATCTCTTCACAAATTTTTCAGGCGCATCAAACTCATCACATACAATTGGAAAAAGGCTTGTTCTTCTACTATCATCAAAATGAGAGTCAAGAAGCCTACATCTAAGAGAGTCAGCACTCGTATGCGCGAGGGTATTAAGAAAAAGTCTTTAGCCCACCAAAGAAAGACCAGAAAGCAAGCCAAGAAGGATGTTACATGGAAATCTAGAGCTAACAAAGACCCTGGTATTCCATCCAGTTTCCCATACAAAGACCGTATCATCACAGAGTTGGAAGAACTGAGACGTGTTGAGAAGGAGAAGAAGGAATTACTCAAATTGCAAAGACAGCAAGAAAAGGCAGCTGCTCTTGCCAGAGGAGAGGCTGTTGAAGACGATATGGAGGAAGACGATGAGGACGATGGAAACGGAGGATTGGGTGCTCTTTTGGAGTCTGCCCAGCAGGCTGCTAGAGAGTACGATGGAGAAGTTGACGGAGACGACGCTATGGAAGACTCTGACGAAGATGTCGAGTACGAATTAAGTGACGTTGAAGATGCCAATGAGAAGGACAGATCGAGAAAGGCCTATGACAAGATTTTCAAGACTGTTGTTGATGCATCTGATGTCATTCTCTATGTCTTGGATGCCAGAGACCCAGAAGCCACCAGATCCAAAAAGGTTGAAGAGGCTGTTTTGCAGAACTCCGGTAAACGTCTTATTTTGATTTTGAACAAGGTTGATTTAATTCCAGATGCTGTTTTGACCAAATGGCTTGACTTCTTGAAATCTAGTTTCCCAACCATTCCAGTGAAAGCCTCTCCTGGTGCCACTGCCTCTAATGCATTTAATAAGAACTTGACTGCTGTTGCAACTGCCAACACCTTGTTACAGGCTTTGAAAGCATACGCAACCAAGTCGAACTTGAAAAGATCTATCATCGTTGGTGTCATTGGTTACCCTAACGTTGGTAAGTCCTCGATTATCAACGCTTTGACTAACAGACATGGTAACAACTCCAAGGCTTGTCCTGTTGGTAACCAGGCTGGTGTCACCACTTCGATGAGAGAAGTTAAAATCGACGGTAAGTTAAAGATTTTGGACTCTCCTGGTATAGTTTTCCCAGATGAGTTACCTGGTAGCAAGTCGAAGCAAGATGCCAAGTTAGCCTTGCTTTCTGCTGTTCCACCAAAGACTATAATAGACCCTACCCCAGCGGTTCAGATCATATTGAAGAAGTTCTCACAAGACCCTGATATGGCTGAGGGATTGAAGAACTACTATTCTTTACCACCTATGCCATCGAACGACTTGAACGAATTCACCAAGCAATTCTTGATTCACATTGCCAGAACAAAGGGAAGATTAGGTAAGGGTGGTGTTCCTAACTTGGAGTCTGCCGGTATGGCTGTTTTGAACGACTGGAGAGATGGAAGAATCTTGGGTTGGACTTTACCAAAGTCTTCGAGAGCTACTGCGGAACAACCTTTTGATGCTCCAAAGTCTGCTCAAAGAGGTGACAAGGAGCCACCTAAAGTTGAACAAACCACCATTGTTACTCAATGGGCCAAGGAGTTTGATTTGGATGGTTTGTTATAGTGTATATTAGCATAATAAAAGAACTTAGGATTTCATGTAAGAGAGTATAGATCTAGAAGATTTTTTGAAGACTAAGGAGAGTCATTAGAATAGTTATTCCGTGAGAACAGTTATTAGAAGAGTTGTTCCGTTAGAAGAGTTATCAGAAGAGCTATTCTACTAGAAGAGTTACTTTTCGAGTAATAAAATAGAATAGTCTGTCGGAGTTATTATATGGTACATAAACGGAAATTAGAAAATTACAATTTAGTAAATTTTAGTACATTACTAAAGTTTAGATATAAACGATACAGTTCAATTGTAATTCAAATTCCACTTTCAACCTATCCGGTGGTAACCGGATTGGCAACTCGAGCAAATAAACTCCAAAGTTGGAGTCTAGGTCAATTTTGTACCTTTTGCAACTTCTAAGCCATCAACTGACCGAGAATTAGTAACAAAATGAGATCGAGAGTAATATTAACTTTGATTCAATGTCTAGCCAATAGATATTAACCAAACTGTCAATCACAATAGTCCTTCTGTAAAATGTATCCTTTAGGCATATTTTCCAAACTCTCATTGTTCGTACAATTTTTGCAGCCATTTCTTGTTGATACTATTGTATATCAATACTTGTACCATTAAATCTGCCTCAAATCTAACACTTTCGATCTATAATTTGCTCACATTAAACTTGCTCATTATGATCTGAAATCGTATCAGTTAAAGTATAAAATTAGAGCATCTTCTCTTCAATCGTATCAGTTAAAACTAGAGCTTCACTTCACCATCACCAAGTCATGTTTGAGAAAAGGAGAGTGATATACCATGGTATGGACTGTATAGCAGACGCCAAAGCTCCTGAGATGATGGTGTACCACGATCTCTCAAGAAAAGAAGTGGTGTATGCTTACCAGTCTCACTATGCACTTGTCACAGTTTACTACGGAGTAGCTGTGATATTTGTAGCATGTCTCAAGTACTTGTGGACTTTGTACAGAGATAGAAGTTACTACAGACGCCCAACGCCGGTCTTTGGTTCAAGTCTCGTTAACATGGTCCTTGCGTTCTCAAGGTTTATAGGTTACAAGCAGTTACCTGAGTCTGTATCATACTACACTTCGTTACCACGGAATCTCGGTTCAACCTTGTTTATGTTGGTGTCAACCTTGTACTTGCTCTTGTACTGTCTTGTGCCCCACTTTTGGTACAGAGCATGCTTGTCCTTTGGTTCTCCACCATTGGGTGTTAGAGCAGGTGTTATGGTGGGTGCCCTCACGCCATTCATATACGTGTTGGCTGGAAAGTCTAACATGATCACTCTTTTGACCGGGTACAGGTACGAGAAGTTGAATGTGTTCCACCAGTGGATCGGAGCAACTGCAATGCTTCTTGGAATAATTCATATTGCTCCATTTATAAACACTGCGATCAGAGAAGGAGGTGCTTCGAATCTCGCAAAGACTTTCAAAGAACCCGCCTACTACAGTGGGATTCCACCAACGGTTTTGCTTTTCATATTATGTGTGGGCTCAAAGGCTGTGATTCGTAAGTACATTTACGAATTGTTCTTCCACTTGCATTGGATGTGCGGCGTTGCATACCTTGGTACCATGATCTGGCACATTGAAAGAAACTTCAACTGTGATGACTACATTTACGGCGCCTTTGCATTCTGGGGAACCCAGTTAATATACCGTGTGTTGGTCAAGACCGCTTTCAAGCCTAACAAGATGTTCTTAAAACCAAGAATCGCCTACTTGAAAAAGTTGAACGAACGTGCGTTTGAAGTGGTGGTTGAAAACACCGTAGGTTACACGTGGTTGCCTGGCCAGCATGTTTTCCTCAGATTTGCTGGGTCTAGAATCCTCGACAACCACCCATTCTCAATTTGCACAACTACTGACTCGTTATCGCAGGATCCAACATCGCCAATGAAGTTTATCATTGTGCCACAAAAAGGTTTGACTGCAAAACTTCACGGAATGTTAACTGACAAGGAAACCGTGATTGAACGCAAGGTTTTCGTAGACGGAGGCTATGGAGGGTCTCCAAGGGACCACTTATCCTTTGACAGAGTTATTCTTATAGCCACTGGAAGTGGTGTCACAGCAACATTACCTTTCCTCATTTCGTTATCTCAAAATATTGCAAAATGCCAGGCCCAAGGACATCCCTTGATCACACAGGGTGTGAACTTCTTATGGGTTGTGAGAGAATCCGACAATCTTCTTTGGATTAGGGAAGAGTTGGACAAGTGCCAACAGTTGGCTGGAGACATGATTAAGGTGGATATTTTTGTAGCCAGGCCATCTGAAGAGTGGTTGGAGAAGGACAATAAAACCACAGAAGATTTCAGCATTCACTACTTCAAACCAGATCTTACGCTTTTGTTGGACAAACTTCAATTCACTCTTGGTAGAAGAAACATGGTTGTTTGTTCTGGTGATGATTCAGCAAAGAGTCAAGTTAGTAGTAAGGTTTCCGAAATGCAATCATTAGTTTTTAATCCTGCCACTGGTGTTGAGGAGATCTACTTGCATACCGAGACTTTTGGGTGGTAGCTTTATTGCATAATTTATTTTCTTAATTTAATATATATATTCGTGTTCACTTTGGATTCTATCCATTCAATGCATAACCTAGATCAACCCCCTCAAACTCCTTAGCCAACCTAACCAATTTCTCTTTCAACATAGCCAAATTCTCGGTTTGGGGCTCAAGACGGGGTAACCACTTTGCTACACCATGTTGCAATATTCCCTTTGCTCTGAGCTTGCCATAATCCTCATGCCCATAAGAACCATGTAAAGTGATTCTTTTGCTCTTTGCAGAGTATTGTGCTCTGTGCAAAATATTATTGTTGTAGAAAGCTATATCCCCTGGCTCCAATGGAACTATTATTTGCCCGGAGATCTCCTCCTTTTCAAGCTTTGATCTCTCCTCTTCAGTGCGAACTCTAATATGAGAACCGGGAACCACTATCAAACAATTATCATTAGTCAAAGCCAAATTGAATTGTGTTCCTGCTTTAGCATTTGCACCTTTCAAAAGATCGAACTCTTCTTCCGGCAGAACATCAGGCTTGATTGTGTCTCGATGCCAGTCCAATCCAAAATCAGTCAATGGATTGATAAGCATGTTAAAAAGCTCCAAACTTAGTTTCTCCTTTGGAGCACTCAAAATTTCGCCTGCTAAATCCAAGATCTTATCACTGGAATAAACTTCATGGAAGGGTTTGGAGAGTTCTTCCAAATCAGGATGAAGTAAGCCACTGACTCCCCATATATCCGGTGAAAAGTTTGGTTCCCAAGGTGGGAATTGCTTTCCTCTGGTTCTTACCTCTGGCCATCCACCATCACGAGCCAATTGTACTACCTTCTCGGAGGCCTCCAAATATTTTTCAACTTCTGATGCTGTGAGAAATCCCTTCACAACTAGAAACCCTTTAGTATCGTAATCGCTCAGCATTCTTCTATTCACTTCGAAAGAACCCTTCTTCGAGGAATAGCCATCTATTTATATGCAAAGATTACACTTTTTCTGGGGTAGTCCAAATACGGAATGTTGCATTATCTTGCAGATAATGTTACATCAACTTACATGTATACAACATGGGTGCAAATTTTTAAGAAAGCAGGCTAACTACTAGGGACTCCACTCTGAATAGGTCATCAGCGTTTGTCAGAAGTTCATATTGAGAAATTTTAGAGTTCATGAAGAAGAGATTCGTGACCGCTGTTGATCCGTTGTTGTAGAATACCTCCAATACACTGTTGTCAACGATGTTTTATGTTCAAAGTATGGATTTTCATTGAATGGTAAAGTCGGCACACTTCTGTTAACAACGAATGTAGACAAGACCGAATCAAACGTGATACTAATATTCTCCTGCGAGTTACCAATCGATATAACAAATCTTGAATTGTCAGTAAAAGTCAATTTGGAGTTCAATATTTCAAAGTTAAAAGAAAATTCAAAGGGTCCAGTTACATTGGATCCGATAGCTTGTTTGGTTTTGAGAACCTCCTTTTCAATGCTTAAAGCGTTGTTTGCAGGAGGTGTAAGTGCCTCCAGGCATAAAGTTAATTGCTTTACCTCGGTGTTAACTTCTACCTCACGTAAAGTGTAACGTCTAGGAAGAGACATGGCAGATCTGAACAGTTTAGTTGGGACCACATTTGCATAGAGCCAGTTCAGAGCCCATGCAATACCTATAACTTCGTTAGTAGGCAAGTCACTGAAAGTTTGAACTGCATAGAAATCATGTCCCAAGTCCATGAATCGAGACTGAGTGTCGTCTGCTTTGAACTCATACCCATCGAAATCGCCAATTAGGTACTGGTTAACCGACCCACCCATTGGCGATCCTGGATTAATTGCAAAAAACAAAACCCATTTACTTCTCTCACTTCCTTCAATAGGAACCTTAATCAAACCAGGGCACTCATATTGCATTCCAAAATACCCTCCAGAGAATTGGGAGTGCAATTTCCAAGAAATCAAATCGGGAGATCCGTAAATATCGACCTTGAACTGCTGTGATTCGACCACGACCATAATCCATTGTTCAGATTCAGAGTGCCAGAAAACTTTAGGGTCTCTGAACTGAGTCAGGTCAATAGAAATAACTGGATTGTTCTTGTATTTGGTGAAAGTGTACCCACCATCCAAGGAGAAGGCAATATCTTGAGTCTGCTCTTCTGGAGTATTGTTTGAGTAGATTGCAACTACTCTTTGGTTTGGATCAATATCTTCAGAAAACAAACCAGAGGTATTGTTATAGTCAACTACAATACTTCCACTGAAGATTCCTTCGTCGTTTTTGTTTGGAGCAATTGCTGGCGGACGTTCTTCCCACTCAAATAAGTCTTTTGAAGTTGCGTGTCCCCAATAAAGCGGTTGTCCCCAAACGGTATCATGTGGATTGTACTGGTAGTATAAGTGGTATACTTTTGCTGTTTTGTCGTAAAAGAGGCCATTTGGGTCGTTCAACCAACCTGTTTTCGGTGTGAAGTGAATGCTAGGTCTGTTTATGTCGGAAAACATTAGTAGTTGTTAAAACTATTTAGATGTTTTAGTCGATTCCAAGACTTGGAAGACTTCGGAACATCCTTCGCAATTCCATACTAGCACAAAACTTTAAATGGTACTTAAGTAATTCAACATATTCAGTAACAATCTGCGAAAAGTTGAATTGATCTCCAAGTGCTTTATGATGAGCATTGTGACACTCAAACTATTTTTACTTAAAACATACAACTATCATTATCAGTACATTTCTATTATTTTAGGCTTACATGCATCTAGTTAACTCAAAAAATGACATTTCTAGAGCTAACCTATTATACAACACTCTCCAGATCTTTATGTCAATTTTCTATAATACAACACGATAAATAGTTCTTTTTACAATAAAACAAAGAAACCAGATCTGCTAATTGTTACATTTCTTAAGTTTGGTTTTCCAACAAATCTCTGATGTACTTTGTCAGCTCAGTCGAAATCAATTCTTCATCATCCAACTCTTCCAACACATGACTGTCACTTAAATTCTTCCTCCAACTCTTCCAATAATTATCTGTAAGTCACTTCAATTTACTTCTTCAACTTCTCCAACGAAGTTACCCCTCTAATTACTTCTTCAACTCCTCCAACTCCTCCAACAAATCTCTGATATACTTTGAAGCTAACTCAACAGTCGTAGCCTTTGAAGGAATGGACACCTCGTCATGATAGTTCTGAGGAACTAAACCACCTAATTCTTGCACAGCCATATTCATTCTATTTCTTCTTCCCTGTTCTGCTAGTTTATGCAGCGCCTTCTTGGTGGTGGGTTTCTCGCCCTTTTTACCTCTCTGAGACTCAAGAACAGGCAGGGTTTCCAGAGAAGACCCTTCTTTGAAAGACGACCTGCGTGAAACAGGTTTAGAGTCTTCTTCGCCTCTTTGTTCAGCTAACCTTCCCATGGTGAATCCCATCAACGGAGTACTGCCAGCTGACCCCGAACCGCTGGCATTGTCGTAGCTTTGAACCTTTTTCAGCAGAGGGGGTAACATCTCTACCAGAGACTCAGGGAGCTTTTCAAACTTCTTGCTCGATCCGTTGCGAACCTTAAGAGATGGACTCTGCTTGGGTTTTGCAGAAGAACTGTTCGCCAGGAGAATAGGTGTACCATGCGGCGTTCTTCTCTTGTGGTAAGAACCCAGAGAGTATGTTGGAGCTTCCTCGCCAGGTCCATAAAGTGACGAAGAAGAGCGACGTCTGTCATTTGGAGGGGCCGTGGATGGCTGTTGCTGCTGAGATGAGCTCGAATTTTGAGCTTGCAAAGCAGGTGAGGTCAACGGTTCAAATTTGACTGCGACTGGCTGAGTGTATGTCCTGTTCATATTAACTTGGGAGTCCAACGGGGTAACTGCAGGAGAGACCAACGGGGTGAAAACGGCATCTGGACGAACATGCTTTTGAGGAGCAGACGATGTTCCCAGTATGTTGTGCTTATGGTAAAAATGCTGGTTATTAAAGGACTTTTCATTCTGTCCAGGCAAGATGGGCGACGCAAAAACCCCTTCGTTTTCCAAGTTTTTGGACTTGTTGATGGCAAGCATCGAAGGAGTCTGGTCCGGTTCGTTGGCCGGTGGAAACGCCAGTGAGTTATCGTCAAAGTTGAGTCCATCAATAAAGTCCAAATTTCCAATACCAAACTCATAGTTTGGAGCATTGGGCTGCGGATTCGTATTCTCAGAACGGTATTCAAATGATACGTAATTAGGAGTGTCTGTTTCTGACGAGTGGTTGTTTGGTGTATTACTGTTTGACAAGTGGAAGTAGTCTGGGTTTCTTGTCTTCTCCTTGGTCTGGTCATTGTTGGCTCTTCTAGCTGCCGCTGCCGCGATCTCTATAGCTGTTTCTGGCTGTGCGTGCAGCAGTTGTCCTTCTTCTATCTGGTACATGTTGTGTTCGAGCAGGTGCAAGAACATCAGCTCCGAGTCCGCGTAGTTCCCCGGAGTGTTCAGTGCTGCTGGTGTGTGGTTCATCGACGCTTGGGCGCCTGGTGTGTGCTGGGGCACCGGTGTATGGTTCAAGGACGGGTGCACCACCGGCGTGTGTGAGGTAACGTTGGGTGTACCCCCATGCGACGGAGTGTGCAGCCTGTAGCCTGGCGTCTGACCACGCAGCTGCCCGCTAGCCTCATCCTCATGATCGCCTGTTGAAGCGTCTGGTTTCGTGTCGTAGTACGACTTTGGAGTGTTTCCACTGGAATAGCTGTTCCAGGACTCCATTGAACTGGTATGTCCGTTTAGTTCCCTTGCTGTAGATGCGGGTCCGCTATCTTCTTTGCTCGTCCCGTATATCGTGGTTCACTCTCGAACCAACTCTACTCGGCACCTTTAAAAAAAAACTAAAAAAATACTCAATCGGCTTCACAACTACAGTTTCGCTATAAGTTTGACCGGGATCAAGTTGTAAATGTGACAGATGTGGAGCCACGTGGGTATGCCTATGTGATGGCACAAAAGACCTTGAGCCAAAACGGTTGGGGGACTACCGCGATTTGTTTTTTGGGCTCAAAATGGCGGAGATTTGCAGCCGCATATTACGGTGATGAAGGTGCGAGGTGGCTTGGGTTGTCATTAGATGAGAATGGTAAATTTTGGTTTGGATCGGAGGGAATGAGTAACAATCTTGCAGCATCCTTTATCATATGGTGGGGAGTGTTGATTGTAGAATATTACATAATGTTATATTTGTGGAGTGAGGAAAATAGTCTATAAGGTGAGAAATGTTAGAAGTTAACCAATTATGAGCTGAGAGTCTGGAAATGCTAGCTGGGTTAAAATAAACACGAGCGATGAGCTGAAGAGTGACAGATTTTTGGGTAACATGGCAACAAAATCTGAAATGCCTATTCTTACTCCAGTTATCACCGCAATAAATCGAGTAGTATTCAATTCAGGTAGTGGTATCAAATAAATTTACATATTAATAAGTGGAACTTAATGAACATAATGCATCAGTATTGAAATCAAGCTTTCAATCTTTATTATCTGTTAACATAAACTTTAATATAACCTCCACTCTGAAAATTGACTTTATTAGAGGAAATAGAATACATCGATCTTCTTTATCCTATCGTTTTTTGCCCGCCTCTTCTCCCTTTTTCATCTCCATACTCCCCTCCCGATTCAGCCTTAACTTGCCAAATCCTCTTCTACACTACAACCCTTATCAACACAATAATGCCCTCCGCACCCTTATTCCATTTATCTCCCCCAATTTCTCAATCCTGGGGTTTTTTTTTGCACCCAAAATACTCTGTCTGTCGGCTCCGTTCCAATCGCCTTAGGATGGCTTATTTTATGGTTCTAGGTTGTAGACTCGGTTTGAGAATCACGCTAGATTTGTTTCACTCTTGCTTGTTCTTAGCAATGTCAACTTTTATTCTGTAACCACATTTCAATTGCAACATTCACAAAGTTGTGCATTTTATTGCACTTTGTTGCTTTGGGGATGTTAATTCGCAATTCATGTACTAAAGAGTAGTCTTCGTCTATGTGAGGTCTTTTTATTACTTCTGGAGTGGCTTCTAATTCTTATTGTCATGATTTTATTTCCTACTCGTATTCCACTATGATGTAGTTACTACCTTACTTTTGTGTTGAAGAAAATACCGTGCTTAACCGTAGATTCGATTCCCTCGGAAGAAAATATAAAGAAACTAACCAAGGAGCTGAAACTCAAAACTTGTCACTCTAATTTTTGCATTATGAATTTTTATTCCTTAAAGTTCTCCAACTTTTGAACCCAATTGAGAACCTTCCTGAATTAGAATCTTCTCAACTTACTCCTCAAATAATCCTCCCAATCTACTCTAAACTCATATCTATCATTTTATTCACCCTCTATTTACAGCTTAATAACAATCAGCTCTGCTAAATCGCCCACTGGAGTACCCTTAATAATCGTGTTACTCACGGTTTTTTGCTTGTTGATCTTCTCTCCCTTTACAATCTTCTCCATTTCATCCTTTGTCAAAGTTTCGTACTCCAACAAACCCTCCGCCAAACGCTTCAACTCGATTTTGCGCAGCTTCAACACGTCTCTTGTTCTCAGTTCACTGGCAATCAACAAGTCGCGTACCTCGGTGTCCGCCATGCTGCGGATCTGTGGGGACCACGACTCCCAGTTGTCGCTCAACTTGACAGGCCCAATGACATCACTCATTCCGTACAGTGTCACCATCGCACGGGCCACGCTCGTAGCGTTCGACAAGTCGCTCGAACATCCACTCGTCACGTTTTCCTTGCCGTTGATCATTTCCTCTGCAATCTTACCACCCATACACACGTCCAAGCGTGCAATGCACTCCTGCTTGCTCATGTCCACCTTGTCCATCTCCGGCAACTGGAATGTGATACCTAAGGCTCTTCCTCTGGGCAAAATTGTTGCTTTATACAATGGAGTTGCGCCCTTACTGTACATCGCCATAATAGCGTGGCCAGCCTCGTGGTATGCTGTGTTGATACGCGACTCCTGTGTTAAAACCATCTTCTTTTTGGCGGCACCCATCAAAATCTTGTCCTTGGCCCACTCAAAGTGGTTCATGTCCACGGCAGGCGCACTCAACTGCGACGCGTGCACAGCAGCCTGGTTCACCAAGTTCATCAACTCGGCACCGCTCAATCCAGGAGTACCTCTTGCAATGATCAGAGGGTCCACATCTTCACTAGTTTCAACATTTTTCATGTGGTGCTTCAAAATGTCGATTCTTCCACGTACATCAGGCAAATCCACAATAACTTCCTTATCAAATCTACCAGGTCTCGTCAAAGCCTTGTCCAAAGATTCTGGGAAGTTGGTGGCACCTATAATGATAATTCCTTGAGTCTGGGAAAACCCGTCCAATTCAACTAACAACTGGTTGAGTGTTTGCTTAGCGTAGGCTTGATCCTTGGGGTTTCTCTTACCTCCAATAGCATCCAACTCATCTATGAAAATAATGGCAGGACTCTGCTCACGGGCTTGTGAAAACAACTCACGGATACGCTTGGCTCCTACACCAACATACAACTCGTCAAACTCAGAACCAGACATGAAAAAGAAAGGAACTCCAGCCTCACCAGCAGTGGCTCTTGCAAGCAAGGTTTTACCGGTACCTGGTGGACCTGTCAACAATACACCCTTAGGCAATTTTCCACCCAAACCTGTGAATTTCGAAGGGTCTTTGAGGAAATCGACAATTTCCTCAAGCTCAGCACGAGCCTCGTCACACCCTTGAACATCGGTGAACTTCACCGTCGACTGCGAAACATCAATGGACTTGTCCGCGGTTTCGGAGTTCTTGAATATCGTGCCGTTTTCAACCAAGTAGTTGAATGCGTTGGTGGCTCCATAAGTCAAAAGTGCCACAGGCAACAACCACTTGAGCCATTTGGATAAAATAGTGAATGGTGACTCAGACACAACAACATGTAATGGTTCATGTCTTGTGCCAACACCGTTGGTGAGGCCACTACCGCTGGTGGCGGCAGCACCTTCAGCCAAACCCTTTGTCACTTGAGCAGCCTTATCCGTCTTGCCCAACATCTTCAAGGCTTTTGCGTACAAGTTGGTGCACACTGGCGACAGGGCAATGCCACTTGTCTCATATCTTTGTACAACAATGTGTGGGTAGTTGTTGTACAACAACAGCCTGTAAAAGTCGGCTTGCACCGAAGCATTATTCAAATCACTGTTGGCGAGGTTTTCCTTTTGTTGGAGATAACGTACGGTGGCGTCAGACACACTCCGGCTTGCAACAACAAACGGAGCTGCCTTGAATCTTATGCCGCTCAAGAGCAGTGGTCTTCCTAGTGGTCTCGACCCTACTCTCAGCAACATCCTCATGGTAGGAATATTCATAGCAAAAGTAATGTATACTGGTTTCCAAATTATTCGTTTGTCAGTCTTTTTTTTCTATGGCCTTCCACAAACTTTTGGGTGCAAGAAAGGAAGGTGAACGTGTGACGTATTTATACAAGGTTAAATGGAAGTGCTTGGAAGTCTGGGGAAGCACTAGTCAAGAGTTTGATGTTTAAAGAGTAGAAACTGGCCCCACCTCTGGTGGAGCACTTTGTTGAGCGAAATTGGGTGATCGGCATTGTGTAGAGTCATGTGACTGACTTCCTCGTATTGTGATCTTAGGTAATATTTGTTTTGATGTTTGTATTGATTTGATTCATTACATGGATGCAAATTGAGCAAGATGTACTCACAAATACTCCCTAAGAAGCGCAACGGGGGCGGTCAACGCGCACCTCAGGGCAATAATTGGCTGGGCGAAAAGAACCAGGTGTCAGACCGCTCACGAATTATTTCCAACCGTGTCTTGTCTAAGCGTGTACCAAGCAACTCCGCTAGTGTTACATCATCTACAAGTACAAGCTCCATTCCAGGAACAACTCAGACCGCGACACCGCGCTCCCAGAACCGAATAATAAGTCAAAACCGCCATGTGAGCCGTAATAACGACATTAATGACTCCTTCTCTGAAGAAAACGCTATTCATTTTAATGAAAACAAACATACCATCTTGTCAAACTTTGAAGAATGGATAAAGTTACTGACAGACAACAAAATCACGTCTAAAAACTCGTGGCAGTTCCAGTTGATTGACTACTTTCACGACTTGAATGTTATCAAAGACGGTGAGAGTATTAATTTCCAGCGTGCATCTGCCACCTTGGATGGGTGTGTCAAGATCTACCTGAGCAGAGTGGAAAGTGCTGCCACTGAGACCGGTAAATTGTTGAGTGGGCTCACCAAGAAGCAGGAGGGAAAGCAGGCTGATGTCGAAGGTGAAGGAGAAGGCGATGATGAGGAAGGTGAGGGAAATGCAGATGGTGAAGTTTATGGCGATGACGGTAAGAAAAAGCGTAAATATAACAGAATTGTCGAGTCGACACTCGTGGAGTTTGATAATATAAGGATCAAAAAGTTGGACCAGGAACTCGCCATAGATCCACTTTTCAAGAAAGCATTGGCTGAATTTGATGAAGGTGGTGCAAAGAGTTTACTCTTGAACACCTTGAGTATAGATGCGTCTGGTAGAGTGATTTTCGACGCAACATCTAATGCTACCAAATCTAAAGATGAAGAAGAGGAAACTCAGGACGACGTAAATGATAATGTTGATATTAGTGGACTTGAGAAGTTGATATTCAGAGGAGATGATTTAGAGAACATATCCATCTGCCCATCACTAGGTGAATTCCAGAATGCTCTTGATGATATTTCCAAGGCAAGCAGTATACTAAGTGATTTTAACTCCAAAATAAGTGCACCTGCCATTAAGGAAGAAGAACTGAATCAGCTCAAAGATGACGAACAGCCAGATTTTGGTTACGATGGTGGAATGGACGATTTCGACGACTATGGCGAGGAGGTTGACCGAGACGACAACGATGAGGATAATGGCTTGAACAACATGCATCAGAGTGTTGTACAGAAGATATTTAGCGAGCCTGAGCAGTACGTCAAAAGCACAGTAAGTACCCAAGTCATGGATCGAGATCTCATGGCATATTTTGATGAAACCATGAAAGCAAATTGGAGGGGTCCAGAACATTGGAAGGTAGCTGCCTTGAAAAAGTCAAAGAATTTGGAAAAGGTCGAGTTACCACAGGACGAAACAGGAACTTCTGATCAAGCTGCTCAACCTGTCCCCAAGCGTAAAAAGAACATTCAAACCATTGTCGACTTTTTTGCTGAGGATGAGGATGAAGATTTACTCTTTGAAACACCAGCTAGAGGTATTCTGGCTATATCATACAAACGCAATGACGAAGATGATTCTCAAAACAAACTTCCAGATGATATCAAGTACACATCTTCCAGATTGACCAACTTGTTTACGAAACCACAAGTTTCAATCATGTACTTCCCAAAGAAGCTGATTCTGGACTCAGAAAAAGAGTTAACTGATGAGAAGTACTTTGCTGAGCAGTATAATAAGCAGGAAGAAGCTGAGCTGGAAAGACTTGCGGCGTCTTTCCACCAGGCTGAATACGAAGACTTCAACAATGATTTTGGAGGAGACGACGACTTTGGGGGTATTGATTTTAACGATGCCTTGAACGGGACTGACAACGTTTTGAATGCATTAGATGAAGAGGATATTAAAGAGAATATAGTCAATGAGTCGCTGTTGCTTGGCCGTAAGCGACCCACTGAATATGTTACCTTTTCTCGTGTTGCTAAACGTGTGGATGTTAAATTGCTTAAAGATAATTTGTGGAATACAATTAAAAAGCTGGAGGATGAGACGCTAGAAGTGAAGAAGTTTGGAGAAGTGGTGAGCTCAATTGCTACTGTCTACCCAACAGAACAACGTAAAGAGTTGTCTACGAGTTTTTGCTTCATTTGTTTATTACATTTGGCTAACGAACATGGTTTGAGTATTAGTACGAACGATACATATAATGATTTAGAGATTGCAGGATTTTAATATAAACTAACCATTTATAAGATGTATCTTTTATATTTCTTCACTATCTTCTTCCTTGTATCATATCCACGCCTTCTTTTATTAACTTAATTGTCTAATTATTGTCTCTATTCTATAATCAGACCCTTCTATTATCTTATTATTTATCTCTTTATCATCATCTCCTCTCATCTTCTCTTCTTCTTGTTGATCCTGTCAATATCCAGTTGTGCAATCACCAAACCATTTCTAGTAGATCTACCCACAGCATTTATCTTCAATCCCTTGTCTCTCATACGCTTTTGAACCTTCTTTCCAGATCCTAATCTATCACTCGACAAGGTAACACCCTTACCGAAACTCATATCTCTCAACTCACCCTTACGAACCTTGGACAAAACAATACCAGCATCTCTTGCTTCTTGTTCATACTTGGCGATCTTACCCTCACGTGCTTTTATCATGCCCTTTCTCATTTGCATAGGCATCTTCTCAAGTTTCTTTGGCTTACCCTGGGTAGAAGAGTTGGTGGCTGCAATGCTTCTAATACGCAGATCCAATGCCCTTCTACGTGCTTTCCCCGTAGGATCCTCATAGTCTATAGTTTGTAATGTCACATCAGCTCCAGAATACTCAAGCTGATGTGCTAAAATATGAGATTCTTGTAAAAGACGTTGCAACTTTAAATCATTTTCCAAGTTATCATCTTCTTCTTTCTTGTTTTGAGCTTGTTGTTTCTTGGTGAGTTTCAGAGCTGCTTCTTCTTTAGCTGCTATTTCGGATAATGTTGGTGCTCTACCTTTTTTAAGAAGGTTTTTGTCCTTCTTAGTAGTTGTAGAACTTGAGGTAAAAGATGTAGTTAACTTGACAACTTTTGGAGCTTCTTCTTCCTCACTCTCCTCTTCTTCTTCATCATCTTCTGATTCTTCAGACATCTCTATTAATTCTTCATCAGAATCGAAGTCTTCTCCGTTAGAATCAAATTGGTGAAAGTCGTCTTCCTCATCGCTTTCACTCAGCTCGTCACTTGATTTCTTGACTGATTTGGATTTGTCCTCAAATCCCATAGTTTCTAATGATCCAAACTGAGCTTCAAAGTTAGCTCTTTGGATCTCCATTGCACGGAGGTATTCGTCATCGCTCATCGTTATAGTGGTAAAAGATAATTTGCAGCTGATGAAATGTTTTTTGTGTGAAAGATTAAAAGTGCTCTAATTAAATAGCACTCTACAATTATGGTACACTCTTGAGTTTTAGTGCATTCTACAGAATAGTACACTATTGGAGAACTCTACTGCTATAGATCACACTAGAGATTCTATTCTAAACAATCTTAATAGTATTACACATAATTCTTAAATTCATTATATTCGTTAATCATTCACCGTTCATCTTCTCAGACAAATCCATTGCAATGTGGAAATCATTATGTTCCATAGGGTCGGTTACCTCGATATTGCACTTTGGACAGCGTCCTTTCTCCAATAACTCATCCAACAACAGTATCTTCTGTCTTTTAAGCGAACTGAGAATATCTGTTTTGGGTGCACTCTTTGCACTGGGGCTCTTTTCTTTGGCCCTCTTAGAAGTCCCTTTATTGTCTTTGGCTTTATTCACATTTTCCTTGATATTCTGCTGATTGTATTTACTAAATGTTTCATAAATTAGTTTCAGCTTAATCTCATCGTTCTCTGGGCTAGGAGATCTCTTTGGTGACTCTGACTTCACCTTTGGTTTAACATCTTCGTTAAATTTTTGAAACATATTTGCAATGTATTCTTTATTCTTCTGAGAGATTTCCTTTCTAGGCTGCTCCTTCTCGTACTCTGGGGTCTGTGCTGGTGACTCTGACCTCAGCTTTGGCTTAACATAAGTAGTGTCTTCATTGAACTTTTGAAACATTTTTGCAATGTACTCTTTATCCTTTTGGGAGATTTCCTTTTTAGACTCTTCTGGCTGCTTCTTCAATACTTTCTCTTTCTCTCGCGTGGATTTCCACTCATCGTTTGCCTTTTCAAACATCATTTTGATTTCGTCTTTAACTGATGGTTCATTTCCAGCATATGAATCAATAAGACTAACTTGATTAGTCTTCACAAAATTCGAAATGTTAAGAGACATGTTTGCAATAGGCACTGTCTTTATAGTGCTCAATCTCACACCCTCCTTCTCCAACTCCTTCAAGCTCTTTCCATTGTTAAACCTCGCAACGTCAAAAACTACATCCATGAGCTCCCTAAATATTGAATTGCCTGTCGATTCTAAAACATCTTTAAGCTTATCAAGAGGACGAATAAGTGGAATAGGAGACTGTCTCGAATGCCTGCTGTGAGACGATGTCATTATGTGAACACTCACAGTCTTTGGTCGCTTTAAGGTCAGTCCACCTCTGTTCGTAACACCGTTCTCTTGCAGCATCGACAAGTTTAGGTTTTCGTCATCCAACTCTATCATTCTGTTATACAAGTCGCCCGCAAACACTTTGAGCCAGTCAAAGGCCTCTTGAAGGTTCTCAACAGGCGCCTTTGCCATGAAATTCTTACGAGACATCATGGACTTCACTTCCACCCTGTTTGTAAAGTCTTGTCTGAACTCTCCTCGCACCATGTCGTACACTTTCTGGGCCAAATCAGGCTCATTTCGAAGCTCCTCCTTCAATGTTCCCAACAGAACGTTTTCTCTGATAAAAGTAACAGAGTTTTGGCCTGGTGGAACATCGAATTTCTGCAACACACTGTCTCCAATTTTGCCTCCCATGCCCGTGATGTCAGTTAGCTCAAAGTTCAGGAGAAACCGGTTAATCAGCTGATTTCTCACGATGGTTTGGTTGTCTGGTTTTTTGAAACCAGCAGCCAACTTGGCAATGTTTTTGGTTCTCCCAAGACCTCCAGATGTAGTGTACCCCAATTCATCATAAACAACCTTCCTCATTCCATATAAGATTTGGGACCCTACAAGCATGCATACGTCATCCCAATCTGATATGGTATGATTTAGGTCACCAATGGCTTCCTTTTGCGACGACGAAAGAAGTCCGTGCTCTCGCAATTGGAAATCCTCAGTTTCGGAGGCAATCACTTCCCCCTCCCATTGCAATCCCTCAGGTAGTATTTCTGGTAGTCCTGGCAATAACTCATCTGGATCACTCAAATCTTGTAATTCTGGAAATAATTCAAGCAATCGAGAGTACACCAATCGTCCTAAATCCAAATAACATTCATCGACACTTGCCTTCTCGATGAGATCACAATTCTCCAGCATGAGTCTGAGAATTTTACGCGATTCTCTTCGATAAGGATCCAAGGATACCTTATGGTTTGCTTGGTTAGGAAGGCCAGGGAGATACGACCAATTTGACTGACCGCGTTTGAAGACTGCTGCGTGTCCCACTATGAGATTGGGGCACTTTTCACGAGCGCTTTTGATGGTATCCATGCGACCAATGCCAAACTTACGCGCAGCATATGAAACAGCGATGATCGCCAGCCATTGTGCGCATACGACTGGAGCGTCCGCGTCTAGTCCTAGCCGCACCTGTTCTACCTGCGCAAAGAACGCGTTCATATCTACCAAAGCAACAACAGAAAGTGGCAGCAAGTAACTTCTTCGTACATCGTTAAGAGACTGTAGGTCTGTGAGTTTGAAACTGGAGCTGGAACTTGTAGTTTTAAGTGGGTCCCCTTTGGGTCTTGGTTGTATAATAGACATGATTGAAAATTAAAGATGATCTAAAGTTGCAAATTTATCTCTTCTTAGCTTTTGCCACCTGTTTTTTAATGTTAACTTATTAAGAAACGACTAACAGTTAGATAATTGCACTTCGAGTTTCGACAATACCTCTTTAACAGGGTTTTTGAACAAAATTATCAGACACTGCTAAACCCTTAATCACCTGAATCTTTATCTTTCGCAGCAAATTTCGCAGCTTTAAATTTATCAGTCACTACAATGACAAAATTCAGAGGTTGCATTGATATCCATTCGGGCCAGGTTAAACAGATTGTGGGTGGCACATTAACACAGGATGACACTACAGCATCCAGCTCTACTGCTACCAACTTTGTTTCGACGCACCCTTCGTCTTACTACGCACAATTGTATAAGGACCACCAGGTTCATGGGTGCCATGTGATAAAGCTTGGATCTAATCCTGCTAACGATGAAGCCGCCAAGTTGGCGTGTTCCACATGGCCAAACAACTTACAGGTTGGTGGTGGAATCAACAACACGAACGCAGTTGAGTGGATATCGACACATAAGGCTTCACATGTCATAGTCACTAGTTGGTTGTTCACAGAAAAGGAGGGAGTATACTCGTTGGACTGGGAGAAACTCAGCGAGATCTCGCGTTTGGTTGGAAAGGATAAGTTGATTGTTGATTTGAGTTGCAGAACAGTGGTGGAGGGCTCTGACTCAAAATGGGTTGTTGCAATCAATAAGTGGCAGACCTTAACCAAGGACACATTGAGTGCTGAGTTTCTTGAGAAAGTTTCGGAGTACTGTAGTGAGTTTCTTATTCATGCTGCCGATGTGGAAGGTTTATGTGGGGGAATAGATGAGAAGTTGGTGGAGAAGTTGGGTGAATGGTGCCCGAAAGGATTTGAAGGAAAGATAGTTTATGCTGGGGGAGCAAAACTGGTTCTGGATTTGGAATTGGTAGACAAATTGAGTGGGGGTAAAGTTGATTTGACATTTGGATCTGCCTTGGATATTTTTGGAGGGTCCCTAGTAAAATTTGATGATTTGATAGAATATAACAAGAAATAAATGATGAATCTTCGGTGTTGAAGATGCTATTGTTCAAACTTTTGTATTTATGGAACTCTATTCTCAATCACCAGTCGAGTTATCTATGTTGACTTTTCTCTATCTCTGATTCTTTTTATTATTTTATACAATTGTATTACACTACTATTTTACAATCACCAACTAGATCCCCCAAAACTTGATTCTCCATATGGAGTTCCACCCTCATTAGGACTGTCTCCTCCATAATCTGTTCTCCCGTAAGTTGTAAACCCTCCGGCATTAGCATTACTGGCTTCCACAGAGTGCTTGTTCAACTCAACAGATATACCAGCCAACTTCAACTGTAACGTCTCAATAGCTCTGATAATCACCTCATTTGGAGGCAAGTTACCCACAGTTTCCACATCAAAGTAAAAGTTGGACGCTACAGCCTTGTAGTCAAAAGGAGCATCTGGATCTGGAACCTCTTCCCACTCACAGTTAGCCAGACGAGGCCATTCGGCATCAGCATCCACCTCATACCAGTAGTCGGTGTGCTTCAACTTGTTCCATGGGTCGTACTCAAACCCTACGGCAGCACATGGTGACCATTTGGCGTGCTCCTTCGCAATACCTTTCTTTGCAATGCATGTAATACGTAACTCTTGGTGCTTTCTCAACTTACAAATCAACGGACCTCTACGGTTCGCATCTCTTACGACTGGGTCTCCCAACCGCAGCCCGTTGTTGAACTTGGCCAAGTCCAGTGCGTACACATTCATCGTCGAGTCGGTGTCACATTTTGCCGTCAACTCCAACTTGACAGAACACTTTGAACAGTAGTTGTCACAGGTACAGTCTCTAGAGTACGACAACGTCTCGATACCCTCGCTGACTAACGGAATAAGACCCAATCTGTGCGAGATAAACTCGTCCGCCAACACAGAAGTGTTGACGTCTATTTCAACGAGGTCGATAGCCAAAGTAGGAACTTCGGCAAGCATCGTTCTTCTGATAGAGTTCGCAACAGACATGTCGACGTCCTTCAAGATAAAGTCAACACGATCTCTCTCGGTCTCTCTAATAGTAACGGCTGGGCCGTCTCTGTCGATATCCATGATGCTTATTCTATCTGTTTTTTTTTAAGTTTTTTCAAACTGTTTTAGTACTTAACATTAACTTGAGAACATGTCCATAGCATTACCAGACTTACGTTTTGAGCAGACGTTTATGAAGCTCTTGAATGGGTATGCCACTACACCTGTAAAGAAGGAAAAGAAGGTGAAACATCTTTCTGATCTGGAGATTGGAAGACTTAATGTGGAGTTAGATGATGCAGAGGTAGTTGAGATTGAGCAACCTCTTCCGGTCATCACACCTGGTATTATAGTGTATGCTGTGATAAAAGATCAGATATTGATGCCATTGATTCAGGGATTCTTGTGGTCTGGTTTTTTGGTGATGGCTCGTCCAGCTTTACAGTATTTGGCATATAAGGGGCAAGGTACGGGAGTATGGGTTGCAAATATGTTGGGGTTGAATAGGTTGAACTTGAAGGGCGTGAGGCCAAGGAGGGTATAATGGTGGTAGTTTTAGAGGCCTAGGATGAAAGTGATAGATTTAAGGGCATAGGATAATTTGGTAGGTTTAAAGGCCTAGGAGAGAATAAAATGATAACTTTAGTGCCTAAGAGAGTTCAAAAGATAGGTTTCAAGTGGCAAGGACCAAAGGGTTCAAGGTAGAGTGAAGATCAAGCCTAAATCTTGCTAGTGAACTAATAGCTATAAAAAGGACTAACTGGTACATCATTGAGAAGTTACTAAAGCAAAGAGTCACTCACTCAGGAATTTAAACATTCACCAGTTGCTCACTTCAATCCATTGATTTTGACAATTTGTTTATGAATATGATGATTTATGTAAAAAGTTGAAGTAGTGAAGAATTATTGAGCCCTTCTTTAAAGTCATTTAGACCAATGAGCTCCCTCAATTTGCTTTTGTTCTGATAGAGAACACTTCATCTTTTGGATGATGAAAAGTTAACCTTATTACCACGTATGAGCAGTTCGACACTTTAATGTTTGCCACCATAGTCAAGGTGTTGGAGTGGCTTGTGTTCATAAATCGCGAAAATTTGCAGCCATTAATTGACATTTTGAGAGTTCACCGTAGAAGGTACACTCTACAACCGGTTACTGTGCGAATCACATTATTATGAATATATTCAGATAATTCTACAGAATTCTGCTACTGATATCTTTTTCAGTAATTACGTGTCTAACTGTGAAGATCACTTTAAAAGTTTGCTAATTTTAAATAATGATATTTATTAATATTGCAGTAGTAAATTGACTCCCAACCCCCCTACATTACTCGACTGCAACTCGCATTACTCTTATAGCATTCTGGACCTGAATCCCTCAACTAAGCAGCATTCTATCCTCTTTATCTAATATCTCGTGAGACTAACATTCTTTAGCCTGAAACAAAAATATGAAACCTGTTCAATTCAAATGAAGATACTTGAAGGTTTACCTCCCGAAATCCTTCATGAAATCCTCTCACACCTAACGTTTGATGACACTAAATACTTGATCGAAGACCCTTGTCTTGGTCAAGCGGTTCGCGATGTTCTTTTCCATTGCATTGAGTTGGGAGAGAAAGCCCAAGGCATTGAGTTCGAAAACGACAGAACACGAATGACTCCGACATTGTTTCCAATGTTCGTGAACCATATGCCACTCTACACTCCTACTAAGTTAATCGTTCCTACGGTGGATTGTTTGTGCCAGTTAGAGAGAGACTTCCCCGATATGATTTCACGATTCAATAGTATAGAATTCTCAAAGTCGCTCTCGAAAGAAGAGTTTGAACGAATTGAACTTGAAAACTGCATAGTCAACTGCTTCCATTCTTCTCATAGACAGAACTGGTCGAAATTTAACCTTGAGAATTTGAAATCAAACACTTTATCCCTCGCTCATATAAAGTTAAACAAGCGTCTCCCAGATGAAGTTGAACATTTAGAGCTTTCAGCATTAACAGAAGATGAAATTGCGTGCTTTCCTATTAATCTAAAGTCATTAACATGTGGTGGTGTTGATATCAGTCTGTTTGACTTTTCGTGTCTTCCAAGTTCTATTGTCAAAGTCGACTTGCAGTTCAAACAACTGCAGAATAGGACTATAAACTTTACTAGGCTTGAAAATTTGAAGTACTTTAGAGCTCAAGGAATTGACTTTCAAAAATTGCTCCTACCCTCAGGAGTGACGAGCTTACACTTTCCTGGTACTCTTTCACATTTGCCATTTCTAGAGACCATGGCCAATGTTCAGGATATGAGTATTCTGACACTGCTTCTAAATGCAATGGATCTTGAGTTCCCAATTTGTTTAAGAAGTTTAAAAGTGCAAGTAGATTCAACCCAGTACCGCACATTCTTTTTGAAACCTCCACCTCACTTAAAGTACCTAACCATTAAAGCAAGAGCATTGAGAGACAACCAAGGATTTTGTTGTGACCCCCGAATCAACTTCCCTACTACTTTGAAAACTTTAAAATTAGTTCGTTTGGGAGGGTTTTACCCGTTTAATAATGCGTACTCAGGTACTACCTACCGTGTAAATTTTCCTCCAGGTCTTACAGAATTGGAATTGAGCGGTATGCGTCTTACAGCACTTGACTTTACCAGTCTCCCCAATCTAGAAAAGTTAGACTTGAATGATAATAGACTAAAAGATATACGTGGATTACCATTTGGATTGAAACATTTGAACCTCAAGCAAAATCGAATTGTACAGATCCCCAAACTTCCTTCTAGTTTACAAAGCTTGGATCTATCGTATAATCTAGCTAGCTTTTCTGGGAAAGAATTTTTGGGTCTAGAGGAGCTAATGAACTTGAATTTGACTTGCAATAATCTTAAAGATTTACCATACACTCTCTTTTATGGGTTGGCCAAGTTAAGAACGTTGGATTTGACACACAATTCGTTTGGACTTGGGAAACAGACTTTTTGGATCCCGCAAGATTTGGCTAATCTTTCTTTTGAAAGCTGCTTTTTGACAGAAGAATACCTAGATCAATTTCAATTTGGAAACTTGAAAACTTTGAATTTGAAGTGGAACAAGTTGACAAAATTCGACCCTAGCAAATTCCACAGTGCCTTGAATGAGGTTTCTCTACTTCATAATAATATCCCGATTGGGCAAATTATACCTCACTGGGATTCAATTTCAAATCAAGTAAACGAACTTAAGGGTCCCTCAATTCAAGTGTCGGGGTATAGAATTTTACCAGCATTTGGCACTTTGTTCGAGGTACGGTTGAAACTGAGCTCAACATTCATAGTTGTGGGTGAAGAAAAGATAGAAATATCGGATAAGAGGCAATATTTAGTTTTGAGTATTTAATAGATTTTTGATTTAATCTCTAATTGGAGAACACAAGATGATTTGCACCCAAATAAACCGCAATAATTGTTTTATATTATGAAACGTAACTTGCTCAGTCACCTCAATTCCCTTAAGTCCTTTGGTTCTCCACATTCTTAAAACTATACACTAACCAATTTACAATTCTATTCTCAGCTTTTAGCACAGTCTCTACCCTCGCTAGCTAATTTTCCTAAATTTTTAGCATTAAACCGAAAAAAGTCATGATGCACTTTGTGTCACCTTTCCCTACTGTGTTACGTTCACCATACAACGATCACCACCCCTTACTCACATATACACCAATCTTTTCTCGCAGTCGTCTCTCGGAATCCCCTTCACATTCTTCGTATCAAGCTCCAGTCGCAATTACAACCCATCACTTTGTTTCTCACAAATTCATCTCACTATTTATAGAACCGTTTGCAGCCATGCAATCTACATGACTAAGCTTAAAACACCACAGCCGAGTTCACAGCAGAAGAAGCATATGTTGATCTAGACACATGCGTCAAAGTCAAGTGTCTCAGCAATTTAGAGTGAGTTTGGGCACAAACTCCCTCGAAAAGGCAAGTTTTCTGTAGCTCTACAACCTTCCTTACTGAGCCAGCCTCACCTACATAATAGCGTCACCTAAATACTAAGCTTTCTAACCGCACAGCAGAAGAATCTGTGTAGAAATCTGGCACCTACATCAGCACACCCACCTTCATTTAACGTAGGCCCTCTGATTCTAACCCACCTTAGTTCAAGTCCAACCAGCTCTCGTGGCACTGTTCTCTCACATTGTTTAAAACAATCGTGTTTTTTCCAAATTTCAGGTAATATTTTTGTTTGCTCTTTACCGGCTATTCCAACAGACCACCAAGATCAATGTTCAACAGACGCAAAAGTCGGCTTGAGCCAACGTACACTGGTGTGAATCATGTTGCACCATCCACGAGTGCCCCCAACTCAAATGCATTGGCCGCGGCACTCACCATTGGAAAGGCGTTGAAACAACAACAGCCTCCTCCACAGAAGCTGAATATCAGGCGGTCTGGATCCATACAATACATCACCAAACCCATTGCGCCAGCGAAGCAGCCGGCACAGGCGGCTAACCGCAACGGCAGCTTGCGCAGTGCAAACTCTCTTCGTCCCCCGGCGCGTAACTCGGGAGGTGGATCCCTCAACTCGTCAAACTCACGCTACAGCTCGCTCTCGTCGGCACCTACCTCACAGCAGCTGAGACAGCCTTTAGTCAAAGAGGAAACCAACTACAGTAACAACCAGCACTTGAACAAGGTTGTTTACGACATAGATGACAGCTTCAATGACTCGTATTTGGACGAAATCACCGAAGAAGCGAACAACACATACTTTAACAATCACGAAAACTTGAAGGACTTGCGGTTGAAGCACACCCCGGAACAGAAGGCAACTAGACCTGCCACGGGGCCCAAACTGCCTTTGTCCCCAACAGGCCCAAAACAACAAAAGGTCAAGATGGTCACCAAGTACATTCCAACACCTAACGGTATCAAAACTATACAAGTTCCTGAAACCAGTTTCAAGGAAGAAGTTGCTAGAAACAACTCGTTGAGGTCCAATTCGCTCACAAGATCCACTTCGTTAAGGACGGGTATGAAGGTTCTGAGATCCTCATCGCTCAACTCGTTGAGTCTTAAGAAAAACCAACTTCCAAGGCACTCTTCGTTGGTGAAACAGCCGAAAATGGAATCATTCAGTGAAAATGCTGAAGAGGAGAACGCACAGGAGTTGAAGTTACAAGAATGGGACAAGAAGATTGAACATGAGAAGGAATTGGCCAGACAGTTGGACGCAAAGAAGAGAGAATATGAGAGATTGAAGAAGGAAAGACAGGATATCGAAAACAGAATTGCAGAGGAAACTGAAGTCTCCGAAGGGTCCATTCAAGAATCTGATAATGGCATTGTCAAGATAGACAAGAATTCAAGAGAGCCTACACCAGAAGGAATTCTCGAAGTAACAGGTACTAGCACACACGACATCTCTCTTGCAGACAAGGCCGTTACAATAGATGAAGATGACAACGAAACCCCAGAGTCAGTTACCCTTGCCCTTGCTCACTCTGCCGACATCAGCGGAGTGACCATTGACAGCAGTAATGTTGTTGTCGACGAATTCGACAAGAAGGGACTTGAGGCCATCACTCCTCCAGTGCAAGACACTGATGATGAAGAAGAAGCCAGTCCTAGAAAACCAAATTTCGACACAACCCCTGAAGTTATTGATGATCATGAAGAATTAAGGGCCCCAGTGGTTAGCCAGCCTTCTGAATCTCTTCAATTGCCGGTTGCGAACAATTCTGCACTGTCTATCCACTCTGGTAGCTCTTACGATTCAAAGAAAAGACCAGTTAAATCTGCAATGAAGAACTCAAGTTCATTCTATAACGGTAAGAACAATGGAAGTTCGACAAAGGCAAGCAATGCTGCTCATGAAGCCTACCTTTCCTTGACAACCGCTGAAAACACAAGATTGAACTCCAAGTTACTGGCTCCTCAGTTGGTGGATCAAAACGGAAACGTCCAGATGGGTAAAAGAAGTAATCCGTCTTTAAGAAAGCAGCCACAACACCCCCCACCACTGCCACACATACTACAGACTCTGAACAATGATTTCGCGGCTCCTCTGGGACCCGGGCTCGCCACAAGAAGTCTCAGACCTCAATCTTACCAGGAACCAA
The DNA here is from genome assembly GCA_030558845.1 of Kodamaea laetipori. Taxonomy (NCBI): domain Eukaryota; kingdom Fungi; phylum Ascomycota; class Pichiomycetes; order Serinales; family Debaryomycetaceae; genus Kodamaea; species Kodamaea laetipori. The sequence goes on from JAKTQN010000013.1 coordinate 378,247, forward strand.
CCAGCAAAGACGCACATGCTGGTGGGATGAGTGGCCGTACTTTGAGATCACTGGTATATGTACCTCCTGTAGCACCACACCCAGCCTTACAACCTAATTATCAGTCACCTTCGAAGTTGAAGGCTGCAGAGTTGTATGCAAAGGCACAATCGAGACCTGTCTCGGTCTTCAAACCTATCCCGAGACAATCTTCCTTCACCAAAGAGGGAGGTGAGGAAAAGCCAACTCGCCAGTCTTTGAGAGACAATGCACCACCACAACTGCACGAAAAAGCACACCGCCAAACTTTAAGAGACACAACAGCTGCTCCACCACAAGCGCATCGTCAAACATTGAGAAACTCAACTCCTTCCCCACAACAACCTCAATCTAGAAAGCAACAAGTGATTCAAGAAAAACAAAAGCAAAATTTGGTGGTCGCACCAAAGACTCATCGCCATACAAACAGCACCACTTCCACAAACGGCTCTAGCCCATCTACAAATGGCGCCACTGATTCACGTAAAACGTTCAGATCTAGATTCAATGATTCTGACGACGAGGACAACTTTGGCAGTAACACTGGTGGTTTCTCACTGAGATTTGCAGACTCTGATGACGAGTCAGGTCTCGTAGGCTTTAGCTCCCAGAAGGGAGGTTCTAAAGCACCTCTTTCTGTCATCGAAGTACCAACTTTGCGCACAAACGTTCCAGCCGAGCAGTCTAATAGCTCTCCAAAGGAGAAGAAAAAGTTTGGCAAGTTGAGGAAGTTATTTGGCAAGAATTAGTTTATAGTGATTCAATAGAATTCTTAATATATTTACACCGAAACAATCATTGATATATATTGATGTAATGCTCAGGCTGTTTTCTAGCCTATATCCTTGTATTCTTCCTATATAAAATTTTCGCTATCAGGTTTCAAATTCAATCAAGTTCTTGACATCAGGTTTTTTTTGTTCTGGAGGTGGATTCACCTTCGACTGTTGTTCTTGTGGAGGTTGGTTGTTTGGTTTTTGAAACACCTGGCCTTCGGTACCCAAAATCAAGTCCTTGTCCTTCTGATCAATAGAAATAACACCGAAATCGTCGTCTCTTTCGTCTTCCTCTTCGTGGCGAGCTGATTTACCAGATTTCACCAGGGCATTGTCGTTGTGGGCTCTTGATGCTCCGGAATCCATACGCCTTCTCATTTGAGTTGCCACCTTACGGCCATCAGCTAGTAACCCGTCAAACATATCTCTCAAGTTACGTATAGTGTTGAATCTTGAATCGAGTGGTTTCGACAATCTAATGGATTTGCGCAAAGTGCTGCTGAAGAAGAGCTCGTACGTCTCGTCTGCTAAAATCACCATACGGAAAGTAGGAAGATTGAGAAAGACTGGTGTATTAGGGTTCAAGGCAGCATTATGCGATATCTTGTTGTCTATCACCAAATCTTTTATAAGAACTTCTTCATCCTCGACTGGTTGCGCGTATTCAAAGGAACGTTGTATGAACGTACTTGCAGCACTCAAGTATCTTTCAACTTGTTTATGCACAAATTTCTGTTTGTCTATGAAAACCTCGTCACGATCTGGGATTGGCGACAATTCATCTGTGAATCCAGTTCTGTCTTGCAGTTCTGCATTTTCAATCACTTCATCAATGTACTTCTCAACCGCATCCTCACTGATTTTATCGAATAACTCACCTTCTTTCCACGGAGTAGTAATGAATAATAAGTCTTCACTTACTTGCAAGATACCTTCACGGTCCATTCTTCCGTCGTTCTTATAATCATATAATTCAAAGAAGTTTGACATCAGGTCCATTAAGTCAGGTTCAACCAACTTGTTTAATCCAACAACCAAATCGCCCAATGAGAGGGATCCTTGTTCTTCTGAGTCCCAATGGTTGAATAAACGATGCAAGAAGTCGTCGCTACCATCTTCGTATCCAAACTGACACCAGTCACAAATATCATGCATGAAACCCTTGAAAGCTTTGAAGTCCATGAGCAGCAGACCCGATCCTGTGGTTACATTGAAAGACTCCACAAATCCGTAGAATCTATCGTACAAAACAGATAATGTTTCGTTATCAATGTTTGCTGTTCTTGGCAAGTTTCTCAACTCAGTGCGCTTGACAAAGGTCGATATATCCAGGAAAATGGAGTCACGATGCTTGTTTCTATGCTTTTCTATCGAATCTTCATCAATGACAGCAAACTCCTTGAATGCAGTTACCAATAACTCTTGGAACTTAGTTATGGCTCTATACTTGCCGTTTGGTGAGTCTGGATGTGCCAGTTGGTCTAATGTTTGAAAGTAGTCTTTAATGATGGAAATGAAGGTGCCGTCGTCGTCTGTGTCTAACAACTCTTCACCATTTATCTTTAAGATTGCGAGTGCAACTTGGAACAATGTTTTAGGACCTTGCAAGAAGAATACATCCAATATTCTAAATGCAAACACAAGTGGCATGGATGAAAGATAGAGTGAAAGAAACCATGGCAAGCTGACAACAGATAATTGTATATCATACTTTGTAATATGCTCTGCAAGTAAAGGCATTGTTTCTTGGACAAGCAGCTCAAATACACGCTGGTCGAGTAAAGTACCGTACATTGTTTTCGAGTAGTAGCCAGGGACAACTATGTCACACAAAACATTGAGTGTCCAGAATGCTTGCTCTTCCGACTGATAGATGAGTAACGCGGCAGTGACTATGTTCATAGCCTGGCAGTAGCCAACGTCTGGGTTCTTCCACGAGTATGCAGTCAAAACACGACGAAGTCTTTGAATTCCTTCTGGGTTCTGGTATGCTGCGTACTCGGGCAAGGATCTGTTCAAATCCTTCTCAATTTCTTCAATTGCCAACGACTTCTTGTCAGCATTATCAGCGAGTAACTTACGATATTCACCTTGGTTGTCAACACGCAAATACATGGATCCGCAGCATAATTCCCAAATTTCACCACGGAGTCTGTTGGGCAAACCCACGCGCACCAAGCGGTAAAACATCGGAGTTTTCACAATTGAGAGATTACGACCATCGCTTCTGAATAAGTCAAACCACATCTTCATTTTCGACTTGTCTTTCAGCTCCTTCGGGTTACCCGGGAACTTGAATTGTAAGCCTAACCCACCAGATGGCATTGAGTCAACCTTCTCGCTGGAGATTTTGTTCTTTGCAAGTAAGTACTCTGAGTAACATGACTGAATAAAGGGTTGAAGATGGGCAATCATTGGCAAGTTATTCTTGAGAGTGATTTTAAGAGCCTGGGCAAATCTCTCACTTTCCGAGCGCAATCCAACAAGATACAAAGTAATGGCTAATTTGGAGTGCGTGGTAATGGTGAGTGCAAACCCATAGTTCTTGGAGGGCAATCTCTCGACCTTCTTAATGGTTGAAAGGTGAATGGCAAATTGGCAGTTCTTGCGGTCAAATGCATCGCGAAAGACAATGAACCGCTGTGTGATAAAGACACGGCCCTGGGGAAATGGCTGATTCTTATACGCATCCTTGTTGAATTCTGACTTGATCCCAACCTCAGCTGCCGAAGCATATACGATTGTCTCCAGCTCCGGCAAGTTATAGTCGCGGCAGAATTTCTGCAGTTTGGTGAGTCCAGTGGAGTCTTTCTTGTCCAACACTTGGTTGAGCGTCGAAACTGCTCTGTCCTTGAGAGCTTCGAAGAATGACATTTACACTATTATGGGAATTGTCTGTGTACTTCTTAATTGACTAAAGATAATGGGATACTGGTAAATTTTGTGTTGTTGTTCTTTGCTAAAAAAAGGTGGTTTTGGGACATTTCTTGGTTTATGTGAGCAAAACTTCGTTACGAGAAGTGGTGGTGTAGGTCAAGGTAGTGAATAGTATGGTTAGAATGTTAGTTGAACTTAGTTTATTGTAGACTTGGTGCTAGATTTTTATGCGGTGACTTTCAATGCGTTTGGCGGATCAGGGGATGAAGCTTTTTGGTTTGGATCTTAATTACTGAACTTTAGCGTGAGCAGGTAACTATGGGGAGAAGAGAGGTTTGGAGTGTGCACGATTGAGTGGGATGTGTGAGCTAATGAACGTAAGTGTACTGAATGTGCTTGAGCTAGTTTACAAATGAGATGGTGTTTGTGATCTAGTTTCCAATTTACTGTGTTCATGGTGCATGGTAATGGAATAACAAGTTATTTAGTATTAATGAATAGCGTACATGAGGGATTTACGAAATACAGGGGATAAACATGGAACTTACGCTTGGAAAGTAAATTCTCGGGAATTATCAATTGGGTGCAAAATTTCCTTCAATTTGAAAGAGTTCCGCGCTAAAGTCCAGTGAATCCCCAAGGATATATATTGATCTTAACTCTTAAATAACCCTTACATCATGTAATAAAGACAATTCATCAGAACTTTATCAATTTAGGTACTCATCCATTATAGATTGAATGTATTTTGCTTTAGTCTTTCTTGACCTAGCTATGTGTCAACCTCTACGGTCTTATGCTAAAATGTAGACTTGACACTTTCGCATGAACCGGAAGGATAGTTCTAAATGACTACATGGTCATTACTGGTTCACAACAGTAATTAACGGAATGGGACATTTGATATTGAACACACTACAGTGAACTCTCCATGCACATTAACACTTAAACTAGCGAACTGAACTACGTCATATGCCATTATGAAGTCTTCAAATATTAAAATATAAGGCTAACATTTATTCTATAAACGCATAAAAATATTAGAGATCACTCCGGAACAGCATCAAAGTACCTTGCAGAGTTTAGAGAAGTCCCAGTAGGTCTTCTAGCAATCTGTGGACGCCTATGTGGAACATGGTTCAAGTGGTGGTTTCTCGTAGACTCAGTATTCGTTTTACTCGAATCCCTAGATCTACCATCACTTTGTAAGTCGTTCAATGTCATATAGTTTGCATAATCTGAGATTTGCTTCAATGGCTCGTCACCAGTGTTGTGTTTCCTGTGAGGCTTGAACTTGTTACCCAAGATCTTACCAGTATGCTGGAGAATAATCTTGATTAAATCCTTTCTGATTCTGAGGCACAACTCTTCCCCTGACCAAACCTTGTTCTTGTAGTGCAATGTAGGAATGTGAATATTTAAATCATGTACATTTAATACATTCAATCCTCCAGGAGCACTGAAACTGACAAATAACTTGAACTTATCCACCTTCATGTCGACTATCGACATGTACTGTTTCGATCTGTCCATAATTATTGACAAATCATCTGTGTGTTCCTGCTTAAACTTCTTTGCCTTTCCGTTCTTTTTGAAAAGTGTTGTTTCTCTTGAGCTCTTACTACTCTTGGTGTCCTTAGACTTCTTAGACTTCTTTGAGTCTTTGGAGTCCTTAGAATCCTTAGTATCTCCAGAATCCTTGGTATCCTTAGAATCTGTAACGGAAGACATAGAGTCAGACTTGGGTACTGAAGAATGTGAGCTTGCCAGGTACAAGGACGATTCAGCACTGCTATCGTCATGTTCCTTCTTTCTCAGTAAAATGTGCCTGAATGGATTTTTTTGCTTGAGGAAGCTCAGAATGTGACTTGAATCTTCATCGTCGTGAACTAGTGAAGGTGATTCTGATCTCATCGGTGATTCTGATCCTATTGGTGATTCTGGTATTGAATCACTAAGCTCTTCAACTTCTTCAGAGTTGGGGAATAAGAAGCCACTCAATTTCTTTGCAGAAGTGTAATCAAGCGCAACCTTCAAAGGATCTGCTGAAAGCAATGCTTCCTCCATAATAGGAATTCCCCCAATAGCATCCAACATTCTCCACAGCATTTTGAGAATGGGTTTGGTGGTCTTGGTACGTTCTTTTTGCACTTCTCCCTTCTCCAAATAAGGTCCTAGCATCTCAGGATAAATTGCCTTTTCTTGCAAATTGAACCCCTGGACCATTGCAACCAGCACTTCATTGAACGTAGAACCATCAATAGCATCCACACGTGAGAATTTAGCGTGTGCCATAGCAAAGTCAAATAATGGTTCACGCTTGTCATCATCCAAAATGTGCCAGATTAACTGGTCAGACATTATACTCCAGAAGCGTGATTCGTGCTTGTGTTGGTTGTTTTTGGTGCTACGCAACAGCACACCACGCATCAAGACATCTAATTCCAAGGACATCTTGCGACGCTCATACTCAAGACGTTTCAAGAAATCATTCTCCTCTTCGTTAAGCTTGCCTCCAGTCTGACTCAACTTCAATGCGAGGCTTCTGAAGGTTCTTATATTGTCCTGAAGTCCGGCAACTCTTAAATCTAACCCTGCAAAATCTGAAGAATCCGATAAGGATATAATTTTATAAAGACGTTCAAGTGCTTCATCTCTGTGGGTTTTGGTGTGCACAAGTAAATCAGTGACAACATGATACAAAGTAGAGTACTGCCTTGACGAGGTGTTCATAACTATCTTGGCCAAGTGTACAATGAGTTCATTACCTTGATGCACAGCTTTCTTTTCTGAAAACAACATGTTTGGCTTCTTGTATATCAATGCCATAGAGTTTCTTTCGGCAACTAACTGATCCTGTGCCCAGGAGCTGTCATACCAAACTTCATATTCGACCCATGGTGGCCAGTGCGCGTCATGTCCATCGTCGACAGAACCATACTGTAAGTCAGGATGCACATACTTCGCTTCATCCCGGTGGAAAACAAAAATGTGTGAATCCCTGAACAACACACCGTAACGTGACTCGATCAACCCTGACGTTTGTACCGACTGACTTACAATATCATTCATATCTGGGAGTGTAACTGAAAGTATACGTACCTCCAAGTCTCGTGAAGTAATCAACATGCACGAATCAGGCTCTTTGGTTGACATCAATTGGAGTTGTGGATGTACCAACTTGATCAAGTAATTAGGGCTGCATTCCTCATCATCTTCGATTTTGCTGAGCTCCTCGTCAAATTCGTCAATTACATCCTCACTATCCTTCCGTTCAGTGAATAAATGTTCCTTTAACTTTACTCTCTCTTCTTCATTCACGTTATCATTGATAACAGTCTCAACTAATTCCACAGCCTTCCGGGTCATAAAGTGAACATGGGACTTTCTATCACTAACTCGTTGAATGTAGGTTAAAAATAAATCTCTCAAAGTGTTGTCCCACTTCAATTGCAAGTTATGGACAATAAACCTGTTATGATAACTAACAGGTTCAGCGTCTAGGTCGTGAGATTCTTTCATTTCAGCCATTGATCTGTGGCTTGAATATGCAGATAATGATCTAGAATACTGTCTTTCTTCAGCTCCTACTTCAGAAATAACAGAACTTGCGCACAGGATATCCTTACCTACTAGATTTTCCCAGATTTCCTCTACAACTTCCAACTTTTTCTTTTCAAGCTTGATGGTCTTGCGTAATTCTTCAACATTTTTCAGTCCCTTAGCGAGTTTTTCACTTAAAGTCTTTTCAAGTTGTTCAATTTCTTTCTCGATCATTCTTATCCTCCTCTTCAAAAATATGTTCTGTTTCTGTTCAGGTGTAGTTGATTCAATGTTGTAGTGACCAAACTTTTCATATCCAAATGGATATGGCCCATCTTCATGAAGATTAAATTCTCTTACATAGTTGAAATTAGGCAGGTAGCAGAATGGGATGATTTGCAATATTGGGTTTGGCGAAAGCACTTCGCGGAACTCCAACTCCTGGAAATCTTCCATATCAATCCAAGAATGGTCTTCGCCATAAACACCCTTGATGTTTACCCAATTTCCAAATAATGGACTGTCACTAGAGGCTACGTCCGGTTCAGATGAAGCTTCCTCCAGTCGTTTTTCATAGCCCGCCATTAATGTACCCATAGGGCACCTGTCTTGGAATACAGCGTTAACAAGTCTTAAATCAAAATTGTCTGCGTTGACCTCCGCTTGATTCATCTTAAGGTGGTAAACCTGGTTATGAATACCCAAACGTTCATTAATGTAGGTGACATATTCCTTGCGTTGGCGCAAAAAGAGAGTGCAGCTCTTGAACTTACCCTTGAGACCAGTAAATGCAACTCTGTAAAGGCCATCAACCTTATCTTCGGTATTATGCAAATACATATGGGATATCAATAATGGTTCAAAGACGAGCAAGTACTTCATCGTGAACAAATGTGCACCAGTTTTTATCAGACCCTTCTTGATTGCGCTGTTGAAAAGTTTACCTTGTCTTATCGGTTGACTTACACCGTTCATCAAAGTGTCCCACCAGTAGAAAAAGTAGTGGAATGTGAGCGGAGTGAGGTACCCTGCATTGTACGCTCCCCCGTCGTCTGCCTTTGATATGACTGAAATCTGCATGTGGACATAGTCACTTCTGAAATCTTCATAGGAGTCTGGGTGCCATTCGAATGCCGGGTTAGTAACCACAATATCCCAGTGATTTTTGAATTCTGAAACACGAGGTTCCTTATCATTGAGGGGCCTATTCTTGGTTTTGTTTCTTTCGAATTCCATGCCAAATATCCACATGACTTTTTCTGAGGATGAAAGCTTAATGACATGTTTATGGAACTTCTTAGAATCAAACTCATGTGAGCTGCTGACACCGACTTCATCGTCATAAAACAAACCCCACGCACTTCTTTCAGTGTTGGAGTAGTTTGGAATACCAAGGACAAAGGAGTCACTTGATAATCGAAGAACATCCTTACTTGAACCATTCTCATTTATTCCCAAATGAACATTGTTCTTCCAGGAGAATACAAAACCAGCTGCCTTACCCCAAGTGTTGTAGGGATTAAGAGAACTTTTAATTTGCAAGCAGAGTTCGTTAGGTATGTCAATAGAAGCATGGCCATGCAATAGTAACGCCAATTTGTCCCACCAACCTATTGGACTATCGTCCACTTCTGGTTTAGTGAAATTGTCAAATGCAGAGCCCACGGCCAGAATGGCTGGTTGATATGCTTTATTCCAACTGATAGTACATGCGCGATCGCTGTCCAATCTTCCCTTGATTTCTGTCGTGAATTTGACAGGAGTTAAAGTTCTTGGAATGTGTACCGAATAGAAACTATCCAGAATATCCTCCAGGTGTATAGCAGGAGAAAAGGGTACAAATATGTACCTCATTTCTTCCTTTCTGGTCACTAACTTCTCGTTAATAACAACATTACCGGAAAGCTCAAACGTCTTCTTGTTTGGATTTGTGTTAGTCGGGAATGAAACAAACGGTAAGGGGTAGTCTTTGAGTGCCATGTATAAGGAACTACTCTTAATTTCAAAGTACAACGGCACCAAAATCGAGTAAATTAGTTTTGGCTGATTCCCACCAAGATCATGAATAAATTTGTCAACGTCTGGTATGTCGGCAGTTTTTATCAATATTTCCAAGTTCTTCAAGTTACCAAAGAGTAAACTTGGACCGTCTGCGTATTTCAAAATATTAAACTTTTTCCGAACTGTTGATTTGATCGTATCAAATCCCCAAACTCTTTCGAGACGTTTTCCCCAGTGTTCAACTCTGGTAGACCTGAACACTTTGAACTTGCGGATCCAAGTCTTTGAAAAGTTTTCATTGAGCTTTTCTCGTGCTTCTGCAATCTTCCTTTCAGCCTCTTCAAACGTCATTCCGTTCAGTTCACCTTGCGAGTTTACTTTCGTTACGCCCTCTTTCCCGTTAATTACGTTGAATAATTGTGTAGGTGTCAGGACATCCTGGTCAGTTTTATCTCCAAAAATCTTGCACACAGGGTTGATGTTCTTTTGATTTTTCTTCAAACTAGCAGTTGTCTGATAGGAATGCTTAGTCTTCACAGAAGATGGTGTCGTGCTTGACAACTCGATCTGCTCTTCAATGTCTGGAGATGCTGCTTCTCTGATTCTAGCAGCTTCAGCTTCAAACAGTTTGATTTTAGCCAAACGAATTTTTTGCTCTATGGCTCCCAATTCGTAAATCAACATTAATTCTGCTTCAAACGGATCGTTTTCAAGCGATACACCAAAGTTGTCGGTGTTCAACTTAATCTCAGGTAACAATATGGCAGGCTTGGCTGTTGGCCAAATTTTATCAAACACAAATGTTGAATCATGGAAGTAATTAAAGTTGTGCTTAATTTGCGCTATAGCTTTTCCAAATGTGATGAAGTTGTCGATGACAGTGTAGAACAAGAATTGATGGGGGATGTTGAGTCTTATGTAGGAAGCACACACATTAAACGTGGACTTTTCCATTGGTTTCTCGATTGTGAACTCGATAATTGGTTTATCAATCACTAGTAAACGAGCCCACAACTTTGTTGCAGGATGCACAACGTACAAACGAATATACTTTGCGCGTGCTTTCTGATTTATCATTGCGTCGGTGACACTCAAGGTGTCAAGCTCGAGCATAACATCAACCTTGTTGGGTAACCGCATCACTAAAGAAACGGATGCAAGAGAAACCATCAAGTTGAACTTCTTCTTGCTGCCTCCTAGCTTTTTCATTTCTTCGTAGCTAACCTTTCTTCGTATTTCCGGAGCAAAAGTTTTAAGTAATGTTAAGGCATACATTACACACCAAACAAAGAAAATATCAATGCGTCCATCGATCTCGGGAATCGACAAAAACAATCTGTTAACTTCTGGTGATTCCAGTGGGGTGTCCCTTGGGTTACGGTTATTCAAAAGGATATCGTGGATGTACAAGACTTTCCTAATCTTTTTGTAGTCATCACTCATGTTTCCTAAAACGTCTGTGTCTTCTGCTTCATCTCCTGACTCCACTGAATAATCTGAGTATAGAGTTGATTGGTCTGAATCATCATCAGAACCGACTTGCTTTGTGTTCAAACAGGCAAGTTGATCAAAATCGTCACTGAATTCCGATAAGCATTCGCTGACTGTATATAATGCCATGTGTTTGACAAATAGCCCAACGGACTCTTTTCGGCGCTTGTAAGCAAACTCGATTGTGTTCAACCTGAGACAAACACCTCTTTTGAAATCACTTAAGTCAATGTTTTCTTGAGTTCTTTCATCAAATATTATCTGGCTAGGCAACCCGTCCTTACAGATGATGTCAGCTTCAATCGAAGCGATATTGAACTTTACGTTGGAAACAAAGCTGGGGAGTAGTTCAAATAATTGAATGTACCCATCTTCAGATTCTTCGGATTCAGCAAGCTTTGCAGCTTGGGCAGAAACGTAATCCTCACATTGTTTTTGTAATTCGGCATTTTCTTGTCTCTGTTTCTTTAAAAACTCAAATCTTTCATTGTAACGTTTGTTGCTGCCGTTTTTGAATTTTTGCACCAAGATGAAGAAGACGTCGTTCACAGATCTTGCCTTGATCATTTTTGAGCTTGCCTGTAAACTAATTTTCTGCTCTAATACATTATACGAAAGCAAAAGCGAAAGCTTTGGCAATACCAAGGTGTTTCCTAACGCATCAAACTTGACACCTTTGAATTTGAGGAAGAATTCTAATTTGAACTTCCTCCTTTGTATCAAACTATTGAAATCTCGGGTATAGAAGCGGTGCAACAATCCCAGAGTTTTGCAAGAAACGATATAGTTCAGTTTGGCACCCCTTGTGAAAAGTTTTGGGTCACTTCCGAGCTTTGGTAAATGTATTTTCAAGTTTAAGTCAACAGCTGTGACTCTTGTTGAAAAATGTTTGAGCTTGTTGATAATTTTGATTGGATCAAATAACAAATCCCGATGCTTCTTCTCTGGTTTCACATATGGAGCAGTGTACTTAACAGAACGTTGCATTGCTTCAATTTGGTCGTAGTATATATTCACAGTGGGGTTTGCTATCACTGACTTGATTGTGAAGTTGATATTATCTTCGGAATTTTTAGTATCCTCATTTCCCTCCACCAAGTCGATTAAAGCGTTAATGAGCGACTTTGGGCAGGTTGTAGCTTTGAGAGATGCTGTGGGCATCGAAAATACTTTAAAATCCTTGTTCATTAACCGTAACGCAGTGAAAAAGATGTAGAGTCCCAAGGGGTTTGTTTCAGTTTCATCTTCTCTCATCAATTTGAATACAGAATTGCCAGCAATAAATTCAGTTTCGCGATGAATCAACTTAAATTCGTCAAAGCTGAGGTTCATCGATTCGAAGATGGAAAAGAAGTCTCTGAGAAGTGGCTGGAATCTCCTGAGTTTATTTACCACCTCTTGGGCAGACTTTGGAGACTTTTCAGTCTGAGGTTTCAGCTTCTTTGAAGGAGTGCTCAAAAGACACAACGGCACAGTCAAATCCGCAGCAGAACACGAGGTCAGGAACTTCTTGAAGTTCATAAAAACTCTGTCCTTGGCACTTGGCTGCACATACAAGACAATGTCAAAGCCCAAAGAAAACTCAACACTACCAAAAAATGGGATATCTTCTTCACCAGACTTGTCCTCAATGTGCGATTGCAACATTGTGAAGGTGAGCTTAGCGTTACCCTTCTGCGATACATACCCCTTGACTTTGGTGTAATCAACAAAAAAGCGTAAATGGGGCTGCCAATTTTCATGCCTCACGCTACAATGTATAAAGTGGGCACTGAACTTATTCACAAGACGGTAATGTACAAACAAGTCGTACAACCACCGCGGCATCAGGAGCTTCAACAAGTCTAGAATCGACTTGAGTTCGTGCTTGCACGCCTTTTCTGATTTCGGCACCGATGATTCAACACCTTTAAGGAGGATATCGACGTCGACCAACTCCAACTTGAAGAACTTCAAGTGGCGGTCAGTCCCGCGTGAAAAGTTGATCCTTAGTTTGACACGGCCCACATCAATCTGAGCCAGTGGCAAAGATATCTTCAAGTGGCAAGCTGAGAGCCATCCAAGTGATTTTATGGAAACATGGGGAATCGCATTAAGAAGTAGCAAGAGCCCAACGTACACTAGCGCAAACGCGCCTGCAGCGTAGTAGTAGTAGTTCATATTCTTCCCAGACTATTTCTATCTCCTTCTTCAAAGAAATAGTTCTTTTGCTGAGCAGAGAACCCTTATAAAAATGAACCAGCCTTGGTGTGGATACAGGAAAAGTTCTTTATCAGCAAAAATCTGCGAAATTTCAAATTGTGCCTCATTTCCGGTTCAGCCGAAGGGTGCAATCAGGGTTGGGTATTGTGAGGGAGATAGTGAATGAGTTATTGGGGGTTGTGGAGGAGGGAGAATGCAAACTGTGGAATATGGTATGATCTAATAGCCGTATGTTAACCACATTGCTTCTCTACCCTGGCTTAGAGCTTGATGTACTGCACGTAAAACAAGGAAGCGCAGACGTTTTACGAGCTTTCCAGAAGCCGTGGGGAAATTTATAGAAAAGGGTAATAGGGCACACAGGGTGCTTAGATTAAGCAGTGTACCTCCCCTGGATTTTTGGACCTCCTGAAGCCAAGGCGTACCATGACCAGTGGTGCTTAACTCTAGTCACCTGATTGCAGTCCCATGACAGCTGGAGGCGTTCTTTAAATTTTTTAGATGGTTAATCGCCAAGACCGATTCAAAGTGTCAAGATATAATAGGTTTGTATCCATGGTTAGAACTTTTAAAATTCAATTAGGTTATTTTGCTGAATGTCCAAATGAAATGGGAAGGTTTAAATTTTGATTTGAAGCTGATTATAATTCGCTAAGATATATGCGAATTCTTTGAAAATTTCAGTCACATGGATGATTTACTTGGGGTAAATGAATGAGGGAAAACAGTGTTAGAAATGAGACGCAAAAAGAAAAAAAGTTAGCAAAAGAAGTAATTAGTTTGATGGGAACACACAGGTGTGAATAGTAAATCTTTGGCGTCGGTAGGTTGATTTTCAAAGTGAGAGCCAAGACGGTTTTAAAGAATAGAATAAATGGTGTAGTTGAGAGAAGGAATGTGAGCTTTCGAGAGAAGTTTTGAAAAACATACGGAAAATAGTATTGCTAGAATAGAATCGAGATGATCTCTGATAGTTTAATCTCTTATACAGACTTGTATAATAAATTTTAATCTAAAGTACTATACTCTGAAGATCACTGCACTATAAAATTCCCTACAGAGCCTCAAGTCTAAAATAGATCGGAATCGGTGCTAAAAAAAAGAACAAATAGATCATCAAGTAAAAGTAGAACTGGCTAAAAGAACGCTAAAATCTGGTAGAAGGTTAATCCATAGCAAACTAAATAAAGGATTCTCCAGTTTCACATTCAGAGCTAATATAAACTAGTACCTTTCACACTCCAGATACCCCAAGGGTCCTTTCATTGTTCATATGTTTTAGACGCATTTACTACCTCAACTCAACAAACTCTTCAGTGTGTTCGGACCTCACAAACTTCGTGCCGTCTGTTTATCTTACCCATCTTAGTAAAGCAAGCTCCCCACACTCAAAGCCCCGAATGCTTCTAGTAACAGCACTCGCTTCGGCCTCTTTCAAAGCCGAGTATGTGTTTTTTGTTTTTGTGAGCCGTTTCCAAAGAGGAAATTCTGACCCAAGCCCTCCTTAGACTTCTGCAACGGGCAATTCTGGACAATACCGTTGCGTAAGCCACCGCTGCACAGCACGACGCAATGCCACCTCCAAATCTATCCGCCGCAAAGCACGAGGCCCTCAGAAACATTGGCAGGCACCGATTTCCAAGGTGTTAGGACCATCGGCCCTTTAAGCTTTCAAATACGTCGTGAGCCAAGACGTCGATTGGATGTCGTGCATTAGATTCTCTGTCGCCTCTTCTCTTTGTTGTAGAGTTTAAGCTTCGGTGGGGACAAACCAGATACTTTCCCAAAAAGGAAACATTTGACATTTTGCAATTTCCTAACCCTAAAAAGGTTTTTGGGGCCAATGGCTAAAGGCATACGATTATGGGACACTGCTATATAGGGTTATACGGTATTAATAGACACTTGCTCCAAATTTGTTTAAATAGGTTGCAAATCCCTCTCATTATGCTTAACCTTCGTTTCCTCACACACACACATCATGAAGTTATCTACCTCTTCCGCTGTTTTAATTGCAACTTTGCTTGCGACTGCCACTGCTGCTCCATCCGACCTCAAGATGGCCGGCTCTACCGGCTTGTCTAAGAGAGAGGTCTCTGAGATTAGATCTGTGATTGCTACCATCGACAACTACAAGAGAGACACTTCGTTGTCCGCCAGCGAATTGGCTAAGAGAGACTACCCTATTGTGACTGAAATCTTGTCGCTTATTAACTCTACCGGTTTGGCTCCAGAAATTATTCAATATATCATTGACGATCCAACTTTGTCGAGTGCCACCTCCACTGTCATTGTTGACATCTTGAAGTCCGGTGCTATTAACTTGACCACCTTGTTGAAGGCTTTGGTCGACTCGGGTGTTGCTGCTAGTGTCATCCAAAACCTTATCGGTGACTGTGCTTTCTACGCTGAGATTTACAAGATTGTGTTGCAGAACATTGGTAACTTGGCCGAACTTATTGGTGAGATCTTGTCCGGTAAGAACCCATTCAGCAAGAGACAGTTGGACGAGGCTTTGTTTGCCACCGCCAACTCCAAGAGAGCTGTTGCTCAATACTCCGAAGGTGGTAACGTCAATGTCAAGAGAGCTGCCACCAACGATGTTCTTACTCAATTGTTGGACTCGTTAGGAAAGTCTGGTTTGATCAACTCCGTCGTTGATACTTTGGTCACTGACGACAACTTCTACTACTGGGGTGCTAACTTGATCGAGCAGATCATCAAGTCGGGTGCTCTTTCTTTCTCTGACCTTTTGAGCGCCATTACCCAGTCTGGTATCATTGGTGTCTTGATCCAAGAGTTCTTGAACATCGACAACTTGAAGACCATCATTGTCAACGCTTTGGCTGCTGCCCTCGGAAAGTGTAGTGGTACTTCCTTGACATCTCTTTCGGCCACCACAACCGTTCCATCATCCGCCATTCCAGATGTCACTGCCTCCACCAAGCCAACTGCTACCGAGATCCCAACCACCCTCCCAACAGACATTCCACTCCCAACAGGCTCCGTGTCAACTACCATCCCAACCAAGACCGGTTCCTGTAAGAAGAGAAGAAGAAGATCCTACTAAATTAGATCCTCCTAAAATTCATACCTTACGAACATAATGTGCTGCTACTTTTTGTTTTCTTCATGCCTCGGTCCCTTTGAAAATTAATCTACATATCATATCATGCCCGTCTTCGTTGCTACTTTCTCTGGAAGATTTTTGCATACGTTGAAACGTCAAGACATTTTTTTGGAATGTCGATACTGACTGTTTCTGGGCCTGGTTTAACGATTCTCGTGGTTCTTGAGCATTTATTTCGGTCAATTATAATTGTTGGATAATTATGGTGCTGTATAGCTAAAAAATAAAGTTGAAATATTAGAATAGTAGATATCTCTGTGATTGGGAACAAAGTAAATTCACTACTCACTATTATCCAGCTTGTCTGGAGTATTGTTTTGAGAATAATATCTCAAAAGTGATTTGCAGCCATAGAAATTATTTTCTTGGATTTGTGTTTAATTTTTTCTTATTTGAATATAAATATTGTTATACTTCTTTGAATACAAGATGCAAAGTTACTTCCTCAAATGATCTAAAGTAGAAGATATACTCCTTTGGTATACTAAATACAAGCATGTGAAATATATACACACTAATTACCTTTTCTCAATTAAAATGGCTGCAAAAAAAAGAAAAATAACACAACAAAGAGTCTTCTCTGAACGTTTTAAATCTGCGGTCATATTTAAGTTTAATCTGAGCGAGCGAATAAATGAGAGGTAAATCCGTAGTAAACTTTCATTCGGGTTTTTAAGTTTAGCATGCCATAACCATACTTTTATCATACTTTGTTTGCTTCCTTTTTAATTATAACATAAGAATTATAGATTATTCGAGTATTTGACTACTAGCAAATCAATCTCACTTTAAGTTCACATTGTAAGCATTTGAATTCTTTTTGACCGTGGAAGACTCATTTTTTGAAGTTTTTTGGCAGGCTGAATAAAATTTACTATAACCAAAAACAGATTTTCATATAGTCTAAACCACATTAACCATAAAACCTCACTATCAGGCCTCACCCACAAACATATGCAGTCAAGCACCTCACCAAATGATTCTTTACTTGAGCTCTGAGCTCATATCGCAGAATTCACGTGACACACATATATTGACGCGTGAAAAAAAACAAATCTTACAGTCAAGACTTCAGACTAACAACACCAATGCCAGGGTACGTACCTCCGGAGCATCTCAATCGCATTTTTTACTAACTAAACAGGGAGACTATTACCCTCCAAGTGGGACAGTGTGGAAATCAGGTAGGATTGCAGTACTGGAACCAACTTGCAACCGAACATGGAATCACACCTGATGGTTCACCTTTACCGTACCCCAACACACACACACACTTCCAGTCCAATGCAGACGTACAGCAGCCACAGCCTGACCGACAGGACCGCCCCGAGCTTTTCTTCACATTGAGCGAGCTGAACAAGTATACACCGCGGGCGGTGCTCGTAGATCTCGAGCCATCAGTAATAACAAAATGTACCAACTCATTGCCCATGTTCAACTCGAGGAATGTACATCTTAGCGAGCAAGGTTCAGGAGCGGCTAACAACTGGCAGCAAGGGTACTCATATGGTCAACAGAACCAGGAAGATCTTCTCAACTTGATTGACCGCGAGGTTGACAAGTGCGAAAATGTTTCCAATTTCCAGTTGTTTCACAGTGTTGCTGGTGGCACTGGAGCTGGAGTAGGTTCGCTTCTCCTTGAGCTCTTGAGTGACCGATTTGGGTCGAAGAAGTTGGTCAACACTTTTCTGGTTTTCCCGTCCAACGAGAAAACTTCTGATGTGGTGGTCCAGCCATACAACACAGTGCTTACTTTGAAAAGACTTATAGATTACAGTGACAGCACGGTTGTGTTCCATAACGATGCTCTCAACAGCATTGAAAACCTTCTTTTCAACACTGCAAACAGAAATTTGGATGGAAAAGCAGCTTTCGAGGGGGCCAACAAGTTAATTTCGTACGTGACGGCAAGTATATCTAACCCATTGCGGTTCCCCAACTACATGTACACCTCCTACGAATCGATATACTCAACTTTGATACCGACGTCGGACCTTAAGTTCTTGAGTGTGTCGATTGCACCTTTCACACTGCAAATATCCAAACAGAATTACACCAACGAATACGAGATGATACTAGAGTTGTTGAGCGACCGATATAAGATGAACAGAGTAACAGAGCCAATAAAGTATATTTCCGTGTTGAACTACCTCATTGGGAATAACTTGAACCAAGAAGAGGTAAGAAAAGGGCTCATAAAGGCACAGCAGCGACTCGAGTTTGTGAGCTGGTCGCCGTCTCTGATCCAGATTGTCAACGGCAAAAAGTCCCCCTTCACCCAAAAAGACATGACAAAAGAACTCAATGGTATACAGTTGTCCAACAACACTTCGATAGTACAAGTTTTCAGCAAGATACTAAAGCAGTACGACCTTTTAGCAAACAGAAGGGCCTATATCAATTCGTACACAGAGTCCAACGACAATGCTCAGAGAGACCGTGTTATGGAGATGTTCAACGAATGCCGTGAATCTGTCTCAAGTGTGGTTGAGGAGTACAAAGCTTCCCAAAGTCTTAGCTACTTGGAAGACGAAATATTAGATGAAGATGAAGTTATGTAATTTTATAGGGTCTATGCCACAATTTATTAATAATCAGTATAAACCACACCCATTTATTGATGTGGATTGGAGAAAAGTTCGGCCTGCGATAACGAGTATAAATTTGGGTGAGATCGGCCAATTTTGCGATTGCATCCACACAGTTTAATTTATAAAGATAACAATGTCGCACTTGATATCGCAAAGAGCCTTAGACAGAACATTTACACATTTCGCGCTGTCAGGCGCAGAGGGAGCACCTGAGGGGTTCAAGCCACACCCAAAGTTGTTGCCCTTGCACTGGGGGTTGCCTAATAATGGATTCTTTCCAATTGAGTCGATTGACGTCAACTTGGTAGAGGAGCCTTTCGAGCACTTGAAGGGTGAAAAGAGTACGAGCACTTCCGAAAAAAATAAGGTGTCAATTCCTAGGTTTGCTGAGTCTAAGGACTTGATTGGTGTCTCTGACGGTTTACAGTATTCCGCCCTTGAGGGGATTCCTCAGACTTTGGACTTCACACGCAAGTTCGTTGAGAGAGTACACAAGCCAGGTTATGAAGATTGGGAGACAATTATTACTAATGGTGCAGGAGACGGGTTGAACAAGGCTGCAGATGTGTTTTTGGACAAGGGTGATGTGGTTTTGGTAGAGGAGTTCTCTTTTGTTCCGTTCTTGAACAATGTAGCGAACGCAGGAGGTATCCCTGTGCCTATCAAAGTCACCATTGCCAATGACAGCGACGGACTTGATTTGGATTACTTGACTAATCTCTTGGAAAATTGGGAAACTTTGAAACCGGATCTTCCAAAACCTA
Source organism: Kodamaea laetipori (assembly GCA_030558845.1). Classification (NCBI taxonomy): domain Eukaryota; kingdom Fungi; phylum Ascomycota; class Pichiomycetes; order Serinales; family Debaryomycetaceae; genus Kodamaea; species Kodamaea laetipori. Next base: position 397,640 of record JAKTQN010000013.1, read on the forward strand.
AGGCTTTGTACACCATTGCTACGGGACAAAACCCTACGGGGTTGACCCAGTCGTTTGAATTCCGTAAAAAAGTGTATGCTTTGGCTGTGAAGCACGATTTTGCGATTATTGAGGACAACCCATACGGGTACTTGGTGTTGCCTCCATATCAAGATCCCAGGTTGCCAATCCAGAAAGTCGAGGGAGTGGAAGATTTTGTGCAAAACCAGATTGTGCCTTCGTACACACACATTGACACCGACGGCAGAGTTCTTAGAATTGAGACGTTCTCCAAGTTATTTGCACCCGGTTTGAGATTGGGCTTCATTCTTGCGCACAAGAATGTGATCAAGGCAATTAAGAACTTTTCCACCTTCAGCAGAGGATCCTCAGGAACATCGCAGGCAATTGTTCAGAACGTGATCCTGCAGAAGTTTGGAGGTGTTGACGGATGGTTAGAGTGGATTTTGAAGTTGAGAGTAGCGTACGCACACAGGAGAAATGTTTTATTCCATACTTTCATTAACTCAAAGGCGTACGAGAAGAAGTACATTGAATTGGTTGATCCAAAGGCAGGAATGTTCACTGCACTCATCATCAACTTTCCAAAGGGCACGAACATCCCTGAGAAGCTCAGTTTACTCAACTGGAAGTTCTTGGAGTACGGCGTGGGTGTTGTGCCTGGTATTAACATGGCTGTTGATAAGAAGTTCAGTGCTGACAGTGCTAATTTCCTTAGATTGACTTTTGGGCCTTCCAACAATGACGAGGAGATTACCGAGGCCGCGACGAGATTGACGAATGCTGTTTACGATTTCTTTGAAAAAGGATTGGAGTTTTGATTAGTGTAAATTTGACGAACTTTCGAGCATGATGTAGATGGAACAATACACTTATTCCTAACTAGAGCAAAATTTGTTATCACCTCTAACAAACGTAATTAAGACACGAGACCTGAAGTTTCAGCTTTCTCTTTTATTTTGAAGTTTTTGAGTTCATTTAAACAGCTTAAACAACTTCTCATCTATTTCGTTTGTGAGTGTCTTTTTTAGATTTATTTGAAGCAAAGACCAAGCAACGAGGCATATCTAGTTACCATACATAACTCAATAACCACCCGCATACTGTAACTAGGGTCCAGGACAGATTAGCATTCCTTCACCTTTGTGGTTGTGCGTTTTTGCAGCAATTGATTTTGGAACACTTGGACCTGCTACAAGAAAATAGAGAAATGACTTAAAACAGTTCCAAAATAAGACTGAGATCGGTTGACAGAATCCAGTATTTATTTACACAGCCACTCATATTCAAAACAGAGTGGCCCCTTTTATTTTAGCGGTGCTGAAACCAGTCCCGTTTTCCTACAGTTTGCGTCCTACAATTCCTAAAAATATCTTGTACCTCAACATCAACCATCTATACTTAATGGATGAGTCTGCTCTCATCTGTATCTGTATTTGATATTGCTGTATTTTGTATTTTGTTTTCTACCCTTAAGTCTGTTTCCTCTTGAACTACCCCTGGCGATGTTGTTTTGTGAAGTTGTTTAGTGAATGTATTGTGAATTGTCTTGTGAAGATGGAGCTATATATCATAGAGCAGTCACAATGGAGACTGTCTACTCGTGTCGTAAATCGTCAATCTTCTTGACTTCGTACAACGAGTTGCTCGCGAATCATTATTTTCGTTTTCTTTCACTCACACGCCCCTGAATATACACGATCAAACAAAATTTACTGACAAGTATCACCCAGCATCATGTCATTCAACTTTGCCAACTTCACCAAGGACTTAAAAAGCTTCAGTGACAAGTTCACGGACGACTTCAACAATGAATTTCTCCCCTTAGCGCAGAGAACCTCGCGCATGGTCCAGGAAAAGATTGGAAAGGTCAATGTTGAGGACATTAGCCAGTTGCCTAGCGAGTACTTGGAATTGGCTGAGAAGTGTAACAAGATCGAAGGTTTATACAAGAATGTATTGAAGATTACGTCGACGTACGAGAATGAGGGATACGACTATCCTTCGAATTTGCAAGAGTCATTCACTGAGTTTGGTAAGACCATTTCGACCCGTGTTGCGACTTTAACAAAGGCCACGACGCCGGCAGAGGCACAGGCGGCATTGGTGAACCCTACTACGGGCGACTTCAAACCTCCCAAGACGTTATACCATGCGTTGTCTAGAGCCACCGACCCAGCTACGTTGGATTCGGAAGCACTGGAGTCGGCCCTGGACCCCTTGATCAAGGGCTTGGAAACATACCTGACCAACCTCAACAAGATTGCAAACGCTAGATTGGGACAGGACCAGTTAATCAAATCAAAGTTCAATAAACCGTTACAGACCACTTTGCGTCAATTGATCTCACAGAGCAACAACATCCAGAAGAAGGTGGAGCAAAAGAGAATCGACTATGACTTAGCCAGATTGAACTTGGCAAACACTACAAACACGGCCAAGGAGCCTCAATTGAGAGTGGTCATGGAGAATGCAGAGGATGAGTTTGCCAACACCGTAGAAGATGCCATCAGTATTATGCAGAATGTTTTGGAAAACGCAAAGCCATTGGAAGAATTCTTGGAATTGACAAAGGCACAATTGGCTTACCACAAGTTGGCGACAGAGTTATTAGGATCGATGGTGGGTGATTTCGAAAACTTGATAGAGGAGAATGCAAGAGCTAATACAAGCACAAGCAGAGAGTCGGGTGATTTTGAGATCTAGTTTATATGAGCTTTTGGTTAATGTCATTTTTATACACCAAAGATGTAGGGTTTGCCAGTATTATACAAAGGAGCTTTTTGTCATTACTATGAAATAAAGTAGCATTTTGTCTTAAATACTAAAGATAGGATTACAAGTACATTAATTTTAATCATTCAAATATGGATCATTTTTAAATTTTGACCTAGATTGGCACTACCAATGTCTATAAACTATTTTAACAAGAATTGAACGTTTCTACTGAAACTTCAAAGATTCCAATCTTAAATCAACTGCGCTACCTTCACTATCAGGCACAAAGCTTCCCTCCAAAAGTCTGGCATGTACACTTTGAAGTGCTTTAATAGTGTCTTTTTCGCTAATAACAGCGGATATATTGATTTCGTTAGACCCTTGTGAAATCATCTCTATATTTATACGCTCATCTGCAAGCACTTTAAACATATTTCCGGCAATACCGATAAAGTTCACCATCTGCTTTCCAACAAGAGAAACAATGGCCATTTTGCGTGTGACGTCGACCGTACCTATCTTGCGGAGCTCAGCCAAAGCGTTCTTCAAGTGCCCTTCCTGGTCTTGCTGCACAGACAATGCCATGGAGACGTGCACCTGCGATGTGGAAATCAAATCAACCACCAACTTGTACTTGTCCAAGGTCCTGAAAATGTGGGCTAAGAAACCATGCGACAACGTTTCCTTGTTGGAGTGGATGTTAATGACAACAATGTCCTGTTTAGCGGTGATGGCCGTGGCAGAACGCTGCTTGTGCAATGCAATGTAGCGGGTCGACAATGTTTCGAGGGCTGCTGGTGGATGTGGAGGAGTGGCTTCACCTCTGCGCCCAACGTTATCAGGGTAGATGATGGTACCTTGTCCGTTTGGATTCACCACGTTTTTTATACGGATGGGGATTTTGGCCTTGATAACCTGCTCCATGGTGAATGGGTGAATGACTTCAGAACCATAGTACGTCAATTCCGCAGCCTCTTCTGGTGTAACGGACTCCAAAAGTCTGGCATTTGGAACCTTTCTAGGGTCTGCCGTGAAAATACCATCGACTTCCTTCCAGATCTGCAATTCCTCTGCTTGGGTGCCAACGGCAACAAGAGCCGCACACAAGTCGGTGTATCCTCTGCCAACACCGTTGAGCAACCCACCTGGAACAGTACCAAAGTATCCGGTCAAAACACCCACGGTGTTAGCCTCCAAGCTCATCACTCTCTTGCCCAACTCAGTGGACAAAAACTTGTAGAAAGAGTCATCGAACCCTCTGGAGAAATCATAGTCCAATGGGATGATGTTCGACAAGTCAATGTACTCGGCCTTCAAACCGTGGTCCTGCATCAATGCAGCCATGTACAAACAAGACAACTTCTCACCAATGGACATGATCGAGTCCAAAGTTCTGGGGCTGATCTCTCCGATAACTTGACATGCCTTCAACAACTCTTGAGCACGCACAAGCTCCAGCTTTGTATCTTTCACAAGCGAGTCTCTGATTTCTTGGTCTTTGATCTGCTCTTGGGCGTTCTGAACATGGTCGTCTTCGATAACCTTCAAAACCAGTTCATAGTCCGCGTCGATACTGGCCAAATCAGCAGCTCTCAACAACCTCGAAGTTGTACCCTCGCTTTTGGTGTGAGACGAGCGTGCAGAACACACGACGGCAACACGGTAGTTTTGCGAGTAGATCTTGACTATATCATCAACAATGGTGTCGGCAAACTTACCGACTGACGTACCACCAAATTTCTGGACGATCCAACTGGTGCCGTTACCGGCGGACGCTAAGTCTAGCACGGAATTGTATGAACTTGGGCGGAGTGGTGACGACGACATGATTTCTAGGTAAATACGGAGTTCTTCTTGTCTATCTGTAGTTTATTACTTTGCAATAGCAAAAGAGATCAGTTGATGCTTTTATGAAGATTGATTCAACTCATTGACTCATTTTTCACAGGAGAGAAGTAAGGCCCAATCGGGATAAATTACTGTATTTGGAAGCCGATTATGCAAGGGAAACCTCGAAGAATATGCACGTGATCTAACATAATTTATTAGTGTACGTCATTTGGAGGCTGCAAACGGCGAAGGAGTAGGTTGGATGGATGTTGTGTGTGCAACAGGTGTGCCAGATGATAATTGGTAGGTTTGAGGCGGTGGTTTGGTCTTGTTCAGCTTGTGGTTCTAATATTAACCTGAAGTCGGAAATATCCAGGTGGATTTGGATACTTGGATGTATACTGGAGTGTGAACATGAATTGTGAATATTAGGTGGGGGAGTCAACCACACCGCCATCGTGTACAAAACTTCCCGACTCAATTTAACTTTAACATGGTGTTTATCAAGATTTGGGTATTTGTGAACTAGAATGTTCACAAGAGTAGCTGAGTGCTAGATGACTACCGCTTTCACATTCCCAAATTAGGTTTGCAGTAATTGAAACTTAAATAATAGACAACTTGAAGGGTATTTATTGGGAACTAAGAAAAATGTCCTTGGTATTGCTGCAATTTTGAGAACCATTAATCGGCCTTTTTCAAAACAACGTCTGATAATAATTTGCACCCTGTCAACCGCGAAAGAATCTTTGTTTCTATTGTTTGCAGTTGAAATTCTCATCTATGATAGCAGACTCAAGTTCAATGGAACGCGTAAAGTCGGTTTATTGTGAAGAAGGTTTCTCGAGAAACATCTCTACTTAACAAAGCTATCTCTATACTTCAAATAATGAATTCTTCTGCACAAAAGATACTGTCTACCATAAGACCGGAATCAATAATATCAGCAGATGATGGACATAAGGTATTGTCAAGAATTCCGAACAATAGCAGAGGAACTGACTGCCATTTATGATTCTATATAAATACTGCAAAATCTGGAATGACAATCAACACAAGTATGACTGTCGTCTCAACTCTCTCCCAATGGGCCATTGTGTTTGCTCAACTATTTATCCTCACCAACGCTCTTTCAGTTGGAGTTGACTTCGCTAGTGTCAAAAATGGTGGAATCAAGTTAGACTTTGAGAAGGTTCCTGCTTTGAGCTTATCTGTTAGTGGAAGACTCAATCTTGACCTTAATAAGAAGGAAGTTTCCTCAGATTTGCAGAATCGTGGGTACTATTACCGGACTAAACTTTCTGTAGGTTCGAACAATCAGCAAATATATGTGGATGTTGACACAGGCAGTTCCGATTTATGGTTTGTCGCTTCCAACGCATATTGCGTGAGAACTTATTTTGGCCAACCATATAACTACTGTGTCCAAGAAGGAAGTTACTCGTCTAGCAGCTCCACTACGTCAAAGAATACGCACCAAGCTTTCAGCATAGGTTATGTAGATAAAACTGGTGCATCTGGCGAATTCTATACTGATGATGTCAGTGTGGGAGGTGTCGTTGTGTCGCAGGTACAATTTGGTGTTGCTACAAAAACCAGTGTCGAACACGGCCTTTTGGGTATTGGAATGGACACAAACGAGGCCAATCAACCTAGATATCCAAACTTTCCAGACTTGTTAGTGAGTCAGGGTTTTATATCGAAGAATTTCTACTCGTTGTACTTGAATGGCCCTGGGTCATCCACTGGGTCCCTTATTTTTGGAGGAATCGATGAGACTAAATACTCTGGCAACCTCATTGCAGTTGATATCACGTCTGACAGAGAGTTTCTTGTGACCCTACTTTCACTCAGCTTCCTGGACGGCTCAGAGGTACAGACTGGGTTCCCAGTATTGCTAGACTCTGGCACTACATTGTCATACTTTCCTCCTTCGGTAGCTGACTCGATTGCTGCAAAATTCTCAAATGCCTTCTACGATCCGCACCAGGGTTACTACACCATGGACTGTAACATTCCTGAAGGATCAGTCACTTTCGTCTTTGACAATAACGCGCAGGTTAACGTCCCTTACTCTTCTTTTCTTTTCAGCCAGCAGGGAAACAAGTGTTTCTTGGGAATTGGTCAAACTGGTAATGACCAGAATGGAGTTCTTGGAGACAACTTTCTCACCAGTGCTTATCTTGTGTACGATATTTCCGATAAGGTTATCCAAATTGCACAGGCAAACTGGTAAAGTAAACTGGACAATTTTGCAGCCCCAGTTTTCAAACCCCACTTTTGCAGCCTTCTCTACATCTCACTTTGAAATAATTAAACATCCAGCGACCAATAACATCAATACTATTACTCACCTCACAGCCATTCATTCATTTGTAATGTCGTATCTGCATTTACGACGATATTCCCAAGCATACAAACCAGGACTAATTTCATTTAGAAGATTCATGGCTGTGCTTTTTTTTTTTTCTCTCTATTTTTAGGAGTTGAGGCGCAACGTAATATACGGGCCCCTGCCAAAAGAAAACAATTCATTATCATGGCTTAAAATGAGCATCAATTGATCTTTGTGTTTCAGATGGCATGACAGGTATATATCGAAGCGAATGCACTTTGAATCAAATTTTAACAAACTCTAGAAAATGGTTGCAATAGCAAAATTGCTCAACAATGGTCTACTTTTGACAGGGCAATCTGTTTTTCAAGACGTAGCAACGAGCCAACAAGCTGCTGTGGAACAGTACAACATCATCAACTTCTTGGGCGGAAATGGACCGTACATCCAACGCCAAGGCTTCGGCATACCAACAGATATCCCACCTCAATGCACATTAGAACAAGTACAGCTCTTCTCAAGACACGATGAAAGGTATCCTACTTCGAGCGATGGGGACACCATGAAGGCTTTGATGTCGAAAATACAAGAACACTCTCATCTCCAAGGTGACTTGTCCTTCTTCAATAACTACACGTTCTTTGCTACATCGAGGAATTATGAAAAGGAAACTACCCTGGGGAACTTCCTGGGGTCTGAGGATGCAAAACGTCATGGTGAAGCATTTAGAAAGAAGTACGATTCACTTTACGACAGCTCAAACACGCTACCAGTTTTCACCAGTAACTCTGGAAGAGTCTACTTCACATCCAAGTCATTTGCAAGGGGGTTCTTAGGTAACTCTTATTCGGAAAGTACTCAAAAGTACGTTGTGATCAGCGAAGGCTCAAACATGGGTGCAAATTCATTGACTCCAAGAAATACCTGCAATGCGTACAACCAGAATGCAAATGCTAAATACGTTGACAAGTATAATACATCATACTTACAAAACATAGCTTCGCGACTTGTATCGCAAAATCAAGGATTGAACTTGACTACGGATGATGTACAAACATTCTTCAAGTGGTGTGCATACGAGCTTAATGTGAAAGGCTCTTCCCCAGTTTGCAACTTGTTCACTGCTGAGGATTTCATCAAGAACGCATACCAAGTTGATTTAGCCAGCTACTACACCCATGGTCCTGGAAACAAAAAGAGTCCTCTTGTTGGCTCGGCCTTGTTGAACGCATCCTTAGCATTGCTTGAAGATACCAACTCCAAAAACAAAATCTGGTTATCATTCTCCCATGACTTTGATCTTGAGCAATATCATGCGGCCTTGGGGTTGATTGAACCCAAAGACAAATTGTCTAACGAGGAGATTCCGTTCCCGAACCCATACATACGGGCGCAGATAGTGCCCATGGGTGCAAGAATTTACACCGAGAAGTATCTGTGCAATAACCAGTCATTTGTGAGGCACATAGTTAACGACGCAGTTGTGCCTGTACCCGGCTGCGCTGACGGCCCCGGATTCTCATGTAATTTTGCGGATTATACTTCCTATATTAAGAAAAGATTGAAGAAGCTCAACTTTTCTAAGTCGTGCAAACTCAAGAAGAACCAAGCAAAGAAGCTCACCTTCTTCTGGGACTACGACACTGTATCATATAATGCTTCTCTCATCAGCCCACAGTAGTAATAGAATAAATTTGCACCCAAAATTTCAGTAGAATCACCTGATCGCTGGAGAACCCAAATCGGACAATATTTTCAGTATCAGAATTCACATCTCATCACTAGCATGAAGCGCTCTAATGAAGACGGTGACCAACCGTCGAAGAAGGTTGACACACAGTTACAGACCGAGGATACTAATAAAATGTTCAATCAGAAGATTTGGAATGACGAGTTCCAAAATGAAATGCAAAAGCTGATTGAAGATTCGCTTCCATATAGATGGGGCACCATTACTGAACTTTTTGACGAGACTTTGTTGAGACAGGTACGTAATGAAGTCTTGAGTGAGATTGCGTTCACCAAGAAGGAAACAGATATCTATAAAGTGTACCAGAGTGGTGACTTAGCCAACTTGTCAGGCTTGGACTGGGAGGACTTGTCAAGATTACCATCGGTTTACAAGTTGAGAGCAGCCATCTATTCACAGGAATTCCGTGACTTTGTATCAAAGATCACAGGGTGTGGTAAGTTGAGTGCCAGCAAGACCGATATGTCTATTAACACATACCACAAAGGGTGTCACTTGTTAACTCACGATGACGTGATTGGATCGCGTAGAGTCAGTTTTATATTGTACATGCCTGATCCAGACAAGACTTGGAAGGCCAGCTACGGAGGTGCACTCAGATTGTTCCCTGCAATTATTCCAAATGTCCCTGGTACCGACTACCATACCAAGCTCGTTCCGCAATTTAACCAAATTGCGTTGTTCACAGTTCAGCCAGGTTTATCATTTCACGACGTGGAAGAGGTGAGAGAAGAGAAGCACAGACTCAGTATTCAGGGTTGGTTCCATATTCCACAACCAGGAGAGGATGGGTTTATTGAAGGTGAACAAGAAGCAACTGAAGCAAGATCTACTTTGCAGCAGCTCCAGAGCAAAGAGCTTCAGGAGTACGATTTCCCAAAGCCTTGGAGGTACGACTTGCCTCAGCATGAATTAAAACAATACGAGACCGAATTTGAAGGTTTGACTTTGGATGAAGAAAAGTACCTTTCCAGATTCCTCAACCCAGAATATGTGAAAGCTGAAAACATTTCCAAGTTGAAGGAAACATTTTTGGCAGAATCTGTCATTGAGTTGCAAGATATCTTGAATTCTGAGTATGCCAGCGTATTGAAGAGCCAACTCCGTAATCATGAGTTGGAGGTGAAAGCTCCATCGACTATAAAAGAAGTACACCATCCATGGAAATGTGCAGTACCACCCCACAAACAGAGATACTTGTACATTGATGGAAGATCACCAGAAGATATCACCAATGTCAGCGAAATAAACATGGGACCACAAGAACTGCCCAACTTCAAGCTCCTCCAGCAACCCCTCGAAGAAACCAGTGTCGAGTACAAGTTAACTGAGCTCACGAACTTTGTCAAGTCAGTGGTGTATAGAAAGTGGATCAAGTTGATCACCGGGTTGATAGTCACAAGCGACTCCACATTAGTACGTAGGTTTAGGCCCGGCCATGATTTTATCTTAGCTACAACCACAGACAAGAAGATTGCACGTACCGAGGATGAACTCGATGTTCTTCTTGAGACAACTCTTAACTTGACCCCAACTGCAGGAAAGGCCAGCAGCTGGGAGTCTGGAGAGTTTGGAGGGTACGAACTATGCATGGCACTCAAGGGAGGCGATGGGGATGAGAGTTTTGAAGAGGATGACGACCCTGCTATTTACAAACTGAGCGACCCAAGTGACGACTCTGTTTTGTTCACCAGTCAATGTAAATGGAACTCGCTCACATTAATGTTGAGAGACCCAACGGTGCTCAAGTTTGTAAAGTATGTGAGTATTAACGCGAAGGGGTCTAGATGGGACATTGTTAGTTCCAACAATGTCAAGTCTACTGATGAGGAGGATTCAGAAAACGAGGAGTAAAATACGATTTAAAATATACGACAATTAGAAGACGTAAAGAGTAGTATTAAAAGCTTAAGTATACCAATTGCGACCTCTTTTTTGTGCCGGTTTAACTGGCAGTACATCGATCTTCACATGTTGGACATTTTAACTCTTGTTGGGATCAAGAGGAAGAGTTTTCCAAAATAGGAAATCCAGATGAGATGATAATTAAAGCGCAGTTTTTGAAGGGACGACCCCCAATGTGAAGGACTCATCACAAACAGTGATCTAACTAGCGTACCTCCACATGCGCGGAGATTTTATTGGGCAGTTTTAGCCTCGTATAAAACGGTGGATGGACCCATTTTTTTTTTACCCTACGCGAAAATTGTTTATATAGCAGTGAAAAAGTCGATTAAAAATTATTGTACACACACCAAAGATGGCCGACAGCGAACCCAACCCCTTGGTCGTTTTTGCGACTGTAGCTGCTATAATTGCCTCTGTGCTTGCGTACTACTTCTTCCAGCAAAACAAAAAGAACGCTACTGTGTTGAAGCCAGACCAGTTCCAGAAGTTCCCCTTGATTGAGAAGAAGAGAGTTAGCCACAATGCATGTGTCTATAGATTTGGATTACCTCACTCGCAGGCCAGATTGGGTTTGCCTATTGGTCAACACATCTCGATCAGCTCTGTCATCAACGAGAAGGAGATTGTCAGATCGTACACTCCAATCTCGACGGACGACGAGTTGGGATACTTTGACCTTTTGATCAAAACATACCCTAACGGTAACATCTCGAGACACGTCGAGTCGAAGAAGATTGGCGAGACTGTCAACTTCAGAGGACCTAAGGGTTTCTTCACCTACACTCCCAACATGGTGGAGAGCTTTGGCATGATTGCAGGAGGTACTGGTATCGCTCCTATGTTCCAGATCATTACTGCTGTTTTGAAGAACCCAGCTGACAAGACGAAGATCAACTTGATCTACGCCAACGTCACCCACGACGACATCTTGTTGAAGGCAGAGTTGGCCCAGCTTGCCTCCCAGCACGCAGACCAATTCAAGATCCACTATGTTTTGAACGAGGCCCCAGAAAACTGGGAGGGCTCGGTTGGTTTTGTGACCCCAGAAATTATCGACACGCACTTGCCAAAGGCTTCCGAGCACACCAACTTGTTGTTGTGCGGACCTCCACCAATGATTTCGGCCATGAAGAAGGCTGCTGTGACCTTGGGCTTCCCTAAGGCCAAGCCTGTGTCCAAATTGGGAGACCAAGTTTTCGTTTTCTAGATATTTGTTGGGTTTCTGGTGTATTCAAGATACACAAGCTATTCCAAGAAGCTCTTCTAGATACATTTCTCTTTCATGGGACACTAATATCGATACTATATTAGATGATAAATATTCTATGAATACGGGAGCTAGGCTCTAGTTTATATTTCCATTAGAGGACTGTAATACAAATTACCACGTTGTTAGCTGTAAAAAGAAGTATGCCATGGTGCTGGCTGTAAAATAAGTGAACCATTGCGTTCACTGTTGCATATACAAAGTTGATGACTCCCAAGCGCTCACGGTAATACCAGGTAATGCTCAATGGTTTGACATAAATGACACCGTTAATGACATGTGAGGGGCTTACATAAGCATTCCTTTATCAAAAAGCCGAGTGCTCCCGTTAGAATTGCTCTTTAAACATTATGGTTCCTTTTATACTATGGCTAGCGCTTGTAGCAAGCGTATCGGCTGTAAGCTATCCTGTCCCCCCTGACAGCTACATTGCCGAGGCTATTAATAACAAGCAAACTGAATTCGAAATAAACAATGTGCTCCGGTCACCAAACGACTTCAAGGGCTTGCCACCAATGTTGGAGCACCCAAATGAAGAGCAGAGAACTTTGGAGGAAGGCGAATTACCTCAGTACGTAATTGATTACGCACCCTTGGTTCACCTTTACTCGGAAGAACGCTACTTGCCCTATGATATCAAGGAATACGTTACCAATTTCCACGTGCGTGACATTAATGGGTCTATTGTCGAAGGTACGGAGAAAGATATGACCATTGAGAAGTTGGCTGCATTGCCTCGGATCCGCGACTTGTTCCTCACTGCAAACTCCGACTTTGATGCCGACCCTGACTGGATTACTGGTGTTGACAATAAACCCAACTTGATTAATGGAGAGATTAAAGACGCTCCAGCAACACTCATAATTGTAGACAAGGGTAACGGCTGGGTCGACGCCTTCTGGTTCTACTTTTATCTGTTCAACTTGGGCCCATTTGTTATGGGACAAGGCCCATATGGTAACCACGTGGGAGACTGGGAGCACTCTTTGGTGCGCTACTACAAGGGAGTGCCCAAGATCGTGTGGATGTCAGCGCACGGAGGAGGTGGAGCTTACTTTTACACTCATTTGGAAAAGTACGCTCTCGACAAGAAGCATCCTATAATCTTCAGTGCCCGTGGGACTCATGCCAACTACGCTTCTGTAGGACAACACCCACATGACTTACCATTGGAGATATTATCGGACTTTACTGATAGAGGACCCTTGTGGAACCCCACTAAGAATTACTTGGGTTATACATATGACGGCAAGCATGCAACTCCGTTACGCAAGAACTCGGTTGCAAAACACGTTGGTCGCGAATTGAAGTACGACAACTGGCTTGCATTTAGAGGCCACTGGGGTGACAAGCAGTTAGAAGACGAGGACCCTAGGCAAGTGTACTCTTTTATTGGAGGTTACAAGTATATCACAGGACCTACGGGGCCTTTGATGAAGAATCTTGTTAGAATCAGCCCTTGTGAGAGAAGCAAATGGTGGAACTTTTGGAATGGCTGCAATGTGCGTTCGCACATCAAGTGGGGAGTTGGCGTAGAAAGCGAAGGATACAATTGTGGGACTCTCTTACTCAACTTGAAGCCTGCCTGGTTGAGAAAGATATTGCAGAGAATCACTTGGGGTGGTGGGTTTTGTTATGTTGTAGATTTGATTTACGGTTAGAATAGGTTATGGATTAATATGAGACAAAATGGGTGCAAATTATTTTTTGTGTAGAAGATATGAAGAGATGAGCATTGATAAATCTGAAGAGCAATGATAACTACAAAGATGATCACTACTTAGTTGTAGGTTAAGAAATAAGTGTATAACCGCAACTAGTTGATAATGGTGCGTTGAATCGATTTTCATGTTTTCGAAATCTACCTCACCAAGTACACAGAAACTGAAAATCGCCTCAATATGACGTAGTTGAGATCTGCTCAAAAATTCTGCCCTAATTCTGCAGATTTTCTTTCTTCTTCTTATCAGTATCATCCAACTTTAAACAACTAACAGATCTTAGCTCTTCTTATCCCTTACCATATTTGAGTGGTTAGCTAATAAAATCGTTTAATAAAACCCTTTAAACTTTAAAACACAAAACTGTACCATAGGTCAACAAGACCATACATTATCACTATTTACCCACTCCCACCCCAATTTAGTGTCAACCGTTAATCAGCCCCTTCACTCCTTGCTCATTTGCTCGATTTTTGCTCGTTCATTTTTGACTCACACGTTAAAAAGCCGTTCCTAGTTATGACGTTTTATTTCTTTTTCCGGCTGACTCCAGCATACCATCGAGAAATTGCAGCAAGAGTCATAAATTTTTTTTGGGGCCAATCTGATTTATCAAAGTTAAAGTTATAATTGCAAACTACAATTCAGATATGTCAAGTTCAAGGGCTTCTGAGAAATCGGAGTTGGCAAATACAAATCAAGCAGATAGTAATAGCTCATCAGATGAAGAAAGAGTAGGAAGATGGCAATCTTTTAAAGATTCTTTTAAACCATGCGAGGAGTCCGAACAGTTATTCAAGAAGCAACCATTAGAAGATGAAGAGAACCAGCTTCTGGACATTCAGAGAATCAATATTAAATCTTCGCTGTCGCCGTTGAAAAGAAAGCTTAAGAATAGACACTTGCAAATGATTGCTATTGCGAGTTCGATCGGTCTGGGGTTGCTTATCGGTACTGGTTCTGCTTTGGGGACGGGAGGTCCCGGTGGTATTTTAATAGCATGGGCATTGACTGGAAGTGCTATCTTATGTACGATCCAGGCCATGGCCGAATTGGCAGTCACATTCCCAATCAGTGGGTCCTTCAACGTGTTCGCCAGTAGGTTTATCGACCCAAGTGTTGGGTTCGCAGTTGCATGGAACTACTTCTTCCAGTTCTTGGTGTTGTTGCCTTTAGAATTGGTGGCAGGTTCGATCACTATGAGGTACTGGAACGACACTATCAACCCAGATGTATGGGTACTTATATTTTATGTTGCTGTGATATCGATCAACTTCTTTGGTGTGAGGGCATACGGTGAGGCAGAGTTTATCTTTTCGACTTTGAAAGTGTTGGCTGTGATAGGGTTTATTATTGTGTCGATTGTGTTGGCTGCTGGCGGTGGGCCCAACGGTCACTACAGAGGTGCTGAATACTGGCACCACCCAGGCGCATTCGCTAACGGCTTCAAAGGTGTTGTCTCTGTGTTTGTCACTGCCGCATTTAGTTTTGGTGGAACTGAATTGGTGGGCCTCACAGCTGCTGAAGCCGACGACCCTCGTAGATCCTTACCCAAGGCCACAAAGCAAGTGTTTTGGAGAATCTTGATGTTTTACATGGTGTCTCTCACCTTGATCACATTCTTGGTTCCATACAGCTCGCCAGAATTGTTTGGTGGAAGTTCCGATGTCAACACTTCGCCATTTGTTATTGCTATTAAGAACGGTGGAATCAAGGGTTTACCCTCAGTCATGAATGCTGTAATCTTGATCTCAGTTATTTCCGTTGGCTCTTCATCTGTCTACGCTACCTCCAGAACCCTCACGTCCTTGTCGACCCAAGGATTGGCACCAAAAATCTGTGGCTATGTAGACAGAGCAGGAAGACCTTTAGTCGCCATTATCATCACCAATCTCTTTGGCCTTATCAGTTTCATTGCTGCCAGTGGTAGACAAGCTGAGGTTTTCGACTGGTTGTTGTCTATTTCGGCTCTTTCGTCTATCTTCACCTGGCTTTCGATCTGTGTCGCTCACATTCGTTTCAGACGCGCGTTACACGTTCAAGGCCGTAAGACTGATGAATTAGCCTACACCTCGCAAACAGGAGTGATTGGGTCATACTTTGGTGCGGGCTTGAACATTCTCGTGATTATCGCACAATTCTGGATTGCTCTTTTCCCAATCGGTGAAAGCCCCAACGCATCTGGCTTTTTCGAAGGATATCTTGGTTTCGTTGTTTTGATCATTTTCTACATTGGTCACAAGATTTGGAGAAAGAACTGGATCATTCTTCTTAGAGCAAAAGACCTTGATATTGATTCTGGAAGACGTGAAACAGATTTGGAAGCTTTAAAAGAAGAGTTGAAAGAAGAAAGACGCATATTGGCTACCAAGCCATTTTTTTATAGAGCATATCGTTTCTGGTGTTAAACTAAATACAAATAAACTAAATTTTACTAGCAAGTTTAATTTGCAAACAAAAATGTCTAGTAAATTTAACTAGTAATTTTTGCGCAGCTTTTTTGTTCTATTAAACTTTTCAAGATCATCCAAGATAGTTTTGGTCATAAAACATGTCTACGCATCATCCTACCTTTGGGAGGTCCTCAGGGTTTGGTAGTGTGTTCAAGTCCTTGACCAAATCTCTAAAACCAACATCGTCAAGCAAAAATGTACCAGTTTTTATCAACCCTACAGTGGTAGGAGGTGGGCAAGATGTCCAAGGTCTCTTTATCAAACTACAGCTGTCTGACATAGCCGTGAGAGCAGAGGCGGCG
Source organism: Kodamaea laetipori (assembly GCA_030558845.1). Lineage (NCBI taxonomy): Eukaryota > Fungi > Ascomycota > Pichiomycetes > Serinales > Debaryomycetaceae > Kodamaea > Kodamaea laetipori. The sequence goes on from JAKTQN010000013.1 coordinate 413,924, forward strand.
TTGAAGTTGAGTGAATCTTTAAAACAGTTTCCTATCTCCTCGATCCCTGAGGTGTGGTACTTGGTCAGAAGCATGTGTGACAGAAAGATCCCCACAAAATACAGGCGAATTGCTTTAAACCTATTGATTCAGTGTATCAAGCACAACGACTCCTCAGTGGGAACTCGATTGATGTTCTTCAAGGATATAATGCTTTACTTGGACATCAGAGATGACCTGTTAGATCCTGAATACGCCTTGTTTTTAACCGCATTGAAGACTTTGACAAACCAGGGTAAAGATATCCACGAATTTTGCATTTACGATGATAATAAGAACTTGTATTCATTCTTTGAGAGCACGTTGAACGTGTTTGCAGGTGCCCGTGACCGTAAACAGGATTTAATTGATACTGTTGAGTTTATTGATCAGTGTTTGGTCTTCAATATGAGTTTACTCGATGATGCCATTATCAAAACTATAATATCAAAAAGCGTTGCAGTTGGAGAGACAAACGACTTGGATATTGTGAGGAGTGTGGTTCAACTACTACAGACTATATCTTTGAATGACTTCTTACCTCAGAATTCGTACCCTGAAGTGATCCAGTATTTTTGCTCAACATATGCTCTCACCACTGATCAAGACTTACAAAATTTAATAATTGGATGCGTTGACCATTTGGGGTCGGAGTTGCTGGTACTAATGCAGAATTTGTGTGACCAACTAGAAAACCTGGAGCTCTTCAAATTCAAGACTCTGGCACCTAGTTTATCGACAAGACCTTTGAATGCGTGTATTGGTGCCATTCAGATACTAGCCACCTCATTAGTACATGCATCTGCTTTGGACAATTATGACCTTGACTGCTGTTACACAGTGATCCTAAAGGCGTGCAAACGACTGATTGGCTACGGAGTCCCCTTGGTGAACACCACCTTCTTACGAACTTATGACAAATTGTTCTTGAAGAGCTGTTACGAAGAAAACTTTAGCATTACATTCAGCCATTCATTTAACAAAATCTTCCCATTTCAAACTTGGTTGTCTTCCGCCAGTGTTTCTTTGTTTGATGTTTTGAAAGCTTTGAGAGTAAACTCTCCTCAAGACCAGTCGTACCTCCAGTCAATATGCAATTCTTTACAATTGCACTTTGAAAGCTACGAATTGATGTGCCCAAAAGACAAGTTGGTCAACTTCTTGTTGTACAACTACCAATATTTGTCAGACGAGAACATTGCATTTGTGTTGAATTACTATAAGGAAGAGAGGTTATGTACCTTATTGAACCCATTGTGGAGGGAAAATAACTTGAAGCTCTTGAAATACTTCTACTTCAACACTGACACCTCAGTGGACATTAAAATTCACTGTTTACAGGTGATCAAGGATTCTTTCGTGGTTTCCTCTTCAATCTTCAACGCCTCTAGCATTGGATACGATATCATATTTGAGATCTTGAAAAAGTCAATCGAAGAGTCGGACCCAACATTGGTTGAATATGTGGTGGATAATTTCTTCAAGTACTTTGCATTGAACAGCTCACCAAGTATATTGAAACAAATGCTCGACATTTTTATGGCTAAGCTCCGAGAAGTGAATACATCCCCTTCTGATTCCTCAACTTCACTATCATCCCCTAACAAAGAATCTGAGGTTTATAAAACATTGGTTTCACTCAGTTCAATGTCATACACAACACCTAAATCCAGCACCGAAGTCTACATTACCCTGGTTTTCTCACAGAAGTTAGGGAAATCACTTGTTGAATTACTATTGATATTTTCACAAAAGGATGGGGAGAAGGCTGAGAGGTGCTACAAATTCATTATCACTTTATATGAATATGCATTGAATGAGAAGCTTATTGACTTGCTCATAATTCTTACCAAGTGCTTGATTAGAATAAGAGTGACGACTGAAAGCTATGTCTACTTTACATTCCCTGATGAAATGGTGGCACTAGCCACAACTTTTAGAAGAAACGTAAATGATGATTCGTTCCCTCAAGAAAAAGCAGCAGACTTCAAATGGGTATACCCCGAAAGCTTGTCGTACATGCCTGAAAAATATTTTAACAAGCCATCTGGTTTGTTAAAGTTGGCAAAGAAACCTCGTTCCTTGTATGAGCAAATGTCTAACGGCAATGATGAAATTGGTGTAGTAGAGGAAAAGGATGAGGAAGTTCAAAAATGGGAAATTGACATTACAAAATGGCTTGAATTTGTACTCAAGGTGATTACCGAATTTTATGACTGGGAATTGTTTTCTCTAGTTTGGGGACACTTCTGCCCCCAGTTGTCAAATTTAAAGTTGTTCAATAACTGTGACGCCCAGATAATGAAATTACAAAGCATTTTATGTGAGCAGTTGACTTTGAATTTGCCCCCAACCATCTCACTTGCAAACACTTTCACAAAGGGTGATTTACAAGTTGTAATTGTGAGGACGTTATCGGCATTACTAGGATACCACCACAAATTTGGCAAACACAATGAAGATCAGATAATTAACGCGTTAATTTATGGTTTGGAGTCGTGGGAGAAAACAGCCATACCTTGTATCAACATCTTAACAATTTGCTGTCACGAATTACCACTTTCGATTAAGAAGTATTTGATTGTCATATTGACCAAATTGCAAGTTAGAATGTCTGGAATCTTTATATGCTCGCATATTCTAGAGTTCTTGATATCTTTAATTTACCTTCCCTCATTGACATCAAATTTCACTATTGAGGAATTCAAAAGAGTGTTTGGAATTGCTTTCAAGTACATACAGTACTCTCATGACGTTAGGAAGAGAGAAACAGAAAAGGAAGATTTGTCGAAAGTGGAAATCTTACAGAAGCACGGTGTTGATGCCAAGGTAGAAGAAGCACCTTCCACCCAGTACCAAGGCGGGAGCTTCACACCCATTTTGGCAGACTACATTCTGACAATTTCCTACAAGGTTGTATCAAGCTGGTTCTTAAAGATACACCTTAATGACCGCAAGAAGTTGTCGTCATTTTTGATCAAGAACTTGATTGCGTCTAGTAGTTCGCCAAATGAACTAGACGATCAAACCATTGGTTTTATTGATTTCATTGTGCGGTATACGTTTTGTGATTTCCCATTGACGGTAATACACTCTAAAAAGCTTCTGGTTGCTGCACCTGACCCGGAGAAGGTGACGTTGAATCATTGGATTCTTGGTAATACAATCCTCACTTTTGAAACCAACACTATGAATGGAGATTCGTCACTTGTTATTCGTCGTCCAACCGGCACAACCAAGCTTTCTGTTAAGTGTGACCAAGCATCTGAGTACGCAAACAGTTTTCACCAACCTGTTTTGTCGTCCAACTACTACTTGACTCAATTGGTTAATAACTTGAACATGCACAAACAAATCAAACCTATACCCATAATGGAAGATCCAGTTTTGTTGCGTGCACTCAATGTGTTGGATCGTATCCCAACGGTGTATTTCCACAAAATTGGAATAGTCTACATTGGGCCAGGTCAGAGCAAAGAGGAAGAGATCTTGTTGAATAAAGTTGGGTCCCGGAGCTATGAGCTGTTCTTGGAAAACATTGGCGATTTGATCAAATTGAAAGGTGCTAACGCTACACTTCATGTTGGAGGATTAGACACAGAAAATGGAATTGACGGAGAGTACTCGAGGTACTGGAGGGACAAAACCACTCAAATCATGTTCCATGTGACGACAATGATGAACGGTGAACAGTCACATGTAAACGAAAGAATGAGAGTCGATATGAAGAAGAGGCATATTGGGAATAACCATGTCAATATATACTACGACGAATCTGGACTTGGATTCAATTTCAATGTGATCAAGTCCCAGTTCAATTTCTTGAACATTGTTGTTTCACCTCACACCAAGTCCAAGCACCGTTACGAAACATATGAAGAGGGAAGGGTAAGTTCTTGGGAGGAACCTCAGGAATCTGAAGATGACTCCAGATTTGCCAAATTTGCTAGCAAGTTTGCCAATGGTAGTGGTAACTATGAATCCGAGGACGACTCCAGAGACTCGGAAACAGAGTATTTCAAGGTGAAGACCTATCGTCGTTCGGGTGTGCCAGGAGTTTTGGCCACGAGCCATTTCAAGCTTGTAAGCGGAGACAACTTGGCACTTTTCATAAGAAATTTGTGCCTCACAGCGAACGCGTTTGCGACAGTTTGGCACGCAAGTTCTAACGGTTGGTACCACTCGAACTGGTCACAAAGAGTGAGTCAAATTGGACATTTACGGGAGAAGTCGCTAAAGACTTACAATCAATTGAAGGACGAGCCTACCACGCAGGGCATTGAAATGATGAATAACCAGGGAAATACAGAGTCTGGGTATGAGTATTTGGATGATGCGGAGGGAATTGCTAGCGAATTGTATGAATTGGTTGAATTCAATTCGTATACATGTTAAGCCATCAAGTTACGAATGCTCCCCTTTCGAGAGCAAAAATATATCGAATTGTGTTTTGAAATAGTCATTAATAGTACAATTAGAAGGAGTAGTACTGTAATCTTCTTGAATAGATCAACTACTTTACTGAAAGTACCAGATTGCAAGTTTGAGATTTCGAGAGTAAACTGAGAAATGACTGAATAACCTGCATTTGGAACCTTAAAACAAAAAGTTGCAACTTAACAATCAAGATGTACACAATAGGCAATCTAAAGCAAAACATCTAAATCAAAACAGGTAGAACTCCGAGATGGAGCTGTGAAATGTCCTAAATTCTGTTAAGAGAATGCAATTAGGAGTTGATTGACTGTGCAAATTATTCGGTAAATCATAGTCAGTTTCATTTCATCAAACTATATAATGAATTCATTCTCATGAACTCAATCCAAACTCATGAACCGCTTATCTAACAACCTAATACATCTGTTACACATGCCCAAGCACTAGCTACACACATCTGTAGCGTAGGCAAATCCAAAACAGTAATCTAATTTGTAATCTACGTGTGTGGAGCTTGAGGGGAGCAAGGCTGTGGGTAGTGCGGTAATGTAGAAACCGAATGAGCACCACCATTCTAACAATTTTTCATTTTATCATACTCCCCTCGAGACACCCACTAGATAATTGTGTCTACAAGAGAATAGTAAAACAATAATAAAGTCGAACAACAGCAACTCGCTACACCTCGTACGTCTTTGCTGCTCGTTGTCAGTATTGTGGAGAACCTTGACGTGATATTGACCTACCATCGCACGTGAAAACTAATAATCTTGAAATATCAAAGATGATTACTTGTTTCACCACCAAGATAGCTTCAAACTGTACAATCTCTACGTCATATCCCCTCTCACCCTAGTTCCGTCACCACTTCACCTTCTAGTTTTCACTAAACCCACCTCTCGGCCGATCTCCAAGCCACATGTTCATATTATGGCTGATAAGGACTAAATCGTTTTAGTAAGCACACCCGCGAACCAACGGCAACCAACGTGTGTACTGCATACAGGCCCCTAGAATTGTTCCTGTAACGTCGACCCAGGCTTCTCAACTACTGCGGCACGGCCTATAAGCGTAGGAACTGCACACAGCTAAGAGAGGCATCAATTTTCTTTTTCTTTGTGCTTTTCCGTGAGCTTCTGATATAAATACTGGAGCTGCCTGTTGAATTGTGCAGAGGTGGCATAGAGTGCACAATTTGCTGGCGATGACATACTCAGGCAATACCTATACGAGGCGGGCGTTAGAGTCTGTGAATAAGACGTTGTTCAGTCAGAACGACGCGCTCACGAACTTGAGGGAGCAGTACCAAGAAGATGGCTTTTCGCAGCAACAGCTCCAGCAGTCGTTAATGCTTATGTACGAGAGCTTACAGTACAAGTCTGGAAAGATTGTAGTGTGCGGGATTGGAAAGTCGTTCAAGATTGCAAACAAGTTGGTGGCGACCCTCAACTCGTTGTCGTTGTACGCAGCCGCGTTGCACCCGCTGGAGGCGTTGCACGGCGACTTGGGAGTCATCAACGAGCTGCGCGACTGTCTTGTTTTCGTGACCGCAAGCGGAAACACCCCTGAGCTCTTGCAGTTGTTACCGCATATGCTGGACGAGATGCCGATCATATTGCTCACGTGTAACAAGGTGTCGAAGCTATCGAAACACGCGCAAATTACGTCACTTTTGTATGCCGAGTTGCCGGCCTCGTTGAACGAGGACGCCATCCACGGCTTGCCGGCTCCAACCGTGCTGGCTACATTACTGTTGGTGTTGGCCGATGCGGCCATTTTGGCATTGCTGGAGATGGTGGAAGAGGACTTGGCTGCGAGAAGGCGAAAGTTTTCACTCAAACACCCTGGTGGCTCGATCGGTGCCGACTTGGCTCATTTGAACGACAGAGTCAAAACTGACGAAAATGCACCAAGCAGCTCTACCTCATTACTCAGTTTGAACCAAATTAGACACACTTTGGACGAGAATTTGGCCTCCCTCACATCATCCGAGGACGAATACGAAGCTTTAGAAAAGACATTCAAGTGGTCTCTGGATGCTACTCCTACTTTAGAACCACTGAAGAATACTATAGTCACCAACGAAAATGAAATCGATCTCATGGTAAAGTCAAAAGATGAGTTGAAGTTGCTACAATGGGTAACTTTATACAATCTGATTACGCTTGAGAGGAAGATTGGAAATCTGCAGACCAAACCAAAACAAGTCTGTACACTGTATATCAAGGAGTTGTACAAACTGCACATTGCTGAAACTGAAGTACCTTCTTGGGAGAAGTTCCAGAACAACTTGTACGCTTCCTTGACCTCAAGTTAACTTTGTTATACTTTTCTGTATTTATGAGTGATTGCAATTAAAAATGATTTAATCATTGTTCAAAACCATGATTGGAATGATTATCCGAGATTGGATTTTATGGGTACAGTTCTTGTGTAATGAGAATTAGAGCCCAGGTGGGTATTTATAAGGGACTATAATTAATAGAAAGTTTTAAAAGGACTGTAGATCGAGTTAGAGAGGAATTTGCCAGCCATTGCGGTAAGGTATTGCCTTTCTGGCTCCAAATGTTTTTGCTGATCTTTTGCCACCAAGCCCCTTGTACCGGCGATTCTTGAGATAATGAGTCATTCGGTTAAGAGTCAAAGCCACTAACAAACTATTGTTAATCTCAAAGATCAGGCTGCCATATTATACAAAAGTAATTACTCTACATTATCACAAGTATCGCAACTATAAACAATAATACTAAAAAATAGGAAAACAAACAACATATATACAAAATGAATTCTCTATACTCGAGTATTTTAATGATTATCAGCTTCAATCAAAGCAGTTTCGGCAACAATAATCATCTTCTCAACAGAAGCCAAGTGCTTCCCATAAGAGTTCTTTGATGAAATTTGCTTGAGGTATTGTCTCAATTTGACAATCAAGATACGCTTTTCTTCGCTCTTGGAGTCAAAGCCTTCAACTAACTTCTGGATGACATAATTAGCAAACTGATCTTTCATCATGAGAGCCAAAGGTGAATCGTCTGCAACTGTTTCCACCTTGAAGTCCTCATTACCGAGCATCACTTCGTGTAGGATTCTCCTTCTCTGGTCAACGGTACCAAACTTTATACATTTCTCGATAACGTTCGAAGCAAACTTGTGCTTCGAAAAAGTCACCACAGACCCTAACACCACCTTCAATATGGCTTCGCGGTCCTTAGCATCGCCCCTCTCCAAAATGTGTTGCATAACATAGTTACCATACTGGTCCTGGATTAAGTAGAAGATAAATCTATTCAATTCGTCCAAAATAGCCTGCTGATCAGCCAAGTCACTGAATTCAAGCAAGCGCTGGATAACTCTGCACCCATACGGATGGGTAGACAAATGGTAGATCTGGTTGCTCAAGCTGTCCAAAATGAACTTGACTTTGTCAAAAGGAATGCGCTCGATGGACTTTTGAATAACGTGGTTACCATTTTGGTCCTTTGAGCACACCAACACATAGTCCTTCAACTCTTCTACAATCTTGATCTGACTAGGAAGATCAATTTCTTCCAATGCACGCTGTATCACTCTACAGCCATACATTTGCAACGACAACTCATAGATGTGACCAGACATGTTCTCCAACAACACCTGCTTTTGTGTATAAGAGCCATGTTCAAAATACTTTTGAATAACATAGTTTCCAAACACGTCAGTCATCAATTCGTACGAAATACTTCTGATTTCGTTGAAGATAACTTCTTTCTCCTCGTCAGATGCGTCAGCCAACTTTTGTTGAATAAATCTAGATCCGTATTGGTCCTTCGTGAACTCAACAGCATGTCCGTAGATATCTTTCAAAAAGTATTCCTTGCTCTTTGAGTTTGAGCGGACCTCTTCCAATAATGGCGACCTGTAAATGTGATTACCACCACTTCCCTTGCCGTTATTTGCATTCGAGTTGGAATTAGCGTTACCCTTTCCGTTTTTTCTCTTAGTTGTAGCTGGAGGAGGCGAGCTGACACGCGGGTTTTCAAACGCAGGTGACGCGGCATCCATTGGAGGCAGAATTGGGTTGATTGGTGGGTACTGCTGGTACATTTGGTAGGGGTTGAATGGGTGGAACATAAAGGCTGAAACAGGTGCAGTGGGTGCTTGGCGACCTAATCCAATCGAAGGAGTTGGGCCTCTTCCCTTCTTCTCCTCACTTTGGGTTTCAGGAGTATCCTTAGACGAATCGTTTGAAGCCGTAGACACATCACTCGAAGAACCTTTTTCAGGTGCAGCTTCTTCAGGTTCGACAGGGGGCACACCATAGTTCATCATGTTATAGAAGGCAGGGTCCATAAATTGTGGTGGTGGTGGGGAAGGGATCATGAAAGGAAGATTACCTGGAGGAGTAGGTCCAGGTGGAGGTCCCTGGTTATTGCGGGCCGCGTACGGGTTAAAGTCCTGGGGAGGGCCAGGTGGAGGAACCACAAATCCCGCACCCGCGCCGCCCTGGAAACCCTGGCCTTCGCTGAAATAATTGTACAATGCTGGAGTGAACGAGGTAGCTGTCGCTGGATTCCAAAAGTTTGCTGGAGCACCGGCACCATTACCTGCGTTACCCTGAGGATCATTCAAGTCAGAACTGACAGACAATGTGGCAGATGCCTGGATGGGTGAGGTTGTAGAGTTGTAGTGGTCAATTTTCTCACTGATTGATTGGTGTCTCGAAGTGCGAGCAGCTGGCATGTTCAAGTTTTCATTCATGGAGCCGTGAGGTGACGTTAAGCCATACTCCCCAAACGGCTTCTTCAACTCGTTGTTGAAACTTGTTCTTCTCGACGAAGGGCGATTTTCCAATCCCAACTTTGACAAGCCATTCAGAAGTTCCATTTCCCTTGTTGCATCAGCCACCGTGGAAAACTTCTGTAAAAAGCTGTCCAGTGGTGGGTGTCTACTTGCAATCCCACCGCTGATCGAGGCAGTACCAAAGTTCAATCTGCCCAGTTGAGCCGTTGGGTTCTGACTGTGTATGTTGGTGGTGGTGCCGCCTACAGGTGCCGTGATTGCGGACAAAGAGCCCTTTTTCAAGCCAAGGAACTCAATGTCGCTACCGTCATTCAACGAAAACCGTCTCTCTCCGCTGCTACTAAAGTACCTGGCAACCTCTGGGTCAACCTGGTCCAAGACAGTTTTATACTGTGAGTTGGCTTGGATTGGTGATCCCATGTTCGAGCTGCTCGAGGTGTGCGACCATATGGTTTCGGAGGGCATACTAATTTTTGTTAAACTTTTACGATTTAGCTTTTTGATCTTGTAGATCACAGGTGTAGTTGTATCCCTTGACTAAGCGTTAGATTCTAATATTGAGAAGTCAATCTTAACTCCGTCAATCTTATCTGTGATGATTGATCCGAGCCCAGTATTCCTATCTTGAGTCTTCTTTTCTAAATCACTGGTGTCACTAACTCTTAATAACCGGGGGCAAAAAGACTGATTGAATGTGGTCTCCGGATTTACGCAACGAAAGTAGTAAACAAATGGTAGCTAGCCAAAGTTGTAGCGTATAATGAGATTTCCAAAGGCAAACAAGTTCCAGAACCTAGTTCTCGAGTGGCTCCGTATATCAGTATTGATTACTCTGCCGTGAAGTGAAGTATACGAAATTAAATTTTCCTTGGGGCTTTTTCGACAGGAGAAAAAGTGCATTTTTAGGAGTTAGGAATGTCTAAGTTGAGTAAGGAGTCCACGGAGAGGTTGGCCAGCTTGTTGTACAATGCTGCGTCCAACGAGGTGGCACCCAAGATTCCAGCAGTACGAAAGTTTTTGTACAACACTCCCGAAGCAGCGCTCCCACCCTCCATCTTGGACGGATTGATGCAGAATCAATGGAACCAGAAACCAATGAGTGAAGCTCCACAAGATCTCCCAGAGTCCAAGAGGCACATTGAGTCAAATGTACTCTGGTTCAAGTGCCAGAATGCGTACATTAGCCAGGATGACTTCCACAATTTATTCCCTGTGCACCGTGAAAGAGTCTACGAATGTGAGGATATACTGCTAAGGGCAGTCAAACTGAGAAATCCCGTAACCTTGCAATTTGAGAATGGGTACTATTTGATATTTCCGAGCTATGTAGAGGCTTGTGTTTATTTGAACGAAACTAGGGAAAAGTCTATCAACGGTGTGGGAATGAATTTACGTTTTGTGAAGATGGATGGGAATAAGATGAAGCATGTCACTTCTCCATTTTTGGGACAAGATGGTGCGAACTTGTTGTCGCAGTTGCAAAAAGACGGAGCTGGTAATGTGCAGAATCCTCTTCTGTACTTAAACAACACATTGTTTGAGCATGTTCCTGTGGACCAATTGTTCAAATACGCACCAGTAAAGTTGGGATTGATCCAACGTTTAATGGAAAACGAAATTGTAGATTACAATTTGGTGGGGAAGTTAATTGAGGCGACCACGCGGCGGTCGACGGTGGTGGTAAGAAACCTTCCTTTGGGGTTACTGCCGCATACACTTCAGCGGATGCTCTGGGACTATGAGTTGTCGCGAAATCCATTTACGACGGTTTTAAATGATGCTGTGCGGCAAGTTCACACACAGGTGATTCGGTTTAGAAACGAGTCGAGTGCGCTGCGGTTTGTGAGGAATTTTCACGGACGCCAGTGGGATTCGTTTGGTGGAGAGAAGAAGATGTATGAACGTGTGGTTTGTGAGGTGGTGGATTAAAAAGAGTAATTCTTCACTTAGTCTCCGGCAACCGAGAACATTACTTGTACTAAAAGAGCAAAAAGCTTCCACATAGCACTCGGCGAATGAATATTCTAGCAGTTCGTTGAACACAGGTTTAAATTTCAACCGAACTTGGCAGACTCATTTTAGTCTTGAGATTTTCAAAGCTAAATGGTTTAACTTATTACTTACGGTCAATTCTAGGGATAAGGTATCATGTATAGATCCAGTTTTAAAGTAAAGTAGATTACCATTAATAAAATAAAGAGTTTTGAATTTATAAAGTTTCTAACTACAAAGGTAGTTCCTGGTCTCCCAACCACAAGGGTTACCTAATAAAGTTCATAATGTCTTGTCTATTCTAACGCAAGTCTATTTTAGTCAATTCCAATGACAAGTCTATTCATTTCTGATGGAACCAAATTAGGACAGATTGTACTGTCAACCATGAATACTTGAAAGAATAACAACGATTCTTAGGTGTACTCTCAAATCTCAACTTGTTTACTATAAGATCGTGGCAGAAGTATATTCGGTGAGTTGAAAGGGATTCTGTTACTTGTACAGTTTGTTTTCAGTGCATTCACCACTTCGTAATTCCATGCTTTGCTTCTCATAGAGTTCACAGAGTCCTTTTTTTACACAGCTCAATTTCTCCATCTTTTCAGCATAACCAGGCCGTACTTTGTCTATTTGTATCTCATCCAGTACGTCAAAGTTGCAGACGTCTTCAATTCCCGATTCACTTCTCTAAATTAATTAGTCTAATCCCTTCCAACTATACCTCAGTATCTCCCACGTTGACTCACTCTCCCCCTTTTTCTCATTAATCACATACTTCTCCCATATTCTCTTCTGCTTCCACACTATAATCACTGTATCATTTCCAGACCACCCAATCACTCCAGAGTCGTTTATCTGTTCCGTGTAGTATTGCGCTGTATTCACCAGACAAAACGACCAAGTAGACTTAAAGTACTGTGGAATAGGTAAAGGTAACGGAAAGTTGCGCAATATGTGCCTTCTGTTCAGTGGCGCCTGCCTCGACTCCAGTTCGTCCCCAACCAAGTTGAAAACATGCAACGTGTGTTTGTCAGAAAGCACCGCCAATTTCAGGTCGTTGTGCGAGAACTTCATGGAGGTGATCACCGCCCGGTCGAGCCCCCGGCGGAATTCATACAATAATGCTGTGTTGTGTGTGGAGTGCACTCTAATTATCGTGCCTGTCTCGGATGCTGATGCCACCAATGTCCCCAGCCTGTTTAACGAGAGACATCTGATTTTCAGTTTGTGGGCTTTGATGATACTTACCAAGTTCTTCTCCTGGCCTTGTGGAGATACGTCCACCAATTGGATCTGTCCCAATTGTTTCCCTGGGAATGCCAATGTCTGGTACTTTAATTCTTTTGATGCAGAGGACGCTGAAGTCGGGGGCGAGGTCGCAAACCCGTCATTAAGAGGTGGAGAGCTCGGCCCGCTTGACGACGACAGATTGACCGACAAATCCGCGAGTCCAAACTCATTGTCAATGGTATCGTAAGTGGCAAATTTGCGAGGTGGTGCTGAGAATCCGTACACAAGCACCTGATTCTGTAGCACCACAATGATGCGAACACGGGAGAGAAGCACATTAAGTACTGGAGATGTAAACTCCAAGCTCAACGAATTCTTGCGCTTGAGGTCGTCCCAGATGATTAACTTGTTATTGGCAAACTTGGGGCTTTTGCCTCCGCCTACAAGCGCGAGGTAATTGGTTCTGTGGAGCATGGTGATGTGTCCTATCCCTGAACCTGCGGGAACGGCGAGCTGGGAGTGTTGCAGGGGTGGTGATCCGGCGAGACGTGGTGGTGACAGCGACGACCCCAGCGAGTGAACCAGCAGCGCCAGGAGCCTGCCCTCGCCGCTGGTTGTGCCTCCAACACTAAAGTGCCGCCTGACACGCATGTCAAGAGGATTGGTGTTGTAGACGAGAAACCCGTTCTCAAGCCCCACCGCAAAGCACCCTTGGTCCTGGTTGAAATTGATGCACAAGATTTGCGACTCACGTTGAGACGTATTGTTTAATGGTGAGTGCGTATTCATATCATCAAATGGGTGCTTTATAATTAGTTCTGGTTCTATTCTATTCTATCCTGAAGCTTGTGCGTGTATTATTCTATTGTTATTCTGGTTATTAAAATCCAGTTCCTATTCTCTAGTTCCAAATATATTTATCTTTCTATCCTGATTTTTATTGTTATACCTAACGATCACTGAAAATGATCACAACTGAAATGGTTTCCTTGGAAACGTTTAACCAGAAACGGAAAACCTATCAATAGACTAAAGAAAAACGCACAAGGGACAGCGATTAACGACAAACTACTGGATCGTATTTTCTGCGAACGACTTCTAGTTATAGTTTGACAAGACTGGGGTATACGATTAGTAAACGAGTATGAAAAGATAAACAGAAGGAGACGAGACAGAGTGCACACAAACGCTGTGGAGAGTAGAAACAGGGACGATTTAGCGGCCTGGCAGGAACAGAAGGACAAAAGTGCCCGACGCAGCGTAAATGACAGCAGGGGCTCTTGTGGCCACCTTGAATTCGGGGCATGGAGTGATTTGTGTTCTTGGGAACAAACGAGATCATCTCCGGGAGCCGAATCAGGAAGTAGACTGGCACAAACAAATAAACATGGAATGGGGTACAAAGAAGACAAAGGAAGGATAGGTGATCGAAGGAAGTACTATTGTAGTTGGATGTAACGGAGCATGTGTGTAGGTTAGTGTGCGAGACCACGCTGTCGGAGATCCTGGGGGTGGAGCCTTTGGCGTATTGAGTGGATATGATCTGGCACAATAAGTGGTTTGGGGCGATGGTGGCCGTTGATGCGAGAGAACGAACTTATTTACAAGCACGGGTACGTCAGTGAACAAATACCTGAATAAATAGTTGAATAGCTATGGAACTTAGTGAGTAGCTATGAGTGTGATTGAATGATGAGTAATCTGATGAGAGAACCATCACAAGGCCTGGGTGTCGTATTTACAATGGTTTACTTTGTGTATGATCAGCAAGTAGCTGATCATGAAGATAAGTAGTAGGTTAGTGACTAGCTGAGTGTGCTGTCAGAATCAGGAAGTCAATGACTTCGTCTTTCGTGCTACTAAGTTACTGTTTTGCACCCAATACAACAAATTGCGTCTACCATTTTATAGTAATGGCTGCAAATTAAAAAAAAAAAAACCGTTGTTCTCAGGTAGGGGAAGCTCATTTTGCTAGGGTCGTTCTTTGTTACCAGAGTAATTTCAGAGGGAGTTAGTATTATTGGAGTAACTAGTTTGCATCCCAGCTTCATCATCTATAAATTCCTCTTAATACCCAATGCAGCCCAGGGACTTCTTTCTGAAACCTTCACAAAGTGTTCATTGTGTGGTATAAGCGGCAGTAGTTAAAAACATTCCTTATATCACCATTGCTGCCACGTTGGATTGAAATGTTCACCCCACATTATGTAGGAAGACAATCAAGAGAAGGTTCACCTTACTAGTTGTTTTCACACACGTGGAGTGGACCCTGTAAAGATTCTAAAAGGCGTAGAATGGTCACCTTAACGGTTACGGTCGCAAGATTCTACGTAGGTTACAATGCTAATGGTATTAAGAAGAACTATATAGGAGAGTTGTATAGACAATGGTAGTTTTTTTTATTTACTTTAGATCAGAAGCAAACAAATCTTTCGTATCATCTACCTAGCTTGCAAAATGCAAAGGATATTAGTTCCGGACCTTTAAACAAATGGTCTAAAGTTCTCAGTATTGTTTTGAGTTTCCAGGTTCTTTTTAAGCCAAGTTCATCAATGATTCATCAAAATACTTTAATCACTCTCTATATCCATTATTTCATCCTCATCATCGCTGGACTCTTCTCCCTTAATCAAATTATGCGCAACTGAACCCACATCCTCTATTTGGCCCTCCATATTACCATACTCACTCCTTTCATGAAACTCTTCCTTTTTAAGTAATCGGGTCTTATTATTAAGTGGAGTCATGAATTTGTTCTTCTTCGCAGCTTCAAAAGCACCTCCATGGGGTTTTGGTGTGAATTTCTTTACTTTTTTGCCCACACTGTTCATAAACGCTCCACTATGATTCGCATTTATCTCCAAAGCCCTCTTGAGCAAGTCAGATGCAACGGGGTCCGAAGGTGACACTCCCAACGCATTATGTAATATATCTATCGCTTTGAAATAGTTGCCCAACTTCAAGTATATAAGCCCCATTGCGGCTAACACATTGGAATCGTCCTTGTTGCTGATCTTCAACACCTGGTTGAAGCAATCCAATGCTTTGTACGGCTGATTTCCTCTCCTGAATACATGGCCCAAGTTCGCATGTATGGAAACCCAAGTCTTGGAATCTGAATTCAAGTACTTGGCAGCTCCCAAAGCTTCGCTCAAAAACAACTCTGCCTTTGCCAAATTATTCTTGTGGAAATTAATTACTCCCAATTCGTTGAGCAATAAGGGGTCACTGTTACAGATTCGGTACAGTGTAAGTAAGTACTCTTCCGATAAATTCAAGTTGTTCATTTGCAAGTGCTGCATACCAAGGAACAAATTGGGCAAGTGGGTTCCTGGGAATAATTTGGCTGCAAATGCATAGGCACTTATCGCCTGCTCGTGTTCACCCTCTGCCGCAAATGTATGCGCAAACCCAATCCAGGCTTGGCCAAAGTTGGGGTTGAGCAAGGTGGCCTTGGAGAAAAACTTTCTTGCTTCTATGATCTTGTTGATTGATAGGTAGTATATTCCAATTGCTAGCCAAGTTACTGGGCTATTAGGGTGGTTTTCAGCCAATTGGTGGGCCTTCAAAAACAACTTGTTTTTACCTCCCAATTCATGCAAACACAGCAAGTAATTGGGCAAAACATCAAAGTTGTATGCATCTCGTGATAATATTTTCTCACAAACCAACAAACACTCATCAAAATTACACTGGATGAACAAGTAATCTGCTCTGGAACCTAGTATATCAGCATTGTCTCCCAAGTTATACTCGTCCTTTAAGATATGTTCTGCCTCATCGAATTTCGTCACGTTCAAATACTTGCTGAGTCTTGTGGTGTACAACAACTTTATCAACTCGTCATTATCATCTGCATCTCTATAATTAAGCGTAGTTATAAAGTCCCACTCTTCCATCGGGGTCATCAAGTTATTGTTGATTAACTCATTGAATGCTTCAAAACACTTGACATCCACCAAAACCGCTTCCTTATAACACTCCTTAGCACGCTCAAAGTTGTTTTGGTTTGCGTAGATCTTGCCTCGCAAGTAACACATCAGTGCCTCCAATTTTATCCCCCCGTCACTATTGCGAACCTGGTAGTTGTCGTCTTTTCGAAATGGGTTCAGCTCTCCAATTAGATCGAGAGCATCGTCCCACAATTCAAGTTTGATCAGCGATAATGCTGCTAAGTACCGACAGCTTACAGACTTCTCAAATTCGGGTTTCAGTGTCAATAGCAGTTTGGCGCGTAAATAGTTACCACTGTTGATGTACACTTGTGCCAACCAAAAGGCGTCATTGGGGTCGTCTGTAAGTGCAAGCACCTTATCGCCAATGAACTCGGCGGTTTTGTACTGGTGTTGCATAAGGGCATCGTGGCGCCAAAGTCTGAGCTTTTCTGCCTGAGTTAACGGCTCAGTTGTTACTGGACCACCACGACTTGTATTTGCGGGAGGTTCCTGTGACTGGTTGGCATTCGAGTGGTCCAAGTTGAAAAACAGTGACTGGTTCGAACCTGGTGTGTCGAAAAGAGTGTTCTGTTGTGGATTGGGCGGTGTTATGAAGACCTCCAGTTGTCGCTTACCAGTCACCATGGGCGATATGAACAACGTTGAGTTGTGCTGAGAAGGCGTTTTTTGATTTTGCACCATCGTGTGTTGTATCTCTTAATGCTTTCCTTTCTATTATTCAAATTGATCAATTTCTGGTCAAAAAACAGTGTCAACTGTTTATCTCCACTCTTGTTTAAGTTGGTTTTGATTTTGTCTGATTTCAATAATTTTGATTTTCCGGAGATTTTTCTGGAGTCTTTTTACTCATCTCACTTTTGAAAAGGGAAGAGCTACTTAGAAAATGGCAAAGAAAGTTAGCATAGCTGCTTCCAACAGCAAATCGGTCTCTAAGGAGGAACCCGAGACTATAGAACTCAAGTCAAGTATGAAAAACTCAACAAAAACGACCAAAGTTGCAAACACTGCTAGTACTACAGTACAATTCAGAATAATGGCGGGCTCGTACGAACACAACTTGTTGTGTGTCTCTGTGATGTTGGACCCTACCGGCAAGAAAGATGCGATTTTCCAACCTATCTTCCACTTCCAAGCCCACACTTTATCTGTCAAGACAATGGACATTGCAAAAAGGTACTTGGTGACTGGTTCCAACGATGAGCACATCAGAATTTATGACTTGCAAAAGAGAAAAGAGTTGGGAAATTTGTTGAGCCATCAAGGTTCCATCACTGCGCTTAGGTTCTCTGATGAAAGTGCTACGATCAAGGACTCTACCGCGGACGTTACCACCGAGAAGACTGGTAAATGGCTTTTGTCTGGGTCTGCAGACGGGAAAATTATAATATGGAGAACCAAGGACTGGGAAACCTTTGGAATCTTGAAGGGCCACACCGACAGAATCAACGATTTGTCGATCCATCCATCGGGGAGAGTTGCTATCTCGGTTTCGCTGGACCAAACAATCAGATTGTGGAACTTGATGACTGCAAAGAAGGCAGCCATCTTGAAAATCAAGGGAAAGGACCACTTGGGACAGAATGGTGAGATTGTTAGATGGTCCTTGGATGGTAACTACTTCTTTGTTGGATTGTTAAACCAACTTCTCATTTACAACACTGCAACTGCAAAGATTGTGAAGAAGGTCAAGTTTGCCTCGACCTTGATGCATTTTGAAGTCACCAAGATTGAAGGTACTGAGTACATTGTCACTGGTCATGGAGACGGTACCATTGATTTCATAGACTTTAAGAAGATCGACCTTCCAACTGACCAAGATGAAGCTAAGGTGTGGGACTCCAAACCAGAACAGATCAAGCCTGAGTTCACCTTGAGGGGCCACACCAACCGTATAAAGGGCTTCACTTTCTACATGCACCCGGTGGAAACCTTGGGAGTTCCTTACATGATCTCAGTTTCGTCTGATGGAAAGATTGTTGTTTGGAATGTATCGAGTGAAACAAGAGACCAGGTGGCTATTTATGATACCGGAGAAAGATTGAACTGTGTTGCTGTCTCTTCTGAGTCTGTCGAGAAGTATGACACAATGAAGAAGCGTTATGATGCAATTGATGATGAGGTTGCTAGTGAATCTGAGTATGAATCAGATGGTGAGATTAAGAGAGTGATGGTTCCTAAGAAGAGCAAGAAAAATAAGAAGAGAAAGGTTACAGTTACTTTAGAAAATTAAATTAACTGGATATTTGGTACTGGGGTATTTCGAAAGTTCTTTAAGAATTTCGAGAAACCGATACTTCACAAAGCCCTTAAGGCATTAAAAACTCTGAGAATACTTTAGAACCTCGGAGCCCTATTTAGACTACTAATTTACAAACACTTTGGCACTTTAAAAATAAGACTTCAATATTTAGACTTCAACAATTAGAAAGCCCTTGTGCACATTAATAAGAATTCTTCTTAAGATTGACAATAAACTTACAGTAACTCACAAGCCCTTGGGCACATTAAAATACATTAAAATCCATACCTAATCCAATCTAGCAACGTGCTTATCAAACAATTGCTTAGCTCTAACCCACACTGGAGCAGTGTTTCTCTCTGGCAATTGCAACAACGATGGCAATAAGTCTTTAGCAAAGAATTCAGAAGCTTCTCTAGGCAACAAAGAAGGCAAGTGATCGATGGAACACACCGACAACTTTGGTCCGGCAGTGGTATTCACAGTCACAGTTGGCTTGGAGAACACAGTTGCAATATCATACACTGGAATAGGGTTGTGTGGGTTGGTGGTGTCAGCGGAAACATCGACTATGGTGGTCAATTTTCTATCTGGCAGGTTCAAAATGTCATAGTTGAGGAAAGGAGGAATTGGCTGTGACAAGTAGATACAGTTTACGAAAATGTTAGCGTCGACAATCTCCTGGAATGGACCACCCTTGGCAGTCTCTTGCATGTCCCACTTGACAATGTTTTCGTCTGGGATACCGACTTTTCTGAAAAAGTCAATGGCACCAGAACCACAACGGCCCAAAGCACCAATCACCAAGGCAGTAGGGTAGACACCGCCATTCTTCTCCAAGGCTGCGGCCAACGACTTCTTAACATCTGTAATCAAAGCATCCTCGTTAGGATAAGCCTCAACACCTGGCAAGTCCTCGGAGTCGGCGTGGGTCTGCTTCCAGGCCCAGTCTGCAACACCAATGGCAGCACCAGCGAATCCGGCGTAGAAACCAAAAGCTGCAACTCTTCTACCTTGATCATTTTCTAAGAACTCCAAGTCGTACAAGGTACCCTTACCAGCAGGGAATCTCTTCAAAACATCTTGCCATCCACCTTGGTCCTTGTAACAGTGGGCAAATTGGATGTGCTCATGCACCAATGGGAAAGTCTCCTTCTCTGGCAACTCTTTCAAACCGTAGATTATTCTGTCAGTTGGTGCATCTGGCCAAGAGCCCTCAGGAACAATTGTGGCACCAGCTTTCTCGTATTCAGAAGCGTCGAATATCGATTGCGACGACTTCTCAACGTAGATCTTGAAACCAGCATCAATCAATTGCTTGGTGGTGGTTGGGGTCAAAGCAGCTCTGGCTTCAGCTGGTTTGGTTTCAGCTCTCAAATGTAAGGTAACAGGTGTAGACATATTCGTTATTTCTTAATGCTTTAGTACAGGTGGAAATTTCAGTTAATTTATACAAATTCTTGCTATCATCCCACACTTATCAGAGTGCGCAATGTGCAGGAATGACTCTTCAGTATTTACGGCAACGCGTTTTGGTGAAAATTTATGACTAAAAGAGAAAATGTATTGCAGCTTGGGTGTTTTGGGGCCCCAAACGTTAGTTCGGCCCATGAAGTATGAGTAATTTGTTGCTTACACAAGAAGAGTGGGAGTGTCGTTGAAATGTGACTAAGTTTGAGTTACTGATAAGAGTTTAGAGTCGCAAAACTGTTTGACAGATACAGACTGTCTCTTGTTTTTTGAGCACTGTGATGGTGGGGTATTGTCTGATAAGCTTTATGACTACTATGGCTTGTAGATGGAGTGGGTGGAAGACTTAAGCCGTATAAACGATTCTTGAGTCATATTCGATGATTACTAGTAGAAAATTCTGAGAATCAATTATACAATTTGACCAAACCTACTTTTTCAATTTTAAGGAAATTTAACGAAAATTTGAAAAATTTGGAATTGACATAATCACAAATTAGTTCCAAAATTTCACTACTTTACAACCTTTAATGGTAATACACTCTAGTCGATTCCTTCCTGTTGAGGGGACGTTTGTTCTTTCTCCCATTAACTTACAAGCACACTAATTATTCTCAATCTTCCAAGTTACACAATTGCACAAATCTAGCACTCAATACACAAACTTCAACTATCCAAGTTCCCCATATTTATTACTCTACTACAAATACCTCAACTAACCTACCAAAATCCAAACCATCACCACTATTCACATCAAATATTTTAATTCCATCCAAATTGAAAATTCCCTTAGATAAACCCACAATCACTATGTTGGTTTCAAAAACGGCATTGGAGTCCATCGGTCCAATGCGAATGTCATTACTTAGTATAATCACACCACTTGATTTTAGCTTGAGTGAGTTGTATAAGTTGTATAATTGCGTTCTACTATAGATCACATTGCTTGAACTCGTGGTGGTTTGCACGCTCAAATCACTATTTGGAGGCAGATACTGGTGAATTGACCCGGGTGTGTATACTGGATTGAAATTCAACGGGTTTTGAACTATGAGCGACAAATTAAGTCTATTCTTCAGATTGTTAATAGCCTGGATCTTCCAGTTCACGATTTCACCCAATTTGATGTTCAACTTTCCTACAAACGTCAATTTCAAACCAGACAAGGTGGAGTTTGTAGTTGATGTCAAGTTCACGGTAACTGAAGAAGCCGACATTCCAACCAACGGCCTTGCGATCTTTTTAAGTTGAGTTTGAGATGTGTTCACTCCGTTCAACTGTGATGTAGAGCTGGCGTTATTACCAGTTTTGTAAAAGTTGTTTAGTAAAGCAGCTTTTCTTGGATTTGCACCATTTCCATTAGCACCTTTAGTTTGAACAGCCTGCGATTGCAATTGCGAGTAATTGTTAGACGTCTTGAGAGCATTATTGATAGGAGGTGCTATGATACTGAAATCCAAATTGGGACTCCAATGTGTAGTGATAACATTGCTTAAATTCAGGAAAGCCAGCTTCAGGGTATCGTACTTCTCGACTTGAAGGACTAGTTTGATATTTGTTGGCTTTGAAAACTGCTGGTTGCTAGACTGGTTGTTTACACCTTCAGTCTTCTTCAACTCTTTGTCTAAGAACTCGTTGCTCATGAACTTGTATGTGAGGTTTATCGAGTCTCCAAACTTAAATCGAATTGGGTAGTCATTTTCTTTCAAATGGAACTCTTGTACTGTACCATACTTGAAGTCGATCCCCAAGTTTATGATTTTGAAGTATAGTTGACTGGTCTTCTCGGGGTCCATCGACTGTAATAACTTGCTAAGTTCTTCTGACGACTCTATATTTAACGTCGCTAGAAGGATGTTGTTACGACCTGCTGGTTTTGTTGACCTTAATTTGATTACCAAGGAGACTGTTACAGGCACATGAAAACTGGCAGTTAGTGAAGTCGAGCTACTAGCCGTTGAGCTTTCGCTGTCTGTAGGTGAAAGTGACTTTAATTCATCATTATTGGCCTCAGAATCTTCATTTTCAGGATTAATTATGACACTTGACAAATGTAATGGTTTGAAGCTTGAGCTAGAAACAATCAGGTTGTTCAATTCAGACAACAAGTTATTCGAAAATGCCGGTTCGTAATCTGTGAGCGTTGTTTCAACAGCCTCTGGTTCTTCAATTGCATCGATGCCGTGATTACACCTACCCTTTTCGTTGTCACTGAACTTGCAGGATATTAACAATCTTGGATTTGAGACCTTCTTTCGTGGATAAGTCACAGGCATCGATATCTTCCATACCATTCGGTGTTCATCTGAAGTGTAATCGTCGTGAATTAAATGACTGCTGTTCAATATAATATCGAGTATGCTGAAGTTATTGGCTTCCGTACCATTCACCGAAAGCTTGGAAAACGAAACCAATTCACTATTCTCTATAATATCCGACGGTAGTATCGACACATGAGCGTGCATTTTGAATTTGGACCTTTGGACGTCCTCCTTGGACGTTCTGTAGACAATATAAAACTCTATAGTCTCATCGAAAAACACTATGTTTCGGCTTGGAAATAGATCGAGTTTTTGTAACAACTCATCGATTGTACAAGCGGTGTGATCCAACGTTTCTGAGCTGTTGGGTAACACAACAGATAAGCTCATATTAATTCACGTTTTAATGTCTCGCTGTTCATCAATTTGATCTGTGTTTTTTGTTTGACTAATTTTTCGCGTATCGCGATCTATAAAATTATTATAAATATAAAGTTTTGGTTGACATATTGTCAATATGTTGGCTTGGTAACAAATTTAAACAGGACCTTTTCTTTGATTTCCAAAGTATAGACCTCTTCACCGTTTTCCAAAAATGCACATCACTGTTTTCCAAATTTACCTTCACTGTTTCAAAATAGACTTTTTTCAGTGTTTTCCCAGATAGACATAATGTTTCCGAAAAGACTTTCTTTTTCCAAGACCTTCTTCACTGTGTTCCAAGACCTCGCTTCTTTAGTATCCAATATAGAGACCCCCATCTCTCTCCTCAAGTTCATCAATTATGAATACAACATACTCCGATTTGGGATTCCAGCCCAATTTTGCGGTCACATTCAAGTTCTGGAGTTTTGGTAGCCTTCCATCATTCATAGCTATAGCCAAATCAATGGCTTCTAATTTAGTAGAGGTCCCCAACATGCCACTGCTATTAATATACAATGATTTCAATGGTCTTGGAACACTCAAGAATGGAAGGTTTTCTTCATCAAAGAAAGTATTTGAAACATAATCAACAGCAATCTCCAAGGAAATTAAGTTGGGGCAGTATGTAAAGACGAAGTCCATTGAATTAGTGCGGAGCCCAGGCATTGGAAACTGCACTTTCAAGCTTGTCAACTTGTGTCCTTGTTTGCTAAGCACATGGTGGAATCCAATATCAGAAATCAAAGGACAATGGGCAAATTCCATTCTCTTTAGAGTTGCTGGTAGATTTGTTCTCATAAGAAAGTCGTCCGAAATGCTGCCCGAGAGTCTCAAAAATGATAGCTTTGGTGGCCACTCAGTGTTTTCAATGTCATAAAGATTATCAAGCTCGATAGACGACCTAGGGAAGGATAAATGTTCCAAATTGTTCAAGTTCTTGATGGAAGTAAATAGTTCTTTCAAGTTCAAGGTTTCCGAAACCAACCGCAAATCCAAAACTCTAAGCTGTTGGCAACTTTTGATTGCCATCTGAGGACCAAACCCAAAACTTGTTTGAGGCGAAATGAAAACTTGCAAGTTTTTGCTTGATCGTTTCAACAATTTAGCAACAAAGGCGTTTTTACCTGACTGAATCACGTACGACAAGTCTAGTTCCTGGATGTAATTCCCAATAGTTTTGTTGTTAGAAATAGTGTCCATAAATGCAAAGAAGTTGGTGGCTTTGATGAGGGGTGCTCTATATATGTAAGGTAGCACGATCGAATACATCATTTTGGATACCCTCAAAAATTTGGGTTTGAGTTTGCGGGTGTGGTATAAGATATCAATAATATGCACCATAATCTCCAAAGGTAATGCCATGGCTTTCTTATCTTCCTCTTGGGGAACTTCATTCTCATCAACGTAATGAATCTTCCCTTGCAAACAGCACCGAAGAACATCAATCTTCTCGAATTTGGATCGAGGCCATATCTGGCCACTGATCAGCTGCTCAGTCAATATATATACAGATTGGACGTTTAAGTTGTTCTTGTTGAAAGCATCCTTTTTGTTGCCATAAACATCTAAACCTCCAAACACTCCATCATTGTGGTCGCTTGCATCCTTGTCTTCTCTTTCTTCCTCACCTTCCTCATCGCTAGAATTTTTATCAGTGTAGTTTGATCGATAAACGTACCTCTTGTACGGAGGACGCAGCTTCTTTGGACGCCTTTTGTTAGCTATCTTGGAAGTTAATAGGTTGTTAAACCTACTGGTAATCTAAAAATTCCATCATTAATTTCAAATCATCCTAAAAAAAATGTGGTTTTGAGCCTCGTTTCTACAATAGCTGCAAATTTATATAATATAAAGAAAATTGAAGAAGTAAACTATGCATCTTATAATTCAGAAGTTGTACGTGCTCTGCGATACACTCTGTTAGGAGAGAAGACATCCACTTCCACGTCGATGTCAAAATGATTTGCCAATTTGTTCAAAATTTCCGCTCTTGTTTCGATACTTCCACCACTAGTGTAGTATTTTTCCAAGTCCGGATCGCTTGGTGGGCTCGGGATGCGGTTTTGGATTGGTTTATGAATCGGCTCAAACTTAGAATCAGTGTGGTTCGCCTGTAAACGAAACTGCTTTAGTCCTGTGAACAGACTGACTTTAGACGTCTTGTGAAATGGTGATAAGGATCTGATGAGTTCATTGTTGGGGTCCAACTTGTTCTTGATGAACATAATAGGGTACAAGAAGAATACCTTAAAGTATATCATTGGCAAAAACAAGTAAACACCCACACAGAACCTGACCATGCAGATTGGAATTTTGACAGATACCAAAAATAAAATCTCCCTCAACTTCTTAAAGGGAATACCCTCCATTTTGTTAAGCAAACCATCCAATGGTATTAAACTTGAGAAGACATATGCTCTTAACAATTCCCAAATGAGTAGCTTCATTATCATGAAAGTTTGTTCGTAGTGAGTGGCCCCTTCTCGAGACATACTCACTAGACGGGGGTTTACTTCGTTACTGATCACAGTCCAAACTCGTGAAGGATGGGCAAATATTTTGAAGGACAAATTATTAATGATAGACACACAAACAAGCTTCAATTCCATTAAAACTGAAACCCTTTTGGTGTCATTGATTGTTTCTTGCTTCACATTAATTAGCTTTGGAGGATTTAAAGAAGGAAAGGTGCTTGACAGGTCATGAAATTGCAGTGGTGTTGAAGTTTCTTTTCCAAAACTTAGATTGACAGGACTATTCATGGCCAGCGTGAACTCCTCACGCTCCTCTATAGGATTCATTTTCTTCATGGTCGAGGTTGCAAAATTATCGAATTTCTTTTCCTCTGGCGAAAAATTTAATGGGAATGGTTTGACGTATACCGATTCCTTAGTTATTGGAAATCGGTCAGGTTCACCCTCGTTGGGAAACAGGAACGGTGCCAATGTTGCTTTAGGAGACGAAGGGCTCAAATTAAACTTCTTTAAGTTTGTTAACGTATCCTCAATTTTATGCAAGTCGGTAGATAAATCCTTTATTTTGTTGTTTTGAGCACCAACCAATTTTTTAATTAAGTGCTTTTGGTTTGAACTAGTTTCTTCCATGTAGGCACGCATTTTTTGCAAGTTTGCTTCTAGCACCTTCTCCAAGTGCTCGTCCTCTGGTTTGCCCATCTTGGTTAAAAATTGGTCACACAAGCTATTATCATCTGAAAGGAACGAATCAATATTGGACTCGTTGAGTTTGAAATTATTCAATTCGTCTTGCTGATCAACTGCCAAACTCTTTGATAATGTGAGGATCAATCTGAAAATCAGCCAAAATTGGAAAAGCACAATGTTTGCATTGTTGAAAATGATTGCTTTTCTGAATTTATCCGTGAAGCTTGCAATTATCATGGTTTTCGTAACATACATGATTAACGATCCCAAAAGAGATGACACAAAGCACACAACCAAAGCTACTTTCTCTAGTCTGAGCATCTTTTGTATAAGCAAAAGGTTGTTCTTCAAAGCGGTTTTCCTCTTGTCATCTGCCGGGAAGTCGTACTCATTTACCACTATAAGCGATGAATTGATATGACTTATTAATTTCAATTTTGCAGCCTTCACCAGCTCTAACCAATTCCACGGCCACTCTATAATGAACTTCATTATACATCCAACTAGAATAACAGTGAGTCCATTGGTGAGCATAGATGCTACATCAAATTGCTTTGTTTGACCTGGTACCGCAATCGCTACCACAGAAGGTAATATGAGCGCACTAAAAGTAAAGTACTTTAGACTCGTTTCTTGGTTTGTGAGGTTGGCTAGACCCAGATGCGTTATTGGTGACAACACCGTCTTTATTTCTGATTCCAATTCCTTCTCCACATCAACCGCAGATTTAGGTTGAAACGGAGGTTCTAGTGAACCATTAGACTCGTCAATTGTGCTCACTTCAAGCGTCTCATTAAACCTAGTTTCAGGATTAACCTCAGCAAAGTCCACTGTCCCTAGATCAATGCTACTTGTCTTCTTCTTTCGTAACCTCACCTGGTCTGGGGTAGGATCTGGCGTGGGTAATCCACATTCTGAAAGTACTCGTTTAGCGCTAGTATTTAAACTGAGCGTGCCCGATATTTTTGGTTTAGACCGCTTCAAGTCGGCCTCTGTGCTGGATGATGCCATAGTGATACTCATATCATAGCACAAGATCAAATTCTTGTTCTCTTATATATCTTGTAATTAAATAAATGACTTATGCCAAATCTTAAATCAAACTACCAGCATCAAAGAAGAAAAAAAACAAAACAAGGTAGTGAATTGCAACAAACCAGTTTCTTTAGACACGACAAAGCTTAGTGCAGATCAAAAAGGAGTGAAATTCCAGAAAAAACAATGTAATGAGGTACGCAACGGGTATTTTTGACGGGACGCCGTCCACGCTCCCACTACAGCGTAGCCTCGTTAAAAATACGTATTTGTGGACGTGTTGTGAGATCAATCTTACTTTGTGTGCACGCTCGCTACGAGCAGATGTAGACTTCCTAATGCAGTAACAAATCTAACCCACTCTAAACGTCTGCTCGTTCGCACTCTTTCCTTTTGCAAGTAAGTTTTCCATTTTTCACTTACGTAAGTTCTACTAGCTTCTCGCAAAAAAGTTTAATTTTTTTTTGGGATATATATATGGAGGCAAAGAAGGGAGAAAAGTTTTCTCTCGTTATTAGAATTTATTGAAGATGGTTTTAGTTCAAGATTTATTACACCCAAACCCAGCCACTGAGGCTCAAAAGAACAAGTTGAAGACATTGGTCCAAGCTCCAAGATCATACTTTATGGATGTCAAGTGTCAAGGATGTCTTACTATCACAACCGTCTTCTCGCACGCTCAGACTGCAGTTACTTGCGACAACTGCTCTAACATCTTGTGCATACCAACCGGTGGTAAGGCCAAGTTGACTGAGGGTAGCTCTTTCAGAAGAAAGTAAGCGGCAGTTGCATTTTACTTCCTTGTATTGGTTTAGTACCAATACGTGTGTTATAGACGGATTTTAGTATAGGTTACAGGATATACAATATATGTATTTTTAAATTGATGTAGGATGTCCCTTAGTGTAGTGAAGTATGCTAAAAGGTATTAATGTGATAGGTTTGGACTCCATAAGATACTAAAAGTTTGTATTCAAATGGCTAGAAATTGAAGGCCAACAGTGAGTTAATAGTATCAAACAAGTCTGATTCAAAACCAACTTGTATTACCAGTGCTTTATATTTAAGTATGGAATTGTACTTTTCAAACATCATTGAGTCGTTATCAAACAAAAGTGGGGCATCACAGAATTTACCTATTCTACCAATGCTTTGTTTTTAAGAAACTTGAAACTATACCTTACTTACCACCAGTAGTTGATGCTCTTAAACAAATCTGGTGCAGTGTTTAACTCACGAATGCACTTCTAGCAAATTATATATATCCTCTACATCAATCTTAGTTTTACACTCTTTTCTATTAACAGTCTTCCTTCTCTATTTACAAACTATGTACATTAATTCCTATTTCTCCTTGCATTCCTTCTTTCTTCCTTCTTCTGCTTTTGCCTCTCTCTAGCAATAGATTCACCTAAATTGTCTACCTCATTATCAAACACCGCAACAGATGTACTGACTACCTTTTTAAACTGCTTCTTTCTCTGCTCCTTCAAAAAGGTCTTCTTTTGAGTCTTGCTAAGGGTGTCCAACTTCTTTATAACCTGCTCTGTTATTGCCTTTTTGACAGTGACTCCCTTCTTTCCCAAGGCCCATAAATCTCCCATCTCTAACTTCCTTGCATCATGGTGTTCCTGTTTGCCCAAACTCTTTGGAACTTGCCAAAGTTCAACGTTTCCTGTTGGTGAACAAACATTGAACCTAACATTGTTTTTCACCCTCGTTGGCTGGTCCAAGACTCTCCCCCAATTGTTCACATCCTCAGGGTTCAAAGGTGCATCGTAGTTGCTGTACTCACGGGCATCCTCAATCTTTTTAATAGTTTCAACATCATTTAAGCTTCTTTCCGCAATAAGATACGAATACGAACCGTTCTCAGAGTTGTTACCACCTGGTCTACCTCCACCTTCTAACCTTTTCAATGTGTTCTTACTGAGAGAGTCCAATCCAAACCCATCAACTGCTCCCCTGTCCCATTCTGTAGCCAATCTTCTACCCTTTTTCAATTCCATAGTGTAATCAGGTCTTTGAACCACTTTATTGAACGAGCAAAAGTGAAGTCTGTGATTATGCGCAGGGATTTTGTAGTACTTGGGATCACCCAACTGTAAAGGACACTTTCTATGGTGAGGACATGGAGCTAAAATTTTAATATGGTAGTCAACACTTTCACTGGACAATTCAAATTTGGTGTCTACGGGGAGTACATCGTATTCTTCTCCGTCTTCAACCTCAAACTTTAATTCTTCTTCGCTTGCTTCGCCATACTTCTCATTCAATTCTTTTTCAAACTCGGATATTCCAGAAGCTTCTGCCTCTAATTTTTCTAACATTTCTTCTTCAAATTTGATATCTTCATTGGTGATCATCTGATCCTCTTTCTTCAACTTCTGCGGCTTGATACTTGAACCTTTAATGTATGGTCTTGGAATCTTGCCAACTTCGGATTCGTAAGATTCAGGTCTGATCATAATCTGTCTGGCTCTTGCGATAGTTTCAAACCCAACCGCATTACCTCTCTCAATTAAAACCAAATGGCCACCGGGAGCAAGCAACCGAAGAAGTATATGCATGTTTGTATCTATATCCTTGCGGAAAATGTGCTCACGTGTGAGAAGTGACTGGTTGACCATAATCAAATCGTACTGCTTGGTTGAAGGCAAGTTATCTCTCAACCTAGTCCTAACGTGTATTCTTGAAGCGTCTATAGGACCAAGATACTCTTTTTGGTTTTCCCAATTCATTGTTTCAGCTTCCTCATTAACTTCTTCACTCAATGTTACAGCTTCCTCATTCATTGCTTCGGCTTCCTCATTCATTTTTACAGTTTCTTCACTTTCTAAATTGTCAACCTTAACTTCATCTTCCTCAGCCGCTTCTACTTCCTCACCTGAAAAATTCTCATTAAGCTGTCTTGAGAGTATAATCTTTGCTCTCCTTTTCATGTGATGATTCTTTCTCCCAATAACATAAGCATCCTTATCTTTTGGAACCCATTCATCTCCCATAATTTCGTTGAGTGCTACCATTCCAGTCGCAGGTCCATATCCAACATCCAAAACTCTCTGTGGATTAAATTTGTCTAAACCAACACGCTTTTGAAGTTCAAGTAATACTTGTCTCGCATGAGAATAATTCTGAAGAAACAAGCCTGCAATGTGTGCATCACAATCCAAAGGAGTCTCAGGCGCTTTAGTGATCTGATCTTTAGATAAACTTTGGTAGACAGTGGCAACTCTTTCCCTCAACTTGTCTGGGATAGTCTGGCTCAAAATATTGTTTTGAATGACTTTGGCTATTTCTTTAGGGAGCTTGGTAATACCCTTATCGACTCTTCCTTGCAAAGTTAAATCATGTAACCTTGCTTCCTCTGCATTCTGTCCCTTTATAAAGCTTCCGTCTTCGTTTCTGAATGGGGACATCGAGCCCACATACAGTTCCTTCGTCGTCTGTTCAGTATTCAGCTCGTAAACTAAGTGCCCAAAGGTTTCATTTCTTCTGTTGGAAAATGGTAACTCACTTGAGCTTGTCGCTTGATCTGAGTCTTTGACAAATTCATATAGTGAAGTATCTATCTTAAGCTTTACTTGAGTTGACGCGAAGTTCCTGATCGTTCTTTGGGATAGTATCAGAGGTGTTAACCTCTTATTGCAAAGTCTAAGCATCAATCAATAGTAACTCTAAAGCTAAGATGAGCTCCAGACTGAAAATATGCTGCCAAATGTCGTACTTCCAAATCGAGACATTTTTCAATTTCCGACATATGAGTGTACGAATGAAAATCATCAGAATTTTATAAAGACAAAGATGTTCGTCAAGCGTGCTATAGGAATTAGTGGACCAGTCATTGCAGCTTTGTATGCCATTCCCAACAATGTTGTTTCGAATGAAAGCAAGCGTAATTTTTATGAAGACGAACAGGATGTTCTTCCCGTTCCCGGCACAGTGACCCCAGCAGCAGGATCGCAATTAGAATCGTTGGGTCCTAACAGAATAATTGACGGCGTTTCAGTTCGTTCTTTTGGCTCTATTGAAAAT
This sequence comes from Kodamaea laetipori, assembly GCA_030558845.1. Lineage (NCBI taxonomy): Eukaryota > Fungi > Ascomycota > Pichiomycetes > Serinales > Debaryomycetaceae > Kodamaea > Kodamaea laetipori. The sequence goes on from JAKTQN010000013.1 coordinate 444,966, forward strand.
TTCTTCAAGGGAAGCAGAGAAAATGTACAGTCTATAGTAAAACTGTCCAAAGAGCTTGTCAACGATGGCTACGTCAAATACAATGAAACAGAAAGACAAGTGACATCTACTGTTAGTGAATTGCACAATAAGCACGAGGATTTGCTTCCAAACTCCATTTATATTGTTATTGCAACCTTGTCTGGTAACATTCTTGCACGTCAAAGAGGTATTTTGGCGAAAGCCTTCCTTCCTCTTGTACTTGGAGCTGCATCTTTTAGATACTTTTTACCACAGACTTTTGCTAACACTACACAGTTTGTATGGAAGTTAGAGCAAAAGAATTTACCTTTAATAGCTGAACAACAAGAACAGGCAGTAACAAAAGCAAACGAATTGGCCGTGCGCTTTGAGCAAGGTACTGAGTCTAGTAAGAAGAGTTTGGAAAATAGAGTCCAATCTTTGAGAAAGTCCATTTCTGATGTCACTGGGTTGAACATTGATGAAGAGGTATCTAAGAAGTAAGCAATAGATGTCTTAAGTGTTTATTAAATGTAGTACTGGTATATCAGTTTGTAGAAAGCGCCAAAGGCAAGCACTGTGTAGTACACTCTCATTACATTTCTTCCCTTAATCACAATTCTGGCTACCCAAGTGCATTCTGGTTACCCTTGTAATGTACTTCATTTGCTTCACCAAATTTGGAAAATTGCGACCATGTTAATTAAAATCGCGGCCCTTTTTTTTGCAACCATTAAATATTAAACGCTTCCTTTCATTTCAACCCAATTATGATAGGGTGAGTAACTATGTCATCATTTTTTGACTATTTAATCTAACATTGCAGCTTCAACGGATTAGGCCCAGACCGGATTGATAAGAACTTAAGACCGAACGTACCGGACTCTTCTAATTTATCGAAATTTACAACCGCCCAAACCAATATCCACAACAATGAGAACTCAGCAGATGCTTACTTCTCTAGGCCAACAACGGCAATCCAAAGAATATTTGAGAAGATTAACTTTCTTGGATTCAGCCCACTGGGTAGCTCGTCTCCTAATGTAATTGTCAACGAGAAGGGAGAAAACAAAAAGCAAGGTGCACTGGCTTCCAAACTAGTTAGACTAGTCAAAGATTTGGTAGCTTCACAAACCAAAGTGATTAAGCAACAGGGTCTGTTTGCAAAACAATTACAAGAATGGTCACTCCAATTGAGCAGCCATGCTTGCAGCATGATGGTTAAAGAATTCAGCAGCTTGCAGTCTAGCGAGATGCTTTTCCATGATGCGATGGAAGAAAAGCTAGAAAGGATAAGGCTCACGTTGAATGAGGTTTCCACTAGAGAAAAGCAGTATACTGATATGGTTGGGCAGAAGAACAAGTTGTTGAAAGAAATGAGAGAGTGTGAAATCAAATTTGGAAAGAACTCTTCAAACACAACAACTGTAGCAGAAAAGTTAGAAGTAATGTACCTGAATTTGGATGTGTTGAGCCAACAATGCAATAGAGCAATTGGCAAAGATTTGAAGAATTCGTTTATGGATTATTTAATTACATTACAGGTAAGTGCAAAGCTTTTGCAAGAGTCTTCGAATGAGTTCATTAACGTTATCACATCTCTTGATTGGGATGGTGAGCTCCAGAAGACATCAAGTAGCTTTGGGGGCCGAATTAACCAACAGAACAGAGAGCAAAGCTTTCCATCAACGGGAAGTTACAATGGAGGAGGAAAAGAGCCGAACCTTGAGCAGTTAAATGTGCTAATTAAGGAGCAGGAGTTGGAACAATCAAGAAAACAAAAGTTTGGCAATCCAAGAGAAACTTGTCAAGCGTGTGGATTCGACAACTCTGGCAGATTGATTGCTGCATGCTCAGTTCACCAAAAGGAGTTCTTAAATGCTCAACAAGATGCTAAGATATACATGGTCGATGAAAATGCTTACGCACCGCTTAAAACTAGACATGACGAACTAAAGTTTGGAGTCGGTATCAATGGAGTCGGTATTCCAATTCTGTACCAGAACAATGAGCACTGGGGGATGACTTAATTTCTAAACTATTTATCACTCTATATGTATCTCCTATTATATACAAGAATAGTACTTATAATGTACCGTTGTTTTCACTGGTGAAAAACTTTTTACCAATTTCGTAAGATGAAATCATTATTGCGCAAGAAGGTACAACTTTCATAGCTCTAGGACCAAAACCAGCGTACAAGGCACGAATTCCCTCTTTTTCTAAAATATCGCGCAAGAATCTGAACATAGAGGGCAGGCTTGCGGGTTTGGAGAGTTTCATATCGTCCTGACTGGTAATTTGCAACCTCGTTTTACCAACGTCGAATGGATTGGTAACAAATGCAGCCAAGAACCCAGATATAGATCCAGATACAAAACTACTTGTGAACACGCTCCACTCATTAGAAAAGTAACCACCTTTGCCATTTGCACTAAGGTCAGATAATGCATTTGTTGTCATTGACTTGAAGTACTCGTATGACAACCAGTAAACGCCAGAGAACGGAACGTCTCTCCATAAAGTTATTTGTAAACCCGTAAACAATTCACCAATACCTTTCCTTTTAACTACGCTCCACAGGTCCTTTAACAAATGAGATAACACATTTGTGGGTGCTTCAGTTCCAGACTTAACTGATGGAATTGATTGCAATCTGGTCTTGAGTAACTCTATGGGCGATACAAAAGTAGCTGCCATGATTCTTGCTAATGACCCACAAAATAATGGGTTCAATGGATGCTGACTTATTGGCGAGTGGTCCCGAATGTACTCGTAACCTGTAAAGTAGATAATGTTTGAAGGTACTGCCATGAATAACGTGAGTGAGAGACCTCTCCACAATGTTGAAATGCCTTCGTTTTTGCTTATTGAAATGAATCCTTGGTAGGTTGAAGTTATCCTGGTACAGTTGGTGCCTGCATCACAATAGTGTTTATTAATCCAAAACAACTCAGGGTTATTTTGGATAGCTTCTTTGAATGCAGGGTTCTTCACGGCCTCTTTAATGGCTGCGTTATTAGCTAACACTTCTGGCTTCACCAAAGTGTTTCTTTGGTTGGATACTATCTTTTGCTCTGTCATTTGGCAACACTCATGTTCTTGGGGAAGAATCTCTTGCTGTTGGATCCGAATTCTTATCACATCAAATGGAGTCACCAACAACGACGTCAAGAGTGCACCAGAGCAGGCACTTAAAACTCGTTGCGTGAAGGTGATTTCATTCGTATTTGCAGTCGATGCAACTGAAAAATTTGAGGACGAAGTCGGCCACGATCCTATCGCGCCATTAGGTAAAAACTCAATATCAGATTCTTTCATTTCTGACATGCTCATGGACCTCAGAATATATACGTAGTCTTTCCTTTTCAGATGGTTAACACTTTAAAGAGTTTCTGGTTATTTAGAAGGGCTTGATTTTTTTTTCCACAAACTGCGATCCGAAGTCGGTAGAACCACAGTAGGCCTAAGCGAGAGTGGCTACTTAGACTGATGACAGTGATCGGCGATGGATTGATGGGGTGAGTTTGATAATTAAACAAATTGTGATTAACATATAATTGTAGAGAAAGATGTAGGGATGATCCTAGACGTAAATGTAGAGATTAGAAGTGTAGAGATTAGAAGTGTAGAGATTAGAAGTGTAGAGATTACTAGTTGAAAGGTGGTCATATATATGTGATATTGGAGTTTCCTACCAACGCTTGGCTAGAATGTAAACACAAGAAAGTAGAGCATTTATTTATAAGAATAATCTACATTCTTGGGCGCAACAGAGATGCGCATTTCATCATCATCAATAAGTATTTTTAATGAATATACTTTAAACAAACAGTGTCTATCTTTTCTCACCCAGTGTCAGCAATCAACATTTAATGTCATCAATACAAAACACTGTATAGCAACCAATATTCAACTATCAATACTCAACAACTGTGTCACTGCACTTGTAGATATTAATATGTCCATCCTGATTGTAGTTCGTAGCAAGAATCATTCTATGTGGATGGAAAGTTGTTGACGACAAATAACTGGAAGTTCTATTGCTCAAGTAATTGTCGTGTGGGTTCTTCAACGTTGTTAACATATCGCCAGATGTGGTCCAGAGATTGACAACCTTGGAACCTGTGGTGATAATAGGAGCATGCTCATGAACGTCAGCACATCTCATAGATTTTTCAGATGTGTTGAATGTAAGCACAGGTTCGTTCATTCTTATATCCCACAAGTTTACATACCCATCTGAAGAAGCACTCACCAATTCTCTGTAACCACCACGTTGCATATGAACTTGGCGAATCGAGCCATTCCCGATGGACTTGAACCCATTGCCATTTGCTGAGGTCTGATTCCTCATACCTCCCCATGTCATCACCATGGATTCACGAGAGTCCAATCTACGGTCATAAACTCTGAGACTTCCGTCATCAAATCCACCAACAAAAATATTACCCGCCACCTGGTCCGAGGTTAATGATGTGATGGACGACGATGATCTCGCAGGGATATCTACCAAGCACAATTCGCGTGGTGCATCCCAAACCCTAATGATTTTAACATCACCACTTACCAACAATGAACCTCTAGACTGTTGCCACTCGGAAATCAATCCAGAACTTTTAGAAGTGAGCAACAAATCAGTTAACGCTCTCCAAGATGCAACTAGCTCTACGCGTTGGTTTTCTTCTTCTTCATCTCCATATCTGTCGATACCAAACTCGAATTTCGATTCTGCATCGCCATTTCCGTATTCATAATTGTTGAAGTTCTTGTAGATTTTCACAACACCATCAGAAGAACCTGTTAAAAGCAAAGGCGAATCGTCTTCATTTAAAAATTTGATATCTGTAATTTTGGTACCAAATGGATTACCGTTCGAAAACTTCTTCACAATATCTTGTTCTTCCCAGTTCCAGATTGATACATTATCTTTTTCGTCACTTGCAACCAAAATCTTTTCAAATTGGGTAAATTTAATAAGTTTAGGTTGTGACTTGTTGTTCAAGCTTATAATGTTTTTGTTCCAATCCCCCCTGATTGCTAAATCCTTTTGTGGTTGTGTTTCCTGGATAATAGCTTCATTTCTGTTACGTCTCCACAACCTTTTGACGTACTCCTTAGAACCTGGCTCGTCTATTTCGTTCTTAGACATTTGTGGTTCTTGAAAGTACTCACAACTGTATTCGAAGAATCCGGAGTCTGCTGGGAGCACTGGAGGCTTGGTCAAGTCTCTTTGTTTGTAGAATGCAGTTTTGGGTTTAAATTCACTTCCATAATTAGTTTGGATTGGTCCTGAATTCAATATTCTAGTGAAGTTCTTTAAATCGTTCTCCTCATTGATTTGGAAGCTTTTGAAAATCTTCGAAATCGACAAGTTCTTGATTTTGGAAGAAATTGATTCAGTATCTGAATTATCATCTAAGTGATTGTTCAAGCCATTTGCCGAAATAGACCTTGTTGTTAAGCTAGAACCATTTGCCTGGAGTGAACTCTTACGGTTCAACACAGACCCACTTGAAACCTGTCTTCGTGGAGTGGCATTGTTCAAAGGGCGGTTGACAATAGTTGGTTTATTTGGTTTGAAGCTTTCGCTTATGTTGATGGAAGACTTGCTCAACAAATAGTCTTGCATTTCCTTAACCACTGGACCCAACTCACTTTCGTTCAATTTCACCATTACTGAGTCGATCAATGTTTCTGCTAACTGCTTCACTTCCAAATGTGGATCTTCAGCCAAAATCAACAACGCTTTCCAGATAGAACTGAAAATAGATCCATAAGCTGGAGACCTTTTCCTAAATTCATTTAATGCATTGGCATTGTCAATTAAAACGATTTCTTCTTCCAATTGGTTGTACGCGACGACGAGGAAGAATTTTGAGTATATCGAAACAAACCTGTCTATGAAGAACACAATTTCTTTACGGACCATAGATGATCCATCTCCAAGTAAACCTAATATCGAATTTGCCAACTTTAAGTCCATCTGCTTCAATTCAGACTTTTTGATGTCAGCCGAGTTTTGGGTTGTAGACGCAGCTAAAGCTGGAGTTCTGGCATTAACACTTTGTCCATTTTCTACTCCGACCTCATTTTCAGTAATAAACGTGGTCAACGCTAAGATTAGTGAGGTTCTGACTTCTGGAATTGGGTCGTTAAGCAAAGTGAGGATCTTCTCTAAGTAACCTTCTTTGTAAAGAATCCATTTTCCATCAGGATACTTGTTCCACAACTGTGATAAGAGTAAGCCGCACCATTGTCTCAAGAGGGGGTTTTCACTCAGATTGATGAATTTCAAACAGTTGTTAACAATCTCAATCGAGAAGCATAATCTTTGACCATTCTTGAAATCCTTGATGAACAAAGTGAGGATGAATGCGCTCATAGCTTTGTGATCGTCGTTGATTAAGATGTTTGCGGCAGTGCCTGCAGCATTGACACTACCTGGGGCACCGGGGGCACCAATTGGGTTCATAGAGCTCGAATTGAGAATGAGATAAAAGTAGTTGTAACCTTTATCTTTGCACAATTCTTGCTGTGTACTCTTGTAGTCAATAGCCATTATTCTAGCCCAAATGAAAATAAGCACAGGTTTCAACTCCTGGGCAGGAGACTGCAAAAGTTTCAAAACGTAAGGGAAAATACCGATTGACAATGACAAATACACAGCCCAAGGACCCAAGTCCAAGAATTTTGAAAGCAAGATTAACGCGCGCAATCTGTGAACTTGGGAAAGCAAAACTTGTAAAACAATAGGCAATTGTTCAGGTAACTCTTTGGTAGAAGGTCCAGCGTACTTCAACCAAATTTCGAACGCGGTCAATTGCTGTTCAAAGAATGTGGAGTGTTGATAATTTGTGAAGTTTTGAGCATTAGCAGCTGCATTTGCGCCACCATTTGGAGTTGACACAGCTGATGCGTTACCATTGGCAGAGACAGTTGTTCCTGAGGATGAGTTTGAGGCAACAGACCCATTTCCCTGGATTTGTGCCTGTGCTGATGGCACAGCCTGTGTTATCTGAGGTGCCGGAGTTTTTAAGCTAGTTGGAACTGTTGTCAAGTTGGTATTTTTGATCAACTGAGCAAATACTTGGTCGATAGCCAAGTCCCAAGAATCCCACATAGGGTGGAACCTAACCAACTCGGGTAATGGTGGGTCACTTATTGGGTTACAGTTCAAGTGAGGCATTATTCGTTTAGCCAAAAGGAAGTTACGGAATAATGCAGCTACCATCAAATCTTGTCTAAACAATCTTTTGAAGATAGGTCTTGAAAGGGACGTCCAGGCTATCGTATCAGTTATTGCTGTGAAGATCCAGTTCAATTCACCCAAAGGAGTTCTCCTGTCTGTTAACTTTCCAGGAATGACAACGTTACCAACAGAATTCTTGGGTAACAATGAATAATAGTTCTTTTTGAGAGGACTCTGCATTATGAACCATTTTATGCTTATGTCTATGGGGCATGTCAAACAGCACGTGAACAAGTCAGCGGGAAGGTCTGGACTCATGGGTAACAATTCTTTCGATTTGCATGCTGCAAGCTGAATGCAATCTAAATAGGCTGAGGTTGGCGATGGGGCACTGCTATCATGATTACCCTCATTATCGTCATCTATTCTCTTTTGCACAAACTTCTTGAAGTTGTGCACAATGTTCCCTGCACTGTTACAGTCGTATACAAAAATGACTGGGGCACCCAACCAAGTTTGCAAGTCGTACAACGAAATGGGAATGTACTGAGTGTATCCTCTATTGAAAACCCAGATCTCTCCTGAAGATGTCGGCTGAGGTACACCATGCCCATTATAATGGAACAATATTCTCTCATCCTTTGCGTTTCTTCTCAAGGTATTGCAAAATCTCTTTACATCTTCTACGCATGGATCCAACGACTGCTTGTATCTGGTTCTCAATGACAATGTTTCGTACTGCGACTGCAAGTTCTTGCCTATTGAATCGATTGCCTTTTTAGTGTCGGAGAAATTAGACGGATCGCACCAGGCCTCAAGTTTGGCTGCCGGGAAAGTTTTCATGATGTCCGGTGGGTCGACACCCAAGTTGAGACAGAGCACCAATACCGCACTGATTGTCTTTTGGCGTTCCTTCATAACCTTCCAATCAGTGATCGGTTGATAATTTTTGTAATACTTGGGCGATTGCTTCATCTCTTTAGTGATAGGGTTACCATTTGTGTCGTGCCTTTTATCATCAAAGTAGATATAAAACGTGTTTGCCAACAGCGACAAGAAGTTCTCAGAGTTGTATTCCTGTTCAAACCCATGCCGCATTTTGTCATTCAATGGCTGCAACGGTCTTGGACCGTAATACACCATTGTCATATTGTATTTCTATTGAGCGTGATAATGTTCGAGGTGAGTCAATATACAAGGCAAGTGCTGTGATGTATCTAGTGTGTGGTCCCTACTGTTGGGGGAATATCGTTCAGACTTCCTTTAACAAAGTCACTCTTTGTTGAATAGTTTATCGCCTGGGACTGGTGGATTAGAAATTCACGTGATTGAGGTATAATTACTAAAAGAGACACTCACGTGAGTGGTCTACCTGAGCAAGGGAAAAGACCGACGTTTGGTGTGCACATTACTTAATCACCGAAAGAGGTACGCGCACACTGTGAAGCCTGGTATCTCAAGAATATAACACAAAACCAAACTATGATGATCAGGGAGTTAGGGGGTAATAATGATTTAAGTGATTCACAAATAAAACTCATTACCACTCTTTTTAGCACCAGTGATCTGATACTTGAAAGACTAGAATAAACTTACAACACAACTGACTACACGGTAAACGCCTTACTACTATTATTTCCATTTGTAAAGTAATGGCTGCTAAAGAATCTGATACCCCGAAGCCGTTCGCTGTGGGCAATGAGAGAACCCTAACTTTTGAAGACAAACAAGAAGTACACATAAGAAGAGCTTCTGCTAAAGACTCGAGCCGGTTGCCACTGTTGACTAACTTGAACTTCAAGAACACTCACTTGTCCAAGTCGCATGCGATTTTAAGGTTTGTTGATGGCGGTTTCCAAATCAAGGACGACTCATCGACTTTTGGGACCGTGGTAAATGATGACTTTATTTACCCTCGGGAAGATAACTGGGTCAATCTCATTAATGGTGATAACGTTGGGTTTATTCTCACCAAGCCTTCCTCGAACATTAAGAGTATTATCGAACAGCACAAGGATGACAAGTTGATTCCGTTGACGGAGTTCAAATCGCCTAGCATTGGATTGATGTTCCTGGTTAATGTGACCGAGAGAACGATCACGTTTAATCCCGTGACTGGGGTCATTGATGACAGTGATGATGATCTTTTGGATGAGACATATGTTAAGATCGATATTGAGAATGCTGAGGAGCCAAAGGTGTTGAGCACTGCCACTCCTAGTGCCCACGAGCTCGAAGAAGAGAATGACGATGATGACGACTTGTACAATCTGCACTGCTGCCCCGGTTCGAGCGGAACAATTCAAAACTATGAACCTCCCACTGGAACCAAGACGGTGCTGCCCCCTCCTCCAAAGATCTCCACTTCAAAGGGATGCCATGGACTCATGGCCGAAAGAATCAAACTTATGCAAATTTCGAACCAAACCGACCCAAAAGGAGTCAAAGAGAGCCCTGATGCAACAGAGTTCTCTCAGTATTACCGCCAAGTAGAACAAGCTAGAGGCGAGGAAATTGTTTTGCCTCCAGCTTATGAACCTTCAGCTGTGGAAATTGAAGTAGAAGAGGACGAGTATTCTGGTAGTGAAATTGATAATATCTTAGCTGGGCTTGATTCTAGTGATGAACTGGATGAAGAGCTGGAGGAAGAGAGTGAAGAGTTGGAGGTTGACAGTGATGATCTGGCTGAGAGTGCCGAATTGAGCAGTGACAGCGAAGGCGACGATGAGGAAGAGAAGCAAGATGACGAAAGTGATGTTGAGCTTAGGTTGCACCCCATGGTTAATGATGAAGCGAGCCAACTTTGCAATAATCCATTTGTAAAAGTTCTCACTGAATGGCAAGTCATTGAAGAAGAAGAATCTGATAATTCTGAGAGTGAGGCTCAGTCGGATGTTATCACTGACAGAGGTACATGGAACCTCACACCAGCTCCTGAATCTAAAGTTGTTGCACAAGTTGTGCCAAAAGCTATCTTTGAAGAGGAAGACCAGGACACAGTTTCAAGCTCCAGTATATCTTCTGATAGTGACAATGACTCTGTTAGCTTAAGCTTTGATTTAGATCAGGATATCAGCGACATGATAGAAGAATCTGTTGCAGCAGACCCAAAGCCGGACTCCAGAGCTACTGCTGCTGATAGTGGCAGGAAGAGGAAATTTGACGATGTTGAAGAAGATGGCATGCTCTCTACTAAAACTGTCATCGTCAACATACAACAGCCAGAGAGAAAGAAGCAGAAGAAGTCTCCATGGTACAAAACAGTCCTCAAAGAAGCTGGTAAGTTTGTTGTTTATGCAGGCGTGACGATGACTGGCCTTGCTTACTATGGAGCCAAAATAGAGGCTCAAAGACAAAATGGCACCTTCGAGTTTTCTGATTTGTTTAAGAGTTGAGTCTCGTAGATTTATTTTACTTATGATATCGGTTTTAATGAGAGTGTTATGTTTTTATTCGTTATTGCCTTTTATGTTGTGTTGGTTCGGTTTCTCTATTTATTTCTAATCCAATGATATATAATACATTTATTATGTAGATGTTACTTAAAAGTTTGAGGTTTATTCCTCCTCACTTCATTTCGTATCGATTATAAATAATACATTTATTGTGTAGAGATGTTATACAATTATGTCAAAGTTTCGGAGATGAATTTCATTCTATCCCTTCTTCTTATATGGCCTTTTCTTCTTATCCGCCAGTTTCGGGCTCTGGCCTTGACTGGATCCTATTCCCTGCATTGAATTACCAGGAATCCCCCCATGAGGCAGGTTCGCACTACCTGGAGCTTTCTTTTGTTGTTGCTGTTGTCCTTGCTGTTGCTTCTGTTGTCTCTGCTGTTGAATCAACTGGAATTGTCTCAAACTTCTAAAGAACGCAGGGTACTTTTGGAACAACTGCTGTTGAATCATTTTGGCTTGTTGGAGTGCTTGCTGCTGTTGTTGAGGAGACAATGCTTGCCCTGTAGGAGTAGTACCAGTCTGCCCCATCTGTGCAAATGCAGTCATTCTGCTTTGCAACTGTCTGAAATGCTGTTGTTCTTCTGCCGTTAATGAATTCTGGAATATTTGCTGCTGTTGTTGTTGCTGAAGCGTTTGCGTTCCGCCAGTTGCTCCGGTGGCCTTCATAGTGACACCGGCACCAACCTGACTACTTCCACCTGGAACTCCAAGTTGTGAGGATCCAGATGCTTGCAGTGATTGTACATTTGGAATACTTTGAGGAGTTCCTTTCATCTGCGCCTGTTGCTGTTGTGGGCGCCTCTGAAGTGGGTTTACCATTCCGTTTCCGACAGGGTTGCTGATTTGAGAGTTTTGACTTATACCATTAGACTGCCCAAGTCCCAACTCTTGCTTCTCATTCTTCATAGCATTAATTTGCTGTTGCATCTTAACTTGAGCATTATTTTCAAGATTACCTTGAGGAAGCTGAATTGGCTGTTGGAGGGGAGTTTGAGTTTGTTGACGTATTTGATTAATTCCTCCTTTAACCTCCTGGTTAGCGAGTGGTCTGGTATTGTTTTGATTGAGAGCATTAGCCTGTTCCTGAATTTTAGCTTCTTGTCTAGCCTTATCAGCCTCTCTCTTTTTCCTGATTTCCTCAAGTAATCTCAATCTCATGAATTGACCAGTAGTCCTCGTAGTAGGTTGAGATTGAATTGTCGTTGGGGTTGGAACAACAGCAGATGTAGTACCACTTTTATCATTCTTTTTACCCTTGGTGTCAGTTTCTTTGGTACTCTTACCACTCAAAGAAGGAGTCGATGACGAGGAGAGTGTGCCATTGGTATTTGAACCGTTGGAGCCTGTAGCAGCATTAGCAGCAGCAGTGGCCGAAGATGAACCAACAACAATTAACTTGTTCTCTTGCGATTCATCAACACGCTTATACTTATTAGACATAAGCAACATGATCTCCTCGTACTCTGAAGATTTGTGTAAGATTAATTCGTCTTGGTACAACTTTCTGCGCTTCTTTTCTATTGGTTCGCTGTGCTCGTGAACTAGCTTGTAGTCTTGCGTCTTCTCGTCCCATTCTTTCTTTGGATATTCTACGTCCGGTTTAAGGTAGTCGTCACACTTGTACGGGTTAAGCGGTACGCTTAAGTCCAAGTTTCTCTCTGTCAAGGTTAAAATTTCAGACTCCATTTGCAATGCTAAAGTGTCTGTAAACTTTGAGAGAGCAGAATCTGTATGGTATAACAAATCATAGTAAATAGACAAAGGCGTAGGACGGAGTAGCGTTCTGTATGTTTTTGGTTTTGAAATTACGTTCGAGTTTGCCAGATTACCAGAACTCGAAGTTCCAGATGCTGGAGATCCTGTGCTTCCAGTTTGTCCGCTAGTGCTGTTTGCAGACTGCCCGTTTGCTCCATTTTTTGTCGCATCCTGTCTAAATGAGTTTGGATTGCCAGTGGCAACCATGTTCCGATGATCATACACTTGTAGTATAAAGCACCCGTCGTACAAGCGGATAGAAAAGTCTTTTAACAATTCACTCATTTCCACCGGAATTTGCTCCTTCAAAACACATTGGAGGAAATTCTTTATCATCGGTGAGTTTTTAGGTATTATGTTTGATTCCAGCGAATTATTGAACCTATAGTGAGACTCAAAAATATGCAAAGTGAGTGATGCTGGGTATTTTGAGTACTTTCTCAAAATCTCCTGCGAGGTTTTTGCAAAGTGGTGATTTTGAGGATTTTGCTTCTGCCTCGCTTGTTGAGCTTGAAGTTGAAGACTCTGTAATTGTTGTGCTTGTTGTGGCAGTAGACCACCATTTTGAATCTTTTGTTGATGAAGTAGTTTAGCTTGTTGGATTTGTGCAGCTGTTAGTTGGCTTCGCTGTGGTTGTTGTAGTGAGTCGCCCATGTTTGACAATAAAACCCGTGGTTATAGAAACGCAATAATTTTGGTGAAGTGGTACTCGAAGTATATGGCGGACTTGAACAATTCAGGTGATGGAACTCTGAATCAGTGTATCTGTTGGGTTTGGAGGTTGTTGAATGGATAACAGTGATATTGATTCAATTCGATTCAAACTTCAAAGTTTCGAAGCGGAAAACTAAAGTTTATAAGGTAAAGTCTGTCTGTGGACTGTTTAATCTTGTGAAAATCAGTGATTTGGCTTGCAAACTCCAGCAGAATTCCAAGTTTATGTTCTTTCAAGGCGCTCGTAGAGAAAAAAGTCAAAACCAATACCAGAAAAACATAAAGGAAATCACGTGCCTTTAGTATCTAGGAAGCTCGAGTACAGAGAATTGTCTAGCACTAGAAGTCAGTTATCTAAATGCCCAGGAAGAGCAAGTTGTCTAGAAAGCGGGCCTGAAATTGTTTTCGTAATCATTAATGCATTGCAAAGAATACAAATAGTTAACTAACTTATGAAAATTACTCATATATATGGTACAGTCCTCTAGTTTACAATATACAACATAAATCATACCGTAGCTTCATTTTTAATGCAGAACTCAATGGATTTATAAAGTACTTGACGTTCCTCTTCATTGAAAACCCATAATCCGTAAATCTCACCGAACAAGTTCTTTACAATTATCAAATTGTCGTTCAACTCCACGTCCATTTCCAATTGGTTTTGGTCTGGATTCTCGTTGTGTGGATTCACAAAGTTTACACCGTTTGGTAAGTAGTGCTTTGTTATCTTATTTGGAAGCAATCCCAAGGAAAAGCATGTTGGATTGTTTCTGTTCAACAATATCAATCCATAGCAAAATAATTCTTGAAGTTCTTGGTACGACTGGACAAATTGATTCTGTGGAACCTTGTAGTTTCTAACATACAATGCAAGGGTCCCCTGGAAATCGCTTTTAATCCATTCTTCTTGTTCTTCGTTGAACTTATATATCACACAGTGTGACGTGTGACACAACAACTGTTTTATGAATGGATCATATCTGCTGATAACATTGTAATTCAACGTGCTTCTATAGAGTTTAAGGGCTTCCTCCGCGGTTATCTTCTCTTGTGTTACGTCGTATTCTTCGCTCTCGGAGTCGTCTTTGCTCTTCTTTTTGCGCGCCATCTTGATAGTGCTTGAAGAAAACTGAACGTTTGGCTTTTAAGGATGTTGAATCACGTGGAAAGTTCAGATATTTCGGATCACGTGTTCGCTCCACATAAACCAACAGCAATAGTTTTAATTCCACACCAACCATGTTCAAGTCCGTCCTCAGATCTTCAATTCCAGCTTTCAAGCAATCCTCACGTTTCATCAGTGTTGGATCTAAAATCCCTTCAATTGAGTTGTTTGAAGGTTCTCCAGGTAATTCTGTCAATCTCGCCGACGACATTGCAAAAGGTAAGTCCATTGTAGTAGGTGTTCCGGGAGCCTTTTCTCCAGCGTGCTCCGCTTCGCACATTCCAGGCTACATTAAGAACTTGTCCAAATTCGCAGACAAGGGCTACGAAAACGTTTACGTCGTTGCTGTGAACGATGCCTTTGTCACAAAGGCTTGGGGTGATTCCTTGTTGAATGGATCTGATGTTAGCACCGTTAAGTTCTACGCGGATCCAAAGGGTGAGTTCACTGAAGCAGCCGACTTACTTTTCGATGCTGCCAAGTTCTTTGGTAACAGTAGATCTACCAGATACGCTTTGTTGGTGGAGGACGGTGTTGTCAAGAAGACCTTTATCGAACCAGACAATGTTTCTGTCACCATCTCTGATGCTGCGAACGTTTTGAAAGAAGCTTAAGCGCGAAAAATTTAGAGTAGATATATATGTTAATCCATGCTTCTTACCTCGAAGGTACTATGGCTGTATAAGTATTGTGCAAGTGTTGGACCTGTGTTTCGCCTCGTGCGTAGGTTCCAAACTACCAAGGCTGATATTGAAAAGGCAAAGAAATGGGTAGCTACGTTCAATGCAAACCAGGTTCCTGCAAACGTGTTTGAAATAACGTATAGCAGGTCATCTGGACCTGGTGGACAGAAGGTTAATAAGACCTCTTCGAAGGCCACTATATCCATGAGTACTGACCAATGGTTAAACCCAACTTACTGTTTTTGGATCCCTGAAGTGGTCAGGCAGCAGTTATCAAACAACAAAATCAGATATGAGAACAAAAATGGCGGGATTTTGATTCAGAGTGATGCTAATAGAAACAGAGATGTGAATACAATGGAATGCTTCAGAAAGCTAGTTGCTGAAATCAAAAATAAGGTGGTATTTGAAACTGAAGTAAGTGAGGAAGATAAGAAAAAGTGGGAAGAGGTTAGAGAAGAACGAAATGAAGCTAGGTTATTCAATAAAAAGAAGATTAGTGATAAGAAGAAGTCAAGGTCAAAGAAAATTGACTGGTAAAGCATTATAGTTTTCAGGTTAAATCGATTCGTATGAAAAATTCTGTATATAAAATCAACATCAAAAGTTTTTAACAAGGTTAAACATGATTTCGGAGCCTATTGAAAAGGTAGCCGATGCTATCAGCAACATCATTCAGAAGCATTCAAATGATGACATCAACTACTTGGTTCATCAAGTTTCCAATTTTTCTGGAGTCGAAGTAATTAGCGAAATTATAGACAGCTACAAATTGGACTACAAAGTTACTACTGAGAGCATTGATGAGGAAACCATAAAAAAGGTTGAGCAATTCAACGGAGATTTAGAGAGCAAGGTTAAAGAGACAGTTATTTCGTCAGCCTTCCACAAAATAATAGGAGACCTTATTGCGTCCCATATAGAAAACCATAAACTTGTTGAGGAAGAAGAAAAGTCGATTGAATTCAAAGAGTTCCAGTTGCATCCTTTGGAACTCAATCACTTCAACAAGATTTCCGTATTTCTCGACTTGTTAATATATTTGATCTTGAACGAGATCCCTCTGTTGAAGCACTTATTTTTCGACAGCATTTTGAAGATTCTGACCATTTACAGTGAAATCTCAACATACGAAATAGAGAAGTTTTGGTACTATATGGAATTCAGAGAAAAGTACATATCCGAACATATCTTCAACAATTCTGTTATCTCGGACAGAATTTCGTTCTTGGAAATCTGCAACAAGTTGACTGATAAATACAATTTAAGAACAGCCAATGGTAAGAAGAACACCTACAAGAAAGACACATTTAATGACAAGTTTCAATACAGAATACGTGTGTTTTTGTCGAATCTTTTCCTTTTTGAAGATAACACAGGTCTCAACAAGTACTTTCATGTTTCCAACAAGTCGACTTTGGAATTCAAAAAGATAAAAAGCCCGTTCATCGAAGACATATTCTACATACAAAAAGTGTTCAACGACCCGTACTTGTACCTCAACAAGGGGTACTCTAAAGAGCTCAAATCTTTGACCGATGCCATCAAGAGTGTGAGTTCATATTTACTAAAAGGAGAGGTTGCCTACCAAAAGGCACTTAATTTTGATCAGTTGAAAATATTGCCTGAGAAATCTGACGAAGAAAAAGCCTACTTGACAGAGAAGTACGCTAACTCACAATTCTTCCCTGAAAAGTACTTGAAATCATACTTTAATGAACTGAAGGAATTAAGCGAGGACGACAAAAAATTTGTTAGTAACCAGTTTAGCGACTCGAAGGTGCGAATTCAGTACTTGATCATGATCTATTTTATATCCAACTTGTTTGTTGAACTTGAGGCGGGTGAAAAGCGTGAGTTCTTGAGGTCGATAACCGGTTCCAATAATCCCGGTGTAAAGCATTTGACGGATGGTGTATTGCCTGAGCATCACAAACAGTTCTTCATAACCGTCAAGAGAGACATTTTCCTGTCGTTAAAAGAGGTGGACTCGTCGCTTGCTTTTATGTTGCAGCACTTGGCTGTTACCGAGAGAATATGGTGGGGCTGGCTTATATACGGCAAAGACCCAAAGACAAACAAATCGTTTTTCATTAATAAGTTGCTTACACCGGAAGAGTTGCAGGAGTCTCAAAAGAAGTTTGACTCGCTCTTCCCATTCAAAGATAGGAAGTATTTTAACAGCTATGTGACGCCGCAATTGACTCGGAGAATGAGAACTGCTACTGGGTTGGCCAAACTTGAAGTTCAAGAGCCTGTTTATGTCTACGATTCGAACATTGAAATGTTGAATGAAAAGATAGAAAGCGGTGACTTTGAAGAATCGACTGTTGAAGAGCGGAATTCTTGGATTTGGAAGAAGCTTAAAAGTGGTAGGAAGAGTAGATGGTTAGATATCGGAAAGTTGGTGAGTCCTGAGATGTTATCAGCACCAGAAAAGGATGAAAAGGATGGAGAGGAAGAATTGAAGGGAAGTTTGGATGGTCATGGAGATGAAGACTTGAAAGTAGAAACCTTGAAGGAGAATGAAGAAGAGGCTAACAAAGAAAATACTGATGCTGAAGGTTCGAAGGACACGGATGCTGAAGTTTCGAAAGTAACGGAAGCCAATGAAGAACCATCTTATGAAAAAGAAGAACTGAAAAATGAGGAGGAATCAGATGAGAAGCACATCCAAGGTGACTCTGAATCAAAGAATCAAAATGACGATAAAGATGATGAAGACGTGGATATGGTGGATGCTGATCCACAAGCACCACAAAGCCCAAGTGAGGTTTCGACAAGCGAATCGGAAATCAAAGGAGGATCCAGAAAGAGAAGACATAGTTTAACGGAAGAATCATGATAAATGAATATAGAAATTAGACAATCAGTAAAAATTAGCTTCTTTTGTAGAGTAATCAACTTCTCAACTATTGTGGTAGACTCGAATCAACTCTCGTTACTTGTACAATTCAATCACCTTTCTCTTTTAGGAAGTTGCAGCTTAAAGAACGCGCAGAAAACAGAACACATAAACACGGACGCGTCAAACCGAAGAGGTGGAAAAAAAAGTCATTGAATTTGACTAACTTTAGAACATTAAACCATGACGGCTCGGAGGAGGAATGCTGACACAGCCCGGCCTCGAACAAGGGCTTCTCGTCGAAAGACTCCCGAAGATTCTCCAACTAGAACTAGAAATAGCAGAAGTCAAAAAAGCGAAGACCTGGAGGAAGGAGGAGAACTTACCGATCTGGAGTCTAAAACGTACAACGGCATATCCAATGAGATTCCAGACTTGTCTATTGAAAACAATAGAAAATACGTCAATGAACTCAACATCCAGGTCGATGAGTTGAACTCTTCTCCAATTAAGAAACAGACTTACGATCATTCAAGAGAGTCATCTCCGATTATTGACAGATTTCTCAGTTCGTCGCCCAGCAAGTTCAAGAAATCAGTTGCGTTTTCAGATGATTTGGTTTCTGATGTGCCAAGCTCTCCCAGCAGGACTCAGACACCAAGAAAGTCGATTCTCAAGTCATGTATAAGTAATAACCAGACCACTGCAGAGAACCCTAATGACTCTTCATTGTGGGCCAAAGAGTCTGCGGCAACACGCTCCAATTATGGTCCTGCAAACCCTAACTTCTGGCTTCAGGGCACCATAGTTCAATTACCTACCAACTCCAATGACTTACCTCAGTTAGTTGAAGGCTGCGTTCGTGTATTGCAAGAAGAAAATTTCAAGAAAAGATTCGAGGTCTATGCCACTTTGAACAATATCTACAAAACAAACCCTAGTGATGGGCTTTTGAAGTTACTCACAATCTCACTGAAGAAGTCCATGAGTCCTATGAAAAGCGGTCCTCTGAGGTCTGACACAAACTACATTATTGAGCTTTCAAGAATAATAAAGAAAGATTTGGTTGTACTTGAAGAGTCTCTCTCTATAAAAGGTGAAGATGACGAGCTGAGGAAAGAAAACATCAATCCCTACAAAAATGACCCCTTCACCATACGAATAATCAGTCAAGCTTTAAAATTAATGAACTTTCTTATGTTGGACCAAGAACTTAACAATTTCATACCATTAGAAGAAGTGAAATGGTTCTACAGACACGCATGCTCAATTCTTTCTCAACCAAAGGTCTCAAAGGCTCTTGTTGCCCCTTACATTCTTCTTATAAAGGACTGCAAATTCACACCCAAGAAGAAGAAATTCTTGTTGGAAAACTCCGAAATCCCAGAGAAGATGCTCTCAAGTCTTATCAATATGAAGAGATTTCCAAGTTCATCGATAGTCACTGAAAAGTTCATATGTTTCAAGAACTTTGTCATTAACTTTCCCCAGATAATGTCCAAGCACATAAAACACTGGTTTGGGATGCTTGTTGTAAATATTGTGAGTTTGTCTGCTCCATTCTACGTCAAATGCATTGGTGCGGGAATTACTACCTTACTTGAGGTTGCAAAAGCGTACTTAGAGAACAAATCGGTGCAGTCTTCAGTGAGAGAGTTCTTGAATTCCTCGCTACCAACCAATGTCATCTCATTTTCGTCAGAAAGTTCAATAGACATTGAGTCAGAAGAATCTTACAATGCGCAGAATGATTTGGCGATAGACTACATCACTTTGAAATTAGAGGAGTTGATAAACATGGGAGAATACAAGTCGGCACTAGACATCTGGATATCAATGACGTTGTTAGTAGGAGATGCAGGTAGTAGCTTTGAGAAATGGCAACACTTAAATAAGTGGCTTAGAATTCCCAAACTCTGCTTTAACTCTCAAGATCTAGAAGCAAGAATCATATCATTGAATAGCTGGAGAGTTATCGTATACAACTTGTGCCACAATGACTTGGACGACATCAAGAAAATCGTGGATCCAATCATGAAACAATATGATGTCAAGGATAGACAGCAGGCTGTCAACAACGCCTTGAAGCATAAAATCAAGCTTTTAACACATTTGTTTTCGAGCATTGAATCATCGGAGCCGCAAAAGGAGGTAATTGATTGTTTGAACAACATGTTCATTTCAATCCTTTACAACTTAATCGGTCCTTTATCAATTAAGCAAAACGCAAAGTACTTACACATCTACTGGGATAAGATTATCCAACCGATCCTACTCAACTTTTACTTCAAGAAGAATTCGTCAAACTCATATATGAACCAATTGGGTGTTAGAATATTGACCAAGTTGATGAAGAACTCCATGATTGTGACTGAGAGATCATTCAACGAGATAAGATGTCTCTCTAACGACCCTATAACTTTAAACGAAATCAATTCACTCCCAGCACGCTGGATCTACTCGAAATTTGATAGAATTATGCACAACATTGTCATAGTATTTGAACTGGAAAAGGTTAACCTAGAGCAAAAAGTGAACTTTTTCACCATTTTCTTGAATAACCTTAAACTCACTACCAAGAAAGAAATTAAAGTGTCTGATTCCACATTTGATATCATCGACAACATTCCCTATGTGCTCGATTCTTTACTTAAGAGTAACACTCTTTCATTTGACTTGGCTTATAAGTTAATCATTAATTTGAATGACACTTTTGATCCTCCGTCCTTGATCACTAGGAATGAGATTGACACAACTACTGATTCAAATGTCAACATTTACAAAATTATTCTTCAAAACAGCATCACCAATTTAGCAACAAACCAAGTGAGGGAAATGTTGAACTTGATATTCGCTTCTCTCAACGATAAGAAGATTTTGGTTTTAATTCTTGATTTATGCAAAATGAACCTTGAATTAAAGAACCTGGAAGTCGCAAGTGTACTTATGCAAACTTTGAACAATCGTTCAATAAGCAAGGAAAAGACAGAATTGATCTTATGCGGTCAGATTTGCCAGGTTATTGAGAGCAACTTTGAGGTATTCGTTAAAAAAGTGGTTCAATGTGTGGTTGCAAGTCCTAACCAAGAAGAGCTCAGGATTAACTTAGATTATTTGAACATCCAAAACTGGAATTTGCCAACCTTCAAGTATTTTGTTATGTTACTTCACAATGCTCCAAGTCCATTCATTCAAAACTTCAGTATTGAAACTATCACAACCAAATTGGAGTCAATTGATTCTTTTGTTGAATTAGTCCAGTTTTTAATTGAGTCGCAGTACGACTTTGAGCTATTCCTGATGAAAGAGAATATTTTAAACCAGTCAACTAAACTTCAAGGTTTCTTCAAATTTGAGTTTGAACAATTATGGAAATCCTACTTGAAAGGGAAACTTGAAAGCGAGGATTTTAAGATGTTGGATGCATTGTTGATGGTCACTTCCACCTGTACTGAGTTAGATGTAGTTCCATATACTTTTGGAATTTGGAAGCATCTACCACTTCTCAAGTCTGTTTGGACCAAGGAGATTCCTTTTCAACAAGCTGACGAAGAAGAAGTTGAAGTCGAAGATGAACCAGAGGAAGAAGCAACCCCAAACACACAGGTTGCCGAACCTGAAGAATCTCTGCCGTCTAAGGAGGAACAAATAGAAGAGGAAGTGATAGAAGTTACTCCAAGCAGACGTTCTACAAGGAAAAGAACCAAGTCGGGAAAGGTTAAGAAGGAAAAGAAGAGTAAGAAGGCAAAGAAAGAGAAAACCAAGGAAATGAACGAAGAAGAAAGAAGAATGTTCGATATCCACTCATTCACCGCAATGTTAAATGCGAAACTCTCGTCAACTCCTACTAAAAGTGAGAGGAAGTCAAAAAAGTCAGCACCTACAAAAAGCGATGAAATTGAAGAGGATAGTCCAGTTGAGTTGAAAAGTACTTCAGAAGTTCAAGTTCCTTCGTCTTACGACGATTTTGAAATCAAAGAGAGTGAGAACGACTCGTTGTCTCAAAATGAGACGAACAACTCAGACTTGGATATCAACGATACATTAGAATCGATTGCAACTCCTTCTACTCCCTCAAACCTCAGAAGTAAAATTGACTATTCAAAGATCATGCAAAATGGATTCCTTGAAAGAGAATCTAGAAATAGGCTTAACAAGTCACAAGAAGATTCAAAAAAATCCTCTGAGGAGGAGGTTGAATCCACTTCTGAGAATTTAAGTGACCAGAGAAAACCCGATCCAAATATCTCCGAGGATAGCATCGAATCCAGCAAAGATACTCTTAAGCTGGGGACTTCTGAAGAGATCCAGAAAGAATCAATTGGATCTCCAATTCAATCATTTGATTCTTCAAACTTTAAAGAGCACTCTACTGCGATTAATGACAAGTCTGGGAGAAGGGAGGAGAAGTCTGAGGAGATGGAGCTGATTGAAGAAGCTGAACCTGAGGATAGGAATGAGGAAGAAGAATTAGATGATGAGGAGGCTCATTTTGAAGATGCCCTTGAAAATAAAGTAGAGCCGTCTTTGGATCAACATGATGAGAACGAAGACGAACTTGATGAAAACACAGAGGAGAGCAGGCAACAGGAATCTGGAGTTGAACAGGAGGTGCCAGAAGAACAATACCTTGATGTTAACCAAGACAAGGTTGACGCTGAGGATGCTGGAGAAGAAGATAGAGCTGAAGTTGAGGAACAGGATAGGACTGATGTTTTTGAAGAAGATGGAGAAGAAAGGGCTGAAATTTTTGAGGATGCTGGAGAAGACAAAGCTGAGGTTGTTCTTTCTGGAAATGAGGATGAACCCATTATTGAAGATGTGGAAAATATTGAGGACAAGTCAATTGAAGAACCTATTGATGAAGACGAATCTGTAATTGAGAATTCCTTTGAAGTTGACGATGAAATAGACGATCATGAGATGGACGTGTCTATGGAGAGTATCAATCCTGATTTGGAAAGGTATGATGAGGAAAACCAATCAGACGAAGCCAAAGAAGGGGAATACATAAATCACAACAAGACGGCTACTAACGGTTCAACCACCGAAATTAGTCCCTTTCAATCCTCATTCAAATCAAGACAGATGGACAAAACTCCAGTCCCAGCTTCAAGCTTAAAATTGGACGAGAAAATCTCCGATTATGATATCGATTTTGAAGACGATAAGGATTCTGAAAGTTCAGATAAACTCGCCGCCACTATCTCAACAAAGTCAGATCACATCTCAAATCTGAACAACATCGTTGAAGGTATGACTGAAATCATGAATCAAATTACCGATGAAGACATATCCAAACTCAGTCACCGTGAAGTTTTTGAATTGGAAACTCAATTGATGAAATTCATGTTGCGTATGAGAGGCTCCAGTGCCTCTCAATTATAGTCATATACATTTGTACAATAAATTTTAATAGATCGCTAACAAGTAGCACCCTGTAATCTCCCCACAAAAAAAAAATACTAGACCATACCAGATCCAACAAGATCCAGGACAGTTAATTTGAAACCAATGTCCATTGTCCCATACAACAGTAATGAGATTCTTTATCATGACCCCAAAGATGGAATTCTTGTGTTGCACAATAACAAGGAGATAACTGTGCTGTTACTAGATTATGACGACACGGTGCATCGTAAGTCTGTTTCCAGCAATCCCAATTCCACTCAGACCTTTCCACACGACAGCTATCACTACACACGTCCAAATGTAACGCTGGAAACCCTGACATCTCACAAGTGTCCCAACTGCGGGTTCGGTTGGACAGAAGATCGCAGACCCAGTGGGAATAATGACAGTGAAAAGCCAGGAAGCAACCGCTTTTATAAACGTGGATTCCCTCAAAGGTTTATGCACCACGACTACTTTAAGTTATTATCAAGATTACCTTCTCCAGTGGATGTAAATAAAGAGAGTCCCTTATATTCTTTGCCAAGGGAAATATACAACCAAGGATACTTTCAACGGTTCTTCAAAAAGGTTCCACCTTACAGTTTGGGATCTGGAGCCAATGCCCAGGTATATAAAGTTATTCATGTTTTGAACGAGATAAAGCTAGGGACGTATGCTGTTAAGAGAATAAGCATTGGCGACAAATTTGAGCATTTAGAGCATGTCTTGAATGAGGTTTTCATTTTGTATGAGTTGTCGGTCAAAGGTGCCAATGAGAACAATTTGATAAGATACAACCATGTTTGGCTTGAGTTGGGTGGGCTTGATGATCTGAACACTTTTATCTTGCCTCAGGATACCGCGTCGGCTGAGAAGTCGAAGGTGATGGTTCCTTATGTGTTTATTTTGCAGCAATACTGTGATGGTGGGAACTTGGAGGAGTTGATCACCTCGAACTTCAAAGTTGAGTCGAACTTGTCGTGGAAGGAGAAGGTTAACATGGAAAGGATGAAGAGAAGGACAGCAAGGGGGAGAATAGATCCAGAACCTGTGGGAAAGGTGTGGCTAACGAATTTTGAGATTTGGAAGTTTTTTAAGGACGTTGTCAATGGTGTCAATTACTTGCACGTCAACGGAATATTGCATAGAGATTTGAAGCCTTCAAATTGCTTGATGGATACAAAATACAGCCCTGACTACTGTGGAACTACAAGCACTTTTGAGAACCTTGAAATCTTAAGACAGATTGCACTGGGTATGCCAAAAGTACTCGTATCTGACTTTGGAGAAGGGAAATTCCTTAACAAGCATGAGTTGTCTGTTGAAAACATCTCCATTAGTTTCCTTGATAAGCAGGAAGAGCGTCAAGGAAACACTGGTACATTAGAGTTCACTGCACCAGAACTTTGGCTATTTTCAAACTTTGACCCTTCGCTTGAAATCGGAGGCAAGACATTCATCAATGATTTCACCTTTGAAAGCGATGTGTACTCACTTGGGTTAATTTTATGCTATCTTTGTGTTGGCAAGCTACCTTTCACGGAGCTAGTGGTTGGGGAGACTGACCCTCAGACGATCAGGACGAAAATCCTAGACTGGTACTTCCACTTAACAGCACACAGTTTCAGTGTGTGGTTTTACGAATCGTTAAGTGAGCTGCGCTTGCAGGATGAGCATTCCAAGTCGTGTCTTTCGGGATTTGAGAAGCTCATTTACATGATGGTCAAAGGCGACGACTCAGAGGTTGACGAAACTTCGCCAGCTGCTGGAAGAGCAAGAGCTGCTGATGTGTTACGCTACCTTGAACAAATGCTGGACAGTTTTATAAACCCTTCACCACTACATAACTACAGTTTTGGTAACTTAGCTCATGAAGAAGAGGTGCATTCGTTGGATCCATTTTCATTATCGGAAGGTAGCGATGCTGAACTTGAATTGTCAGACACTGACAGCATTGGCGATGATGTCCGTGAATCAACGTTAAGTTTAAATGTTATCGGTGAACCCCCTGTGAAAAAAATGGGAATCATTGAAACTGGAGGCTACAAGGTACCTTTAGGAATTCACGTATGTTGCTACATTATCCTAGAGTTCCTTGCCTTCAAAGCACTGAGCAGATTCAAGATACTTTTGAGTGGTAAACTATTCACATTTGCGTGTATCGTGCTGAGTATTTTGAGACAGCCACCTTACGCAATTTCGAGTAGTTTACTGGTGGTCAACATTATTATAGTTTTTGCAGCCAGTAGTTTTATATATTATGACCAAGATCCGGTCGTTTTTTAAAAGACCGGAATATTTCTACAGAACGAAAAAAAACCAATTTTTTGAAGCATCTCTTTATCAAAGGTAAAACCATGGGTACTAAGAGGAAAAGAGACTCTCCAGCGCCTAGGAAGCAACTGGTTAGACAAAAGAAGAGGCCGCGCAACTCAAATCTTATACCACTGGACAATTTATACGGAAAATTGCCCCAAAGCCAGGATGAACTGTCTGATTCTGAGTTGATATTTGACTACGATACAGAGTTTAGACAGACCACTCCCGATATTGTTTTGGTGGACTCTGAAAATGAGCACAGTGATGATGACGTAGTCGTGCTATCGGAGAAGGAAGGTAACCTGGACGAGAGACCTCCCGCTAAAAAGCAAAAAGTTGCACCGAAAGAAAAGGTCGAGTTCAATGAATTAGCAAAGAACGAAGACTTTATAGGGTTTGGTCCTGAAAGCTCCGCCGAGGAAGATGAGGTGGAGGACGATTACGAAAACTACTCTGACGATGGAATATTGAGTGCCGATGAGCATGGTAATGTAATATCTGGGTCGAAGAGTAAGTCCAGTTTCCCATGGGTTAAGGATCATGATCACTCAAAGCAGCAGGAAATAGCGGACTGGCTCACGATGGAAATGAAGGATTTTGTCAACTACATCTCTCCTCTGAGCGAAGAGATTGTAACCAGAAACAAGATTGTCAACAGACTCAAAAGCGAGATCCAAGGGTACTGGAAGAACGCGGAAGCACATGTGTTTGGATCCAGTGCAACAGATTTGTACTTGCCAGGTTCTGATATCGATATGGTTGTAATTTCAAAAACTGGTGAATTAGAGCACAGATCTAAACTCTACCAACTTTCTTCGTTTTTAAGAACGCACAAATTGGCCAAGAACATTGAAGTCATTGCTAAAGCCAAGGTCCCTATTATCAAGTTTGTTGATCCAGAGTCGAACATCCCAATTGATATTTCGTTTGAGAAGACAAATGGAATAGATGCGGCTAAAAGAATCAGAAAGTGGTTGGCCTCGACTCCGGGATTGAGAGAATTGGTCCTTATTGTGAAACAGTTTTTAAGGTCAAGAAGATTGAACAATGTCCATGTGGGAGGATTAGGTGGGTACTCTACAATTATTTTGTGTTACCACTTTTTGAAGCTCCACCCGAAAGTATCGACAGACTCGATGTCTGCATTGGATAATTTGGGTTCTTTGCTTATTGAGTTCTTTGAATTGTACGGGCGCAATTTTGCCTACGACAACTTGATCATTGCCATGGATCAGGAAACAGGTTTGCCAAAGTACATGCTCAAACGTCAGCACCGGTGGTTGGACACCAGCAATAATTCCTTTTCGATTGTGATACAAGATCCTTCTGACTCCAGCAACAATATCTCCAGGTCGTCATACAACTTACGGGATATTAAGAAGGCGTTTGGTGGTGCGTACCAGTTATTGGTTGACAAATGCTATACTCTAAATGCGGCACCGTACAAAGAAAGACTTGGAAAGCTGATTTTAGGTGACATAATCAAGTACAAAGGGGGTGAGAGAGACTTCAATGACGACAGAAGTAAGATTGTGAATGATGCACTTATTGCACATGAAGACGAGGTTGATGAAGAGAGTGACGGGGCAGAGGGTAATGATAAGTATTATTTTTCAGACATGACTGTTGAAGAGAGTGACGAAGAATTGCAACTCCCAACTGTTGTTAAAATTGCAGAAGACAAGGGAAAGAAGGTGAAGTCTGTGAATGCCAAAGAAACTGTCAAAGATGAGAAAGACCCAAAGTTGGGAGTTTCTGATTATCTTGGAATAGTCTTTGACGATGAGAATGCTGCTCAACCCAGCAAAGATACAGAAGAACAAGAACTGAAAGAGTCACTGCCTTCTGCCCCTGAATTAAAACGCACTCCAAGTAACTTAGACAAAGATGCCAAGCGTGAGTATTGGAGGCTGAAAGGATTGGAGTTGTAATATCTTATAGAATAATGTATCATAAATGTAAATGAGATAATGTACTAATTCAAGGACAAATGAAGTGAATATTAGATATATTTAAATAGAGATTGTACAGAAGAATATGAGATAGTGAATTATAAATGTATAATGTAAGTGTATCAGATTTAAATGTAACGTGAGAAGAAAATATGAGATTGTAAACGAGTATACGACATAAGGTGTACAATCTAGAGCATGCAATTTATTGGGTGGAGTTTCTAAAGTGCAACTTAAGCACTTTGAATTAAGTGTACCTTGTAATGGATTATAAGGTGTGTGTACCTATGAGTGAAGAAGTAAAGGTGAACAGAACGACGTTGAACTTGGTAGAGCTCAAACGATGAATTTGATAAGAACTCAATCTCTAACAACACGACGACGAATTTGTTTGGTTTAAAGAACTCAAAAATTGTATTCCACTGTTCGCTTTATTCTCCCTCTCAGCTCTCTTCAGTTCAGCATATTCCTTAAAAAAAGCATCATCTATGCCATCCACAACTGAATCAAAGAGTTCCACTACTCCCTGTCCCGTTTTGGAGCCCGTTCTATATGCATTGTCTTTGATTCCGTTGGACTCACAGAAGTTCATTATCAAATGTTCATTCTCTTCACTTTCCTCATAAAGATCTAGTTTCGTACCCACTAATTTAATCTTTATATCGTCCACGCTGCCAGTGGAGTTGAGCTTCAACTGCTCATTCCAGTACTTTGCCGTGGCTAATGTGTCCTCAATGTTGCTCATATCAAAGCAAATAAGTGCAACCTTTGCATTTCGATAGTACATGGGAGTCAACGATCTGTATCTCTCTTGCCCCGCAGTATCCCACATTTCTAGTTTCACTTTCTTCAGGTTCTGGCTTGGGGATGCGTGAACTTTTGTTATGAAGGCAGCGCCAATTGTATTTGCTGTGTGAGGATTAAATGAGTCTGTAGTAAATCTGTGTATTAAAGAGGTCTTCCCAACGGAAGAGTCCCCAAGTACGACAACTTTGTATGAGGGTGGCGGTATTTCGTCTTCCATCTTGATAATCTGCGATAATGATTTAGACTTCTCAGATTGCAGATGATGCTTATGGTTTACAGTTTGGAATGTTTATTTTACATGTTTTTGTTTTGTGTATATTTGTAGCTAACTACAACTTGAAGAGCTAAGTTTAGGATTGAGGTTTGGTTTGACTGCAAATAGGTCACTCCCAAATTTCTATAGTAGCCCTAAGGTTAAGTAGCAGAGTTAAAGCAAGGACTAATTGTTTAAACTTAGTTTTCCGAGTTTGTGCAGTGGTTACTGTTCTCATGGCTAATGGAACGCTTTGTCTACTCAACTAGAACACTTACAAATGTCATAGGGTGAATTTTTGGCCTTAATCTTAAGCTGAGAAGCACTGGTTTTATCTGCAACTATACTTGAAACATGGGGATTAGTAAATAATTGAGAGTAGGTTGGTACATAGAAGGGTTGGCTCACTGGTGGAAGGTTAATATATGATTCATTTGAGTAACTGTGCTCATCTACATTCATATACCATCTACATTCTCCTTACTTTGATATCGTATTTAAATAGAATCACTACCACAAGCTTAAGGATGCATCCCTCCAATAAATGGGTTATTGTTGTTTACATTCCTGAATTAATGCATATCCTCTCAAAATATTGACCTGGGTGGAGCGCACAATAATGAGAGTTTTAGAGATCGAGTGTCAATACATAAATTGCGTACGCTTTTCGCTTTGAATTTGAAATACTACAAAAATTTGCACCCATTTTTTCAGCTAAAACCACGGCAATTTATCGTTTCCTTCCCAAATCAAATCGCCATTCAATAACTTCTCCTCGTCAACGTCGTTGTTAATTAAAACGGCAGACCTGGAACCATTTTCAATGCCGTGTTTAGCATCGTATTTTTCAATCAAATACTCTTTAGTGGCGGCAGAAACTTCAGATTCCCACAAAACAACCTTCTTACAAGTTTGGTTGGGTAATTCAGGGTTGTCATTCAAATAGTGAAGTAAAGCCTGGATCAACTTTTTGGTGTATTCTTCCTTGTCATGTCCATCTGCAACCACTATTTTCAATATAGAGGCATAGTTTTCTGACTTACTGGTCCAGTCTAAAGTGAAGATAATTGCACCTATGAGATTGCCGTCACCATCATTTATGGCCAAACCAAAGTTGCTTGGAACTGTCTTCCTGAATTCGTCTGCTATTTCATCATAAGACATATTTGCAAGGTTCACCTTTTTCTTTTCATGGAACAACATGTAGCTGATAAACTTTGATCTCAAGTGGAACCAGTCCACAATTTGCGCTGTAGGAGACACATACACTCTTGATATGTGGTCCTTTTCAACCTTCCCTATAATGCTGCGGCTAAACTGCTTTTCATGGAGCTTGAAAATAGGTTCAAACTCATGAAACTTCAAAAGCTGCACCTTTTCTTCTATAGCAGGCTGCAAACCGACTGGGAGGTTCATCAAATCAACTGCAAAGGATTTGAACCCGTTTCTCACGTAATACTCACCAATCTCAGAGTACAAAAACGTGAACCCATCGGTACCAACATATTTTTCCTTCGAATACTCAACACACTTGTCAAGCATTATTTTACCATAACCTTTGCCTCTAAACTCTTTGTAAGTAAAGACGCCTCCAATGCAACCGCTGAAAATCTTCTTGGAAACCGCCTTACCACCTACGAAATCAACTCTAACCGACTCCCTCACCATCAACTCAATCGAGGAAACTGGAACCCTGTCGTCTTTTCTGCGAAGTACAAAGATCAAAATCTGGTTTTCATGGCTGGGGTGGTTGACAATCTGGGACTTGTTCAACACCTGTTCTCTGAGACAATACTCAGGACGTGTCAACACCCCCTGCCATGACTCTCCATTGTGCATTCTGGTGAAATCAATCAACTCGTTGTCTGTGACTGGCACTAATTCAAGTTGGTCTGCTGTCATACTGTGTTATCTTACTTTTCTTATCTATCGTCTAAAACTAAAAGTCGGAGGGAACTTTGTCTACTTTATACACTTGCGGAGTGCGACTCCCTTAATATTCGCTCCTGCACCACACTCTGGATGCCTTCTGGTTCTCGTTTTGACAGCTAACGGAAAGACAGACCGATTTGTGGTTTGAAAAATATAATACAGCGTGATGAGACTGTGTACAATCTACGGGGTCTTGGAGATGCGGAGTCAGCACAAGGGTTTAGTGCGGAGTCAACGCGATATGTGCGAGGGAGGTCACCAGCGACTCTTCTTTACCTTTACCTGATCTCGAACATCCACGGTTGTAAAAATGTGTTCCTTTTAAAAATGTGTTTGAACAAGTCTATTGGATTGTTCTTATTTTACTCTTTACCAGTGCATTTGACCTCTCCAACGTTCCCGGAGGTTATCTGGAGCTTCTAGATGGTGGACTTCCCGCGTCTAGCCGCCTATAAGCATCACGGCATCTTTTGTTCAGCGCTACCGGATCAGAAGTCAGATTCTTAGCACCCTTACCTGCAGTACGCTTTTCTTTCCAACACTTCATAAAAAAAGGTGAAGACAAGTTAAACGATAACCATGGAACTCTTACCTGAAGGCCAAAGAAACACCTCAGAGGTGTTGTGGGAAGACCAGCAAAACATTAATAGGTTTTCGACGTTGATCAACAAAAAAGATGAACAAGATGCAGCTTTGAGCAAATTGCGCACTGAGAAAGAGTACTTGGACGATTTGTTGCTTGAGTTGGAGTTGGTGGATGAAGACGACAAAATACAATACAAATTAGGTGAAATCTTTATATTTATGAAGGTGTCGAAGATATTGCAGAAGATTGAACTGGAAAATGAGAAGTTAGATGGCAAAATTGAGGGTATTGAATCGAGCATTGAAGAGTTTGATCAAGAGTTGGATGAGTTGAAGTCGAAATTGTATGCGAAGTTTGGAAAGAGTATTAATCTTGAGCGTTAATTGGTTGATAGTGAAAAGTTTGGTGCTGCCACTTGGTACTCCTCTAAGGATTACAAACACTGATCATCTCAGAATGCTAATCAAACCAGAGTGGACCATCACCTACCTTTATCACTACGTGATCTTTCTTTCATTTCTGAATCCTTGATTCACATAATCATTATCTTGTGAGAATCCAATCGTTAAAATATGACATTTGTTATCTACTGATGATTACAACTCGTTAGCTTGTATAATGGATTAACTCCAATACTGTATAATTTATAAATAGACCTAAAATGAAAATCCCATTGACGAGAGCTCCTCGTCAGAAATCATGACCTTGTCAATGACGTTAGCATCAATCAACTCTTGATACGATTTTGCAGCAATTCCAGTCTTCTCCTTGTATGCGATATAAGCCTCCTTTAATGCCTTGATAGAACCTCTAATGGCAGTTTGTTCCTTGTCCCAGATCTTTGGAATCAAACCTTGTTCTTCAACTGGAAGGCCGCGAATGGACTCCAAGATTTGGTTGTTCAAAAAGTTACTGTAGTGCACATCGTGAGGGAAAACAAGGTCGTGGAACTTGGTTCCATTTCCTCTCTTTGCAATCTCACCTTCTTCCCAAGCCTTCATTTCATCGTACGAAGGCAATGGGATTCTACCCGACCAGATCTTGGCCAACCAGCACCCCTGTGTTTCGGCAACTCTCGTGGGCAAAACATATCTGGCCAACCCTAAAATAGCCAAGTTAGGGTAGTTGTACAAAATGACCTGCTGGTAGTTGCCGTGCACCTTGAATCCATCAGTCAACAAGGGCTTTTCTGATTGGTTCAAGTACTGTAAAAATGGATAAGACTTGAGGTATCCAGTTGCAAAAATAACAACGTCAACATTTTCCAAAACCGAACCATCAATAAACTCGACAGTTTTAGTTTCTGGTATGAACCTCTTGATATCAGGTCTGTCGACAATGAAATCACTATGACCTGCTGGTAACAAGTTCTCAGATCTCTTCGACTTGTAAATCTTACGCTCCAACCCGATAGCCAACTGGTAAGCCAAATCACCACCAGATGCAGAATTCCCAACAACCAAGATCTCACCCTTCAAGTCAGCATAGTCTTCTGGCTGGCGGTATGCCTTCACGTGCATAATGGAGTCAGGGTATTTCTCAGACCACTCCTTCATTCCCTCTCTATTTGGAATGAATGGAACATCGTAGTTACCATTGGCAATAATAACCGCATCGTACACCTCCTCAACATCGGGAAACTCCTCGGTCACGAATCCTGCTCCCTTGTTTTCGTTGCTCACAGTTCTGGTTACAACCTTCCACTTGTGGTTTTCCAACAACTCTACGTGCACGACCTTAGTGTTGAACTTAACGTACGGTGCCAATTCCTTCGAATAGTCATTCATGTACTTCCAGACCTCCGATCTGTGAGGGAATACGGGAGAATCGGCGGGAAACTCAAAGTCGGCATACGTCATTATATCTTTGGGCACATTGGTGTCCAAATAGTTATAAACTGGAGAACTAAATACATACTTGGACTTGTCTTCGCTCAAGATTGGCTGAATGTCCAAAGTAGGCTTCTCACATGGAATCGGAATACATGAGGTGTCGTGCTCCTTTGTGTAGTTCCACAATCCTCCGAAACATGGTCTCTTCTCGAATGCTTGAATCTTATCAAACTTCTTTTCCTTTATCAAAGCCTTGAGTGAACCAGCACCCGAAGGCCCAGCACCAATGATCGCTATCTTCTTGATATTCTTGACAGAATCTTGGAGTACACTGTTGAAGTCTGACATCTCTATAAATCCATGACTTCCAAGTTTATGTGACATCAACCACTATATATACTTAGCACCCTTTGTAAAAAAAATTGCTTTTTGTAGCTCATCCCGCTTTAGAGATTTTTTTTTTTTGTTTTCTTAGACACATAACGTTGCATATGAGCATTACGTTAGAAGAGTTAGGTGCTAAGGATTCATGGAACACCAAGGTCTCTTAATCTCTTTTACCTTCTTCACTAATAATAATTCGTCCCATCTTCGTCCAATTATGTTGCGAAGAGCTGTTTTGGGCGTTCTGGTACGATTTCGGATGTAAACTAATTTATTAAAGAATTCTTGGATGTTAGGTCTCGTGATTTAGACTTTGCAGCCAAAAGTGCAGAGCGGCAATGGACGGGCAATGAAGGACGTAAACAAGTACTTGGATTCAATGGAACTGAGATTCAGGACACTTATTACTGGTCCTCTTGAAGTGGTTGTCAACTTGTTGAACAATGACGCCTACTTGGATTCTTACATTTACGGGAATGTAACGTTGAAAGTTCATCGGTATGTTAAAGTCAACTACATCACAGTTGGGACCCTTAGCCGTGTTTGTGAAACAGAGAGTATTGGTGGGGGATGCAACTGCAGGGGAACCAGACACTGTGCTCGCCACTGCTTTTGGAGAAGTAACAGCATTGTTACACTACGGGAAAATACAGAGTATTCTCAGGGGGAATTTACAATACCGTTCCATCTCAGAGTAAGCCTTGATATTCCTCCATCTTTGGATTCCGTGCTTGTCCAAATCGCTCATGCTGTCAATGTAACCATCAGCTACAACTTGGGAATCAAATCATGGACACAACCATTATCCATCCACAAAAATCTCCCAAGAGAATATTTATTAGACTATCCCGTTGTGAAGTCGGGTAGTTGGAGAAACTTACTCATCTATGAATTTTGCTATCTTAGCCGAGTTCTTGTGCTGGACCTACCATTTGCCATTTATCTTAATTTTTTTCCAAAAACGTACAATAACATCATTATAAGCAATTTCACGGCAACGTTAGAGCAAAAGCTTAGCTTCCGAACTTCAAACGGTTATTACAGAGGGATAAGCGTCTACTTTCGCTTGTACGAGAAAAACTTGAAAAATTTTAGCTTGTCGGAGGCTAATACGTCAGGCGAGTTTGACGTCCAAGTGCCTGTTTTCCATGAACTTCAACCCAATTTTTGGAGCGAGAGAGAGGACTTTATTTTGTCACGAAAATTAAACTTTATCCACCCCTCGATCGAGTTCAACGGTGTCAAGGTGAAACACTACTTGAGATCCTCTTTTACGATTAACGAGATTAAGGGAGCGCAGCCTACTAGAGCCAAGATTCCACAAAAAGAGTTTTGTGTACAAGAAACATGTTCAAAAATACGTCCTCCAGACCCAGAAATAATACTTGGCTGCAAAAACGCAGAGCACAAATATCGTAAAATGGAAGTGTCGTACAAGTGTAGTGTCCAACTTGTTGACCGCAAATCACTTGAGAATGCGTACCCTCCGCCTTCATACAGTCCTTCACAAGAAGAATTAATACCAGAGCAGATTGTTGCGTTCTTGGGGGGCTCTCCACCCCCATCATACAATATTTGATCACCAAGGGGTTCCCAAGATGACGATCGCTTAATTAAACGTAAAGGCTATCCCTATTTTTTGCATATATCCTCTTTAGATCCGCTAGGAGGGTTCTCCAATTCAATTAAAAAGAAAGTTAATGTGATGGTTTCCGAAAGAGCCATTCCTCTTCTAATAAGAGCATACTAACCGTTCTACGAAATGTAAAAGAGCCTAAGAATAACTGAACTGTTATTAAATCTGAAAAGTCCATACTGATCTCTCTTACACTCTGAAAAGGGCACGCGGTTCCCCCTGCAGTCTTATCCATTGAAAGATCACACTGAAAGAAAGTAATAACTCTACAATTCTTGAATCTTATAATACAAATCAACACTATAATACAACTAATCACTGTCTTCATAAATTGGCAAATCATCTAATGCCAGTTCATCCTTTGGCTCCTGTTTCGTTCTCTTTGGCGCGGGACCCAGTCCTTCTTCCAGACGCAGCCTTCTACGAACCGGTTCTTCCTGGTGCTGTCTGTGTGGAGGTGCCTGCCCTGGCCTTGGAGGTGGTGCTTGTACTCTCTTGGGTGCCTTGGCGCGCTCTTTCCACGCCTTCTTTATACCATCGCAGGCATCATATATTTCCTGTTCCTTGACACCATCTTCAATACTCACCAATATCTTCTCAACAGTGCTAATATGATTTCCATTGCTTTTATCGTTTCTAAATCTCATCATCTCCCAAAATCCGCTCTTGGTGATGCTCTTCCTGCACTCTACTATTCTTCCTTGTAATGGTTCTTCTAATGCCTTCAACTTCTCCCAATCTTCATCGGACAAGTCTAAGAGTGCGAAATCTGCATGCTCGCCCAGCCCACCTTGCCATACCTTTAGTTTTATGGTGTCTGGCTTCGTATCATAATCTATGTATGTTGAATCTGGGTCTAATTCGTTCATATCTGGGTCTTGGAATTTGTTGAATATCAACCTCAATTGAAAGTCAATTGTGTTTTCTTCTGCTGGTTTCCATTTGAACAACGTTTGGTCAGTTCCAAAAACGTAGGGAGTCTCTGCACATGTGAAAATAAGTCCATCAGACTCGTGGAAGAGCCGGTCCTTCTGCGCGAGCACTTGCCCTGCATTGTACGAAGACAGCATAATCTTAAGACTCACTCTGAACGGGAAATCGGGCGCGTTTGTGATTTTGGGATTCAATTGCTTGAACCTATCAAACGGTTTCATCACTTCTTCTGTTATATAGCCCAATCTCTTACTCAACGCTCGTTCAACTAAAGGTTTCCCATTCACCGCCAATGCATCGAAAATGCAGTATCTCAAATATGGCTCCTTGACGTTCTTGGTTTCCAAAACTAATTCTCCATCCAATAAAGTACCGTGATGGTAGCTTCTCTTATCTTCAGTTTCGGTCATCGTCAATGGGAAGTGTATGTTTGGGATGTGGTGGTACTCGTTTTCTCTGGTGATTAAAAACACGCCTTCTCCGCGCATCTCGTCATTGATAATAAAAAGCAAACATCTCAATCCATCCGACTTCTCACACACAAAGTAATCTCTTGTTAACAAAGTTTGTAAGTGCTTTCTCTCAAACGAAATTGGCTGCGAACCTGGGAACGATGTATTTCTTTTACCCAAAAGCTCTGCCACCATCTGCTGAAGTTCCCGCGCTTCAAAAGCTTCTAGCTTGTTGCCAGGAATCTTGGGCATATCTCTCTCTTCCAACTGTAGCATCTTGACTGGTGGATGTGTTCCCTTCTACAGGAGTTGGCGGATTCTGGAGTCGTTTTTTTTCATTTGTTTTTTTGACAAAGCTGGAAATGTCGTCAATCTCTTTCTCTAAAGACTTTGGTCAAATGTCGCATCATCTCGTTCAAATATTTTACTGTGTTGATCATGAGATTGACGTACCAGGCAATAAACACTGCCCCAGTGGTGCTAAATCCTGAAGGCAAACTCACGTTGCAGTTGAGAAACTTGCAAATACCTTATATCGAAAACCTTGGGACTACACAAGACAAGTATCAGGTGATAGATTTGACAAACAACGAGTTGATCGAATTGTCCAACATACCACCGACTTTTTATAATTTAGAGTCCTTGCTACTCGCTAATAACAACATTGCACTTATAGATGAGAATTTCACAGATGACAATCGCATTAAATCGATTTCGTTAATAAACAATAGCATCTCGACGTTTAGCGTGGCCCTTCATTTCAAGTTTAAGCACCTCGAGAATTTGGCTCTCATAGGGAATCCCATTGTGAAACGCAAAAACTACCGACTATTTTTAATTTGGCTATTTCCCTCGTTGAGAGTCTTGGACTTTGCGAAGGTCAAAGAAACAGAGAGAAAATCAAGCAAAGAGTTGTTTGGAGAGGACTACGAAAAGTTAAATGAGGCAGTGTTGGAGTTTTTGGGTGCGGAAATAGAACCCTCCAAGATCACGCAGTCTACAAATCCAACACACAAGAATTTGCAAAACTTGGGCAAGAAGTTGACTGAGGATGAAAAACTAAAGTTAATGGAGAGGTTGAAGACTGCTGAAAGTCTAGAGGAAATCGAAAACATTGAGAACATATTGAAGAAGGGATTTGTATAGTAGTGTATTATATATAAGTTATTCATAACTGCAAATAACTGTTAATTTCAAATGGGGATTATCCCTGCTATTGTATCTGACAACCCAAGCTAGGGCTTCCAAAATTTACACAATTTTTTTCTACAATATAGTCGCTTTTTCCTCTATTTCAAAGTAAATCCACTTTAGACTTTGCTAAACTACTAGACTTGTTTCCTCAACTCCACCTTGAAAGTATCCTAAACCAACTTGGAAAAGAGAAACAACCCAACCAAAAGTTTTGTGAAAATATCCGAAAATTTGACTGAATATACTATAGTGGTTGAGTTGAACAAGGCCAAATCCTTAAATGCTTGACAATGTCACAGACTAGGCCCAAGCGTAAAGCGACTATAAACAAGTCGTACAATGATACTTTCCAGGATTTTCCACTCGAGGACACTCCTTCAGTGAATTCTTCTTCAACTTCATTGAGTTCGATAGCATCACAAATCACAGCATCACTACAGTCGGCTGGCGGAGCACGCAGAAAACAACCAAAGAGAGTTAATTCTACTACTTCGTTGACTGGCAAAGTGGAGTCGCCCAAATTGAATGGTATCTCAAATGGTTCCACGAGCTCGGGCCTGATATCAGATTCGTCGTCCAACAAAATCACTATCCCATACAACTGGCAATCTAGCAAACCAGGTCCCACAGACTACTTTTCACATAAATTAGATTTAACCGACAGTTATATCAACTTGAAGGCCCAAACTTTGTACTGTCCGCAGCAAGAACCACTACCTGTGAATGATCTACTTTCTCAACCAAAGCGAAAGTCAATACCAAAGGCAAAAGAAGTTTTCAAATTGAGCAAGGGAGATTACATATACATGGTTAGTGAGCCACCGGGTGAACCGTACTATATTGGAAGGATTTTGGGTTTCAAATCGAAGAGCAGCACTAAAGATGATAAACAAGAAAATGGAGCTGGTTTGTCGACTGATGAAAATGCAGACCCCAAAGACTACTTGTTTCAAATACAGTGGTTTTACAGGCCGCGAGATATATCTAAATCTACAAGTGACTCGAGATTGTTGTTTGCGTCTATGCACACAGATACGTGTCCGATAACCAGCTTTCGTGGTACCGTCACTGTCAAGCACAAACAGGATATTGAGGATGAGTACTCCTTGCTCAAACAGAACGGAACTAAAAAGACAAATGGAACCAAGAAGAACTTGACTCCCCCACCTAATAACTTCTTAGAGTTATACGCACTGCAGCCTAATTGCTTCTATTTTGACAAATTGTTTGATAGATATATGATCAAGTTTTACGACGTCATGCTGAGTAAACACCTCCTCCAAATTACAGATATTAAAGATAGCAAAAGTAAGAACTTTGTTGTTGCTTTGAACAAGAGATTCCAGTACATATTTGCTGAAAGCCAACGGACAAAATCGTTAATTAACACGCTCAGTACGTCTTCTTCAAACTGTGAGATATGTGAGCAATGGTGCGGTGATTCGTCTCCCGACTCAATCAAATGTATTGAATGTCGTAAATACTATCACATGTACTGTTTAGACCCTCCCTTGTTAAAGAAGCCCAGCCGTGGATTCTCGTGGTCTTGTGCTATGTGCACGAAAAAGCACGATATTGAGTATCACCGTAAGAAAATGTTGATGCTCTCACATGACAACAAGTCTTCGAACGCTTCTCAGTTGTCTTCCGAATTGACTGAATTGAGTTCTTCTCCCGTGAAAAGCGGCGAAGCAACCCCAGTTCCACAGGGATCTCAAGATGAAGCTGGCGGCCACCTTCCAAAGTATGAGACCATGGCAATAGACTTTTTAGAAAACGATTCAAAATTGTCATTTGAGGAACGCCGAATAAGAGAAGAGTGGCCTATGAGATATTTAGGTATGCATGCCAGATTGGAAGATGCGGTAGATTTAGATGACAGGTCCCCGTACCCTAGAGCATCCACTCGTTTGGGAGCTAAACACCAAGCGACAAACATTCCAGAGTTTTACGATACTCCACTTGTGTATTACGACACAGATAAATCAGTGGTCAAGAAGAAACCTGGTCCTGGCAATCACAGAAAATCCAAAGCTCAGGTTGAACCTATGGCTAAGTTGTTGGTGCCAAAAGAATTTAAAGATGTACAGCCCAAAGACTACCCGCAGTGGTTGCAACCGAGGCCGAAAGGTTACACCGAAAGAGGAGAAGACGATGGTGAGGGTTTGTCGTGTACATTGCTTTGGAAACCACAAGAAACGGACATTGCTGATGACTTTCACAAGTTGGATGAGTACGTTAAAGCTTGTACTCCAATCGCTGAAAAATTAGAACTTTTCGGTAATTCACCAAACTTTATGGACGCTATTTTAAAAATCTACATGGACAATAATGGAGACGAAACTAAATCGATGAATTTGGTCTCCAAATTGACAAGATCCTCATTAAATGAGCCTACCTTCACAAAGGAGGAAATAAAGAAGTTTGAGAATGGTGTGAAGGAGTTTGGCAGTGAATTGTACTACGTTAATAAGAAAATCAAGAGCCAACCAAGCAGGATGATAGTGAGATTTTACTATTTATGGAAGAAAACCAAGAATGGAAGACAAATATGGGGGAACTTTGAAGGACGAATCCAAAAGAAGTTGCAGAATGTGATTAAAGAGGAGTCATTAAAATACAAATCTACAAATGGTGCATCACAGGCGACGCATTCGATAGATGCGTATGCTGACCCTGATGATGATTCTAGTTATGACTCAGGCAAAATCTCTGAAGGCAAATCCAGTTTTGCATGCAAGCACTGTTCGACCCGTGCTTCAAGGCAGTGGTACCGCATAACTGGGCATGACGGTAACACATCAAAGAATAGTCACACAGATTCGCTGCTTGAAGGAAGATTTCCGCCAGGGACTGTTATTGGATTGTGCTTTCGCTGTGCTCGTTTGTGGAGGAGGTATGCTGTGATATGGGAGGACCCGGTTGAAATAGAAAAGAGGCACAACACCAAGTATGCTGGATGGAAGAAGAAAATAGAGGCAGAGTTGAAAAATGACTCTGCAAGTATATTAGCCCAAGCTGAAGAACTAGGGGCAGTACTTTCTTATTCCGACGATGTACTGTTGGAGTCTAGTGTATCAGTTGAGGAACCTAAACCTAAAATTAAGAGGAAACCTCTCGCAGAAACTGTACCAAACAAATCAGATATCAAGACTGAACCTGAAGAACAAGCAGTTAAGAGACGAAAAACAAATACAAAGCCAACCCGTAAGAGCACTCCTGAAACTAAAGAAGAGAAGCTTGTTAAGAAAGAAGTTGAAAAGCCAAAAAGAGTTAAGAAAGAAGTCGCAAAAGAGCTTTCCGATCCTAAAGAAGTCAAAGCCAAGGAGCCTAGAAAGAAGAAGATCAAAAAGGAAGGCACATCCGAAGCTGAAGAGTTCCAAAAGGAGCCAAAAACTAGAAAACGGAGAACTAAAGAATCTGAGGCTGACGTCGATGATAAGATCGCTGGAAAGAAGGTCAAGAAGTCTTCTCCATCTAGTGAACTTGTTGTTAGTCCAATTTTAAGTACTGACTACGTCCAACCTACCACTTCAGGCTTTTTTAAGCTCGATAAGAAGAACGCACCGAAATTGACTAGAGACGTTGTGCAAGAAATAGTATGGAACCACCGAAAGAAACAGCTCAGCGACATAACGTCGCAGCTACAAACCGGTGTTGTGCCAAATACGAACTCTATCAACATCCCCTTCACTCTCAACGCAAGAAACTGCTGCATTTGCAAGGAAAATGATGAAGCTTCTGTCAATGATATGTTGATCTGCTCTCATTGCGGAGTAAATGTGCATAGTTCGTGTGCTGGTATCCAATTTCCCGAGAATACACCAAAGCCTTTCAAGGATTGGCTCTGTGAGCCATGTATTAATGACTTGAAACCAAATAAGAGTACAGTTTACTCTTGCTCTGTATGCTTGGCGAACGAGTCTAATTACGAGTTTTCAATATTGGGATTGCGCTCGGTGACTCCCGACTTTTTAAAGCCCATCCAGGACACAGGCAAATGGTGCCACTTACTTTGTGCATTATGGAACTACGAAAACGTTGAATTCAAGTGCCAAAACAGTCCTATGGTGAATAAAAAGATAAAGCCTGGAGATTCGACTTCACAGAAACTGATTATTGAGTCGATGGCGAATCCTTTAATCATTGATAGTGTTTCCAAAGTTTTCTTGAACAACTTCAAGACCAGATGTGGAATCTGTGACTCGTTCAATGGCTCGATGATTTGCTGCGCATTATGTGAAAAAAGTGGTGAAAAGTTTCACTTGACATGTGCCCAAGATACTGCCAATTTCAGGCTCGGTTTCACCTTGGTGGATGCAAAAGATAGGCTTGTCAAAGTGCAAGATTTGCAAGGCAAGTTGAAGCCAGTTTTGGTTTGTCCAAGACATAGAGGTCCTGAGTTATTGAGTTTCAGGACCCTTGGAAAACGTATAAATGGCAGTCTTGTTCTGAAACCACTTAT
This sequence comes from Kodamaea laetipori, assembly GCA_030558845.1. Lineage (NCBI taxonomy): Eukaryota > Fungi > Ascomycota > Pichiomycetes > Serinales > Debaryomycetaceae > Kodamaea > Kodamaea laetipori. Next base: position 486,920 of record JAKTQN010000013.1, read on the forward strand.
ACTTCTATTCGTTGAAGATTTAATTAAAAGTAGTGTTCCGAATCTGGGATCATTAACAGGACCACAGCTTCGTTCTAGCAACTTTATTATAAATAAGAAGATTTTTGAGGAATCGAGAAGAGTCAAACAGGTTCACCAAAGTATGATTATCAGTGAGATACAGAAGGATCCAACATGCATGAGTTGCAAGACTTTGAGTTCTCCAATTTGGTGGTTTGCAAACAAAGATGAGACTGTGAAGAGTTTCAAAAAGACTTACAATAGCCTTGACTTGTATTTGTGTCAGTCTTGTCACCATAACAAGTCAGAGGATCCTGTGGAAGACGAAGGGGAGGATGCAGAAAGCCTAATTGAGCTTTTGAGTAAGCCAATCTCAGGAGAGAATTACGGGATAATAGATGAGAATGATAGATTGAAAGACAGACCTAGGCTGAAGATATCGTTTGGAGATATTCTTAGTTGATGAAAAGTGCCTGAAGATTGGATAGGATAGCTGAATTGTATAATAATACATTGATGAAGCATTAGTTTTGACTTTCGTAGTAGTTATGTTCTATTAATTCTTTCAATTTTATTACATACACTTGACCATAGTACAACTTGGCTTTTAAGTAGAAGGTTTACCATTCACTTTGAATCGAAGGTTTATAGTGACCAAAAGTACGTTGTTTTATTTAAACTCTACTCATTTTAAGAGCGTTCAAATATAAACCTCACATTTCACACTCCTTTATAAATACATTATATAAAAGTGAAATCGGCTCCAAAAATTAAAGTTTGTGTATTGTGCTTGGTAGCGCTACGATCATCCATCACTAAAACGTGGTAGCGCCTACGATCATACAGTACGATAAGAGGGTTTCGAATATTAAACAAGGGGCAAACACTTAATACAAGAATGATACACGAAACAAGTATACACCCAGGAATCGGGATCGGTAACCACATCCGTCTTGGACTGACGTTGTATGAAACGTTGAACCAATTGAACAAGTTCAATTACAAGATGCACGTGAGTTACAGCGATAAGAACTACTTACACCTTCCAGTCATTGTGACGATTGTTGACTACGGAATCCGCTTAAGTTTCAAGAATACGGCGGACCAATCATTACAGTTGATCGAGCTATTGGACGTAACTTTGAGCCATGAATCGCGGGCAAATCGTAAGTTGCTTGGATTGCTCTACAATGGGATTAAAGTGAACGAGTTTGAACGCAGTGAAGACCCGCAGGACGGGCTTGAAGGTTCGCACTCTTCCCAGAGCTCGGATGACACTAGTCTTATATCGACCTGCAATACTACCTTGAGGTTGATTTACAACAAGATATTTGGACCGACTTATCCCGGTAGACTTGGAATGAAGACGTACATTTTGTCATATCCCGGAATCTCTTTCAAGTTCAAGATCTTGAATGAAGAGTTGTATGCTCAGGTAAGCGCGGATATGGAAGAAGAGCAGAGGTTGTCACTTTTGCTCAATTGGGACAAGGGAGACGAGATTATATGTAGTTCGATTGCCTTGTTCAAGGGCAATTCGTGGGCTGATTTCGATTACGAGAAAACGTTGTCGTTACCAGAGCACATTAGCGAGTCCACAACTCAGCCACAGGTTGCTGACGGGGGACTGACTACTCAGTTTGACAAGCAGCAGATTTTGAAATTGCAAGTTGAACTAGACCGGGGGTATGTGCGGATACAGTTCAAAAGCGGGCTGTATGCTGAAATCAACATTGGCCGCACAACACAACAGGAAGTGTTGAACATTTTGGGTCCTCCAGATGACTACTTCAACAAATTCGACTCGCCTTTGCTTATACATGACTACAAGAATAATGGCAAGGCAAGTGTTGAGGCGAGTACCGGACAGGAGTTGGACACGAGCTACTACAAGTTCCACAACTACTTTCGGTACGGATTGGACATATTGTACGATATCAACTGCGATAGTACGCACGGGAACTCGACGGTGAAAAAGTTGGTGTTACACAATGGTGGCATGACAGAGTGCTTGAACTTTATGAAGTGGAGCAGGTGCAATTGGGAAGTGGTGACGGACCAGATCAGATTTGACTCTGGGATGAACTTTGAAGAGCTTCCTGGAGATATGAAACTGTTGGTTCCAGTCTTGCTTAATCGTAACGAATCTGAGTTTGTGGATAATGATCTTGATATCATAGAAATCCCCAATCAAACCACAAAAATAAAGAATGGGAAAGTCAAAACCTGGGGACAATCCAAATTGTACGGATTTAAGAGATGTATTTTTGAGGTAATTGACTCAAATGGTTACATTTCGTGTATTACAGTTTACTGAGAATCTGTATTTTTCATGACGAAAGCTTAATATCGACTTTTGACTTGTTCCGGTTATTTTGAAGTTTAAGTTGATGATGGTGTACGAAATGCGTTTCTTTTATTGCACACGATACTATAAACTCTACCATATGCTTTTTGCTCAAGAGAGCACCTGAGTGATTTTCTGAGTGTCAAAGCATTCGATTCGTACTCTGTATATCTAAATTACAAGATTTCATTATTACTGGCTTAACATCCTTATTTTTAAGATGCATCGTGTTAATAGAATGAATTACATATTGTTAACGAGGAGTGGTACCTAACTTTTAGCAATTATTATTCAATGAGTACCTAATTACGATTCATTTTTTTCATGACTGTATTCTCATAACCTAGACAGAAGCACTGAGTGGTTTGTTCCAAAGAGCGTGGAGTTCCACTCGACTACATTACTATATTACCATTAGATTAAAGTTACGTCCCGAGAAATGAAATAAATGCACTAAGAAGAAAACCTGTTTCTGAATCTAGAAAACCTGGAGTTTGACTTCTCCGAATTTAGCGAAGGCGTCCTCTCTTCTGTGGAGCCAGCCTGCAGAGGTGTACTTGAAAAAGGCAAAGACCTTACCGATTTGTTCTTCGTACTGAAAATAGAGCTAACATTAGAGTAAACTCTGGTCAAAGGAGGCCCATTATCATCACAGTCATACTGTTCGATACTCTCGTGAACAGATTCGTAGTCTTCATTCTCGTCTGCGGTGTTGCGTGAATACACTTCCTCATCCTTCTCGTCATGATGCTGATTGTCAAAATCTTGCTTATCAACGGGAGAATAGACTTGCGATGAGGTACTGGACTCGGTACGTCTCAAGTCCTGCGCAGATCCAAAGTCGTAGTTATGCAACTTGGACTGTATCTTCTTGAGGTCAGAGTGGTTTGCCTCGTCAATCTTCTTCAACCTCTGGTGCTGGTGGTGTACCCTACTCACCTTCAAAATATCGTTAAGGTCGGCGTTGTGTGAGTAGTTGTAGACTGCGCCTTTGCCAGCCTTTCGCGAAGAGTCCGCAGAAGTCTTGCGTGCGGTCTCCGCTTGTACGACAGCAGACGAAGCGCTTGAAATTGATCCCCGGTGCTTACTTACAGAGAAAAGCAGCAGCAGCAGCGACAGGGAGGTCGAGACGGCGTCCAAAGTGTCTGATTGGAACAGCACCCTTGATATTTCAGCGGGACTTTCTGGCTTGACGGTAGCAGTACTCACTGGTTTGGTGCATTTCTTGACCAGACTCTGTACTGTGATGTTGACACGGTCTTTTACATTCTCTGGTGTGGTAATTGTAGAAACAGAATCAGCAGTGCATTCGCTTTTCAAACTTTTCAGTCCTTGCAGCAGACTCAGCAGCAGCTCCAGCAGTTGTCTTCTAGATTGCGACTTGTTCAGCGACTTGCCAGACTTACTCTTCAGCTTGAGATGCCTCTTCTTGTCGGACGCCTGTTCCTTCAACTTCTGTTGCGTTTGGTACGAAGCGGCAGGAATCAAGTAAAAACTCATCGCGTCCGGGGAAGTTGGCCAAAAGTTTAATAGGGAATTCCTCCCTGATATATATAGATAGCTAGAATTCCGTTCATGGTGACTCCCCACCCACGCAGCACACGCATGCAAATTGAAACAGAAGTGGTCCAAAATGCAATAGCACCGCAAACCTTAATCTGCATAAATAAGATTTTGGTATGGCTGAAAATCGGGCTCACAAAGGCCAAATTACACCAGAAAGTTTTGAACAAAATCTAATCACCAGGGAATATGCACCACAAACGTCATTGTCTTTAAACTACAATAGACATGAAACAAAAGGAAGACACTTTGAGCAACTCCCAAACCAGTAAAATTGGCTTTACAAGGGATTTGTGAGTTCATTGTTATCAGACCCCGAGCTATCGAAGGGAATGCTTAGGGATTGTGATAGCTTCGACGACTCTGCAGTGTTGGGTAAAAAGGTTTGTGTGCGTGCAGCATTCTCTGTTGCCCGCCCACAGGAGCGTTTTTCACGGTGGATTAGCCCGTGTTGCGGTGACCACCCCTTCGGTCAGCATATGGCACGCTTTTCCGGGCACGCCAGTGTGCGCCGTCGCTTAGCCTCTTTATAGCTTTAGTTTGGTTGCTTTAGTCGGAGGCTGTTGATCACATATTCGAAGCATGGTGCTTCCGCAATGGGCGTATTTCCTACTGAGGTGTTTATTTTCAGTTTGACGTTCCTAGATTAGACAGATCTTGGGGGGGAAAGCCTGGGCTGTTAACGTCACACGTGAAAATGAAATTGAAATAAATGCGCACGAATTCCACGTAGAAGTGCAAGCTCTAAGGTACGAGGTCTTGTTTCCAGTATTTTGATCCTCCAAGAAAACTTACGTCTTGATCCATTAGGTGAAATTCACGCAACTGCGGCAAGAGTCTTTTATTAGATCTCGAAGTCTGCTGAAATGCAAAGAAGGCTCTGTTAATCAGCCCGTACGTACCGGTGAGGGTGGTGGTCGTTGAGCTTTATTGTCCAACAACACCCTTGCAGTGATTGTACATGATCTGTTATTGTTGTACTCAGCGTGCCGTCAATCTAGTAATGCCAGCTACACGACACTATCAACTTCGGGTATTCGGGTCGTGTCTGCCTTATCTCTTACTTTCTTTGAATCATGATAATCAATCTTGTGTGTGTAGCATCGATTGAAAAGCCATCGCTAATGCAGCCACCCGTCAAAAGACGCAGAAGAATATAGTAAATCGCAACTTAAAACCGTCACCACCAGTATCGGCCCACTTTCAGTTTCCCAATTCCAAACATCTTCGTCTGCAGGTTTGCACTGGTTTTTCGCAGCCGTTAGTTTTTCATTTGTGTAGTGCTATCTCTTGACGGTTGCAAATCTGGCCTATGTTGCTGCCTTCCCCAACAAAACTCTCCGCTTGACACAGATGAAAGCCTGTTTCTGCCAGCAGCCTCGGTATTCCACTGCTGCCGCTTTGCATGTACGATAACAGTGCATCGTTGTTTTAGGTTAAAGTTCAAGGTTTTGTGCGTTTGGAAGTTACCGTGGCCTGTTTCGCTGTCTGGAGTCGCCTGAAACCGATATCAGCTGCATCAAGCCACCTGGGAACGGTATCTACCGCATGGAAGTTTGTATCGTTCCTCTTACGCTTCGGTAAATCCCAACCCAATTTGGAGCTAATTTGCAAAAATCTTTTCGAAAAGGTGCAGATTTGTCAACTTACGAGATGTTGGCAAGGGCTTACATTATGTACGGAAGAATAAGAGCTGTAGGAGAATAGGCCTAGTGCCTTCATAAAGATGAGAGATCATCACAGAATAACTAGAGAAGTGTTGCGTTTAAGGAAGTGGGATGTTCTAACATTATTCCTCTGTGCATCGTATTTGGAGTGGCAGTGTTTTCAAAGTTTGGAATAGCCGCGACTTGGGTGAGGGTACTGGGGGTGAGATCCAATCTGAGTCAGAGTCAGGGACACCAGTGCTTGTTTCTAATGTCTAGCTTTATAGTGGATGATGGTTCAGGATTTGAGATCCAGCCCTGAAAATCGAACCCTGCAGCAATGGTATAGCCATCTTTGGGCCCAAGCATCTGTTATTCTTCTTGTTTCAGCGGCCAAGCTGTTGTGTTTGCGGTTTCGTGGGGGGGATTTCAAACTAATTCAAGACCAAAATGCTTTGTTAAGAGTGGAAGCATCAGAGTTTAGTGTGCAAAATTTTGGAACTCTCTCTGAAGGGTGCAAGAAACTGATGCGGATTTTGATATGCAACCAAGTGAGAAGGAAAATAAGATCGTGGAATGGTGCTATTGCTAGAGCTCCAGATTCTGAAGTATCTTCCCTGAAAGTATCAAAGTGAATCAACATAAGAATCACTTAATTAGTTCCTGAATCATGCCTGTCTTCTGAGTTCAAGCGTATACCATTTACAGGGTAGCAATTAAACTGACCTGGGGGCAGGAATTTCCGGTGAGATAAAGGTTTGTTTGATTCTAGAATTTTGTGCTTTGGTAACAAGTTCCTTGCTATACCCTCTGCTAGATCTGCTGATTTCAGGGAGAGCGCTAGTTCCACCAATATTACAACTGACCACGTAATGGTGAGGAGAGAATTGGGTTGGGTGATAATACGAAACCTCATAACTTTGAGTAATACAGAGTCCGAGTTTCAAGCCGTCAAAAACGCGATGATTACACTAATCCAGACTCTCGGTTGGAAATAGTTTATTTAAGAAGCTGACTAGTTAGCAGCATGCTTTTCGACAAACCAAGAAATAACTTGATAAGCGGAAAACCTTGGTGTTTCAAAACTTGAAGTTAGTAAAAGCTCTGCCGGTAGATGGATGATTATGTGGAGAGTCTGATATAGTTCCTTTCCGATGGGCGAGCGAGAAGTAGTCAGCCGTATCGAACTGCCTAGTGGTCCTTTCAGTCGCAGACCGAATACAAGCCGGTTCACATGCATTAGTAGAAATAATATCCCGGATGGGTATGCAAGCAGAACTCGTTGTCCTGGATAATTTAATTTATATTTTGGCCAAGCGTACAAGCGCGACAACAACAAAGACTTCCTTCATATTTAACACCACCATTGACTATTTGTTTGTGGATTTCAAGAAATTAAACACGAAGCCCACACCCAAGTCCTATTTCGAGGTATTCAATCAAAGGATCAACATTAAATTTTGAAATTCCATCCCTGGTAGTCCCTAATGGTGGAATGAGAGAGTCAAACTGAAATCAAGAAAGTCTCCGACTAAATCTAGGCACTTTACAGGTCCGTGAAAGCCCAAAATTACATTTGAAAGGAATCCTAGAAGTAAATAGTCTGATCTTGAAGAATTTCAGCAAAGATCTCCTCCCCCACTTTGCAGTTTCCTCTGTTGTAGCCAGATCCTTTGGCCAATGTTGTTTAACTCAGGGACCCTTAGTCACTGAGTCAAATTTAGCATTTGCTGGTGATGAAAGGCCCATGGAACCAAGAGTGACAACACTGACTTCACGTTCTGATATATAAATTGTAAGCAAGGCAACTTTCACCCAGACTAACGATGTGATTTCCAGAACAGGGACTCTGAAGGACAATCGCTGGGTAAAAAAAAATGTTGCCGTTGCAGCTGATGCTAAAACTAGCTCGCTGATCGTTGTAGTAAAGGAACTGATTGAGTTAAATAAAATCACCCATTGTTATCTTTATTATCCCCACCCAAACAATAAACTAGGAAATTGAAAATAGCATTCTCACCAACAGTGCGAGGTCCAGAGTTTGAGTGAATAGTAATACACCAGTTTGAATTTCAAATTCACCGTGGAAAGATTTATTAAACAATCATCTTGATTCTTGTAAACGTATACCATGTGTCAACAGTGACTGCAAAATAAGTCGAGAAGCGGCAAGCTACAACCGCATTTTCACCCAGTTGAAGAGCTTAGGGGCTGCGCTTATAAAATGCCAATAAATGACGATTTTGTCGTTTAATTAAAAAGAAGATGCAGTTTACTAGTCTTTGCTAGTTCCAATGTCCAACTCAAATGTGCGCACCTTTAGGGACCGTACCTTTTTTCAATGCTTTCAATATAGATGAATTTGCAGCAATTGATTTTGTGTAATATAATCAAATTTGCAGCAAGGATGTTCTGTTTGGCTGGTGGAAATGGCATGCACTCAGTTTGGAGCCTCACAACAGAATGGTAGATCCTTGAATCGTGTGACCAATTCTTACAAATATCAGCATATGCTCCAGTGTGACCCTTTTTAGCTATTGATTCGTAGATGTGCAAACAGTGACTTTGGAATTTCCAAAGACTTGTGGTATTGAGCAGGATATATCAAATTTTGAATTCAGATGGAAGTCCAACAGGAACTAGTAATCCACAATCTCTAATTTGTAGAGAAAACAATTTACATGCAACACTACATATAAACACACTAATCAGGCAAACATATTAGTTCTGGGAAAGGGACAGAAATTTGATATTGAGGAACTTGATGGTAGAATACTAGTTTTAATTATAATCGCTGGAGAGACAGCGATAGTAGTTGGTACTCCACTTTCTAGCTGCAATCCTTACAACCGGTTAATTTGAGTTTGGTCAAACCACTAATTTTGAAGTGTAATGTGAGACTAGAAAATCAGTTAAATGGACAGATCCTCTTTGTCAAAGAAGCGTTTTATCGACTTAGCCTTATTCACACAACCAGGCTTGAGATATATTTAAATGTCATACACCCTCAAGTGGTCGCAATGAGAAAAATATAACTTGAACAGGTAGATTAACACTTCACTCCTCTGCATGAAACGCAACACCCATCTTTTGTTGGTGTAAAGAAGTAGAAGAGAAGCTCTTTAAAAAGAGGGAGTGTGCAAATCTTCGAAACCTCCGTTTCTAGAGCTGCTACCTCTAAAGTAGAAAATAGGTTCAAACTTAGCTCTCTCGTCATCTAATTATCTTGTAAATTAATTTATTAGAAAACTGTAAGGCCACGAGATTATAATTCTTCTGGGGTTGGCTTTGTATCTCATAAGCAGCTTTTAAAGGTTTCCACTTATTGGTAATAAACATCTGGGAACGCAATGAGTCCCCACAACTAATGCCCAATTTTGCAACTCAATTCTCAAACAAGACCTCACCTCCATAGTTAACAATTGGATCCTCTGCAGCACAATGAGAATCCTCAATACAGAATAGTAAGCTCAAATGTTCTGTGTTGGTTATTTTTAAAGAGTAGAAAACTAGAAATGACAAAGTATCCAAGTAGTAATCCTAAAATGAACTCATTAGAATCTATCCCCTGATCAAAACAAATTTCCCTCTCTTTAATGAACACTTTTGCTCAAATGGCATATTATTTTCAGTAGCGTAAACCAAAGTATTATATTTTACGACACACAGGATAAAAAATAAATCAATATGGCTGCAAATGTACAAAACAAAAATTTAATACGGATTAAACTTATACTAAAAATAAGCTAACGAAAAAAACAAGAAGCAAAGAGCGAACGTGCTCATTCATGCTTCTGCAACGAATTAAAGAAGAAAGGGAAAACTAACAGAACCAGCTTTTAGAAACTAAACGATTATGCGAACTGCGCAATATTCATTTAAAGTCAAAGTCATTTGTCTTAGAAGAAAATAATAGAAATGGCAACACTGAAGAAAGCCATTACGAGTGACGATGACGTCTTCATAGCAGCATTAGCTTGAGTTATAGCAGGTGCTGTTCCTGAACCTGAGCTAGAAGCAGATCCAGAGTTAGATCCATCGTCTGCACCAGATCCAGTATTAGATCCAGAACCAGAATCAGAACCAGAGCCTGAGCCATTTCCGTTAGCAGATCCGGAACCGCTACTAGAACCCGAACCAGATCCATTTGCAGAGCCGGAGCCAGATCCAGAATCAGAACCAGAAGCAGCGCCAGAGCCATTTCCGTTAGATGATCCCGAGCCGCTGTTCCCAGAACCTGAACCAGATCCATTGTTAGAACCGGAGCCAGAACCTGAACCTGAGCCACTTCCATTACCAGAACCATTGTTAGAACCAGATCCAGATCCAGATCCATTGTTAGAACCAGATCCAGATCCAGAACCATTGTTAGAACCAGAATCAGATCCAGAACCATTGTTAGAACCAGAATCAGATCCAGAACCATTGTTAGAACCAGAATCAGATCCAGAACCATTGTTAGATCCAGAACCAGAACCATTGTCGGAACCAGAGCCACTGTCAGAGCCAGAACCATTATCGTTACCAGGACCAGATCCGGGCTCTGAAGCAGAGCTGGAACTAGTTGTTGACTCGGTTAAAGTAGTTGGGCCACCGTAAGAAGAACTTGATGGAGTTGGAGTGATAGCAGGAGGAGTCGAAGCTGGAGTGCTTGGGGTTAATGATGGGGAAGGCGAGGCAGGCGAGGAAGGAACAGAGCTTGATGTTGGTACAGAACTTGGTTCCGTTCCAGGCGCTGATGATGCTTCCGAAGAAGTTGGAGCAATTGATGAGTTTGACCAACTAGTAATCTTACTGCTTGTTATTAAAGACGTTGTGGTATACAACAGTCCAGCAGAATCAGTTGTAACGATCACCTCACCAGTTCCAGTTGAAACTGAGCCATCTGAGTTGGTTGTAGTGAAGGTAGTGGTGTAGTCGGTGAAAGATGGAGTAGTAGTAGCACCTGGGATAACCGAAGATGTGGTGTACCATTCACCATCAGAGTTGGTTGTCACAATCACTTCAGCACTGTCAGTGGCAACGGAACCATCAGAGTTGGTGGTTTCGTAGGTAGTGGTGTAGTCAGTGAAAGATGGGGTAGTAGTAGCACCTGGGATAACCGAAGATGTGGTGTACCACTCACCATCAGAGTTGGTAGTGACAATCACTTCAGCACTGTCAGTGGCAACGGAACCATCAGAGTTGGTGGTTTCGTAGGTAGTAGTGTAGTCAGTGAAAGATGGGGTAGTAGTAGCACCTGGAATTATAGACGAACTGGTGTACCACTCACCGTCAGAGTTGGTTGTCACAATCACTTCAGCACTGTCAGTGGCAACGGAACCATCAGAGTTGGTGGTTTCGTAAGTGGTAGTGTAGTCAGTCAACGATGGGGTAGTAGTAGCACCTGGGATAACCGAAGATGTGGTGTACCATTCACCGTCAGAGTTGGTAGTGACAATCACTTCAGCACTGTCAGTAGAAACGGAACCATCAGAGTTGGTGGTTTCGTAAGTGGTAGTGTAGTCAGTCAACGATGGGGTAGTAGTAGCACCTGGAATTATAGACGAACTGGTATACCATTCACCGTCAGAGTTGGTAGTGACAATCACTTCAGCACTGTCAGTGGTAACGGAACCATCAGAGTTGGTGGTTTCGTAAGTGGTAGTGTAGTCAGTCAACGATGGGGTAGTAGTAGCACCTGGGATAACCGAAGATGTGGTATACCATTCACCATCAGAGTTGGTTGTCACAATCACTTCAGCACTGTCAGTAGAAACGGAACCATCAGAGTTGGTGGTTTCGTAAGTGGTAGTGTAGTCAGTCAACGATGGGGTAGTAGTAGCACCTGGGATAACCGAAGATGTGGTGTACCATTCACCATCAGAGTTGGTTGTCACAATCACTTCAGCACTGTCAGTAGAAACGGAACCATCAGAGTTGGTGGTTTCGTAAGTGGTAGTGTAGTCAG